>JAPXFY010000029.1:9798293-9933293 GCA_030674185.1 Monoplex corrugatus
ACCATTGACTGTGGCGCCCACATAGTTTACCACTGATTGTGGCGCCCACATTGTTTACCACTGATTGTGGCGCCCACATTGTTTACCACTGATTGTGGCGCCCACATAGTTTACCACTGATTGTGGCGCCCACATAGTTTACCACTGATTGTGGCGCCCACATAGTTTACCACTGATTGTGGCGCCCACATAGTTTACCACTGATTGTGGCGCCCAATAGTTTACCACTGATTGTGGCGCCCACATAGTTTACCACTGATTGTGGCGCCCACATAGTTTACCACTGATTGTGGCGCCCACATTGTTTACCACTGATTGTGGCGCCCACATAGTTTACCACTGATTGTGGCGCCCACATAGTTTACCACTGATTGTGGCGCCCACATAGTTTACCACTGATTGTGCGCGCCCACATAGTTTACCACTGATTGTGGCGCCACATTGTTTACCACTGATTGTGGCGCCCACATAGTTTACCACTGATTGTGGCGCCCACATTGTTTACCACTGACTGTGGCGCCCACATAGTTTACCACTGATTGTGGCGCCCACATTGTTTACCACTGATTGTGGCACCCACATTGTTTACCACTGATTGTGGCGCCCACATTGTTTACCACTGACTGTGGCGCCCACATTGTTTACCACTGATTGTGACGCCCACATTGTTTACCACTGATTGTGACGCCCACATTGTTTACCACTGACTGTGGCGCCCACATTGTTTACCACTGATTGTGGCGCCCACATTGTTTACCACTGACTGTGGCGCCCACATAGTTTACCACTGACTGTGGCGCCCACATTGTTTACCACTGATTGTGGCGCCCACATTGTTTACCACTGACTGTGGCGCCCATATTGTTTACCACTGATTGTGGCGCCCACATTGTTTACCACTGATTGTGGCGCCCACATTGTTTACCACTGATTGTGGCGCCCACATAGTAGGTCTGATTCATTACACTCTTACCGTTATTACTTTATGCTGATGATACGTTTTTATTATCAGAGTCGAACAGAGGTTCACAAAAACCTACATGATATACATGCAAATTTAATGCTGTTTAATTCTAAAATGATTCACTTTTAGTGTAGCTTTCTGCCATCTGACATCGCGGATAATTATTCTGTTAAATTATACAAACTTCTCTGTGATTATATGCAAAAGCATTTACTGTTCAGACTTGATAGGTCATATTCAGACAATACTGATCAACACGGGTTTTCATTCAGCTTGGGAATCTCAAAGTTTGGGAGACAAATATACATTTTGTAAACATATGACTTACTCATTCCAAGAGAACTACCAGCAAATATGTAAGAGAGCTTTGGAAAATAGTAGTTGATATATATTTTATGGAAATTTCAAAAACAAATTTGATAAAGAGATATACGTTACATGGTTACCAGATATTCGTGTTTTTCCTTTGATTAAATATCGATGCAGCTGTCACAAGTTTAGCGATTGAATTAGGCGCCAAAGAGTAGACAGATGAATCGGAATATTTCAGTTTTGTGATGACAATGCCGTATTTTTCGATTGTTCTAAATTCCATGATCACCGATTGAAATTTATTCCACAAAAATATTTGTCAGTTAAATCAATGCTCTCTTTGTGTCATATCATTTCTGGAAGGAACAAAGATCAGTTAACATATGAAAAAATGTATCAAGTTTTCAAAAATTGTTTCGTTATCTTCTTAATATTTTGTTACATAAACTTTTAATTATTTTTTTGTTCTACAATAAGCACACATCAACATACAATGTGGTAACGAAAAATTGTATCAGTCCATATATATAGGAAAAAGTTGCTGACACAAGTTTGTTGTTGTTGTTGTTGTTGTGATTTTGATGTTAACGGTATTTTCGCAGTTTTCGTTAATCAATTTTCTAGTAAGTTCCAAAAGTAACAGGTCCACAGGAAATGTCCAATAGAGTGTTTTGTATTATTACACCATGTACAATTTATTGTGGTTGTTATATCCATTGCGATTAATATCACATTGACGGCAAGAATCTGATGAACTATTCTGTTACAACCATTTTACTTTAACATCATTTTGGGTACGACATGAAGAACTGATCAACCAACTGGAGAGACTCAATGTTGATGGAAAAGATGTACGAATAATCAGGATTATGTACTGGGAACAAACAGCTGCAATGAGAATAGAAAACAATATAAGCTACTTTCCAAAACATCAAAAGAGGATTGTGTTTTGTCACCAGATCTGTTTTCACTATACAGCGAAACCATCATGAGAAACCTAGAAGAAGACTCTGGATTAAAGGTTGGAGGGAAAATGATAAACAACATTCGGTGTAGGTTACACATCTGATGATTTTCTAGATATGACAACCATTCTTGACAGAAACAGTCTCTTAAAGTACGTTCATATTCTCATAAAAATGCCTTCTCGTTTCCAACATCACCGGACAGCCAAACATGATAGAATCCATTATAGCACAACAAATTTTGTACGCGAGACACCCAGGTTTTATTACCTACTTTAGTACTTTCTATTAACATATTGTACACACATTTTGGTTACTTGTTGTGCTGTTTAGTAGTCTGAATCAATATCTAATACAATTAACTGCAGAATTTATGCACAGTGAATGTCTTCCCAACTCTGCGTATACTAAACTATTTGAAGCTCTTCATGAACCTTCAGAAATCTCTTGCAAGCGAACAGGTGTACTTTTTCCAATGACTCATATTGGTATATCCCCATATTTCTGACCCATACGATAGCATTGGTAGAATCTGGGCATCATAATGTTTAAAAAATATCGCAAAATTACACAGCAACTTTGAAAGCAGCTTTAATAATTCTACAACACCTTTCTTTGCACGATTTAATGGCAACATTCCGACTCAGTTTTGTTGACATGGTTATACGAAGTTACTTATAAGAATTTGCATCTAGTTTCTCACATCCATTAAATCATCTTTTTTGAGGAAAGGTAGCCCCGTTCTCTTAGAAAAAAACACACACATGATTTTTGTCTTTTCAAGATCAACGTTTGGTCCGAATCTTCTAGAAGAATTGTATAACAAGTTCAACTGATTTTGCAAGCCAACAACAGAATATGACAATAAGACGATATCACCGGCAAAACACATAATAAACAGTTCCGTTGCTGTTGATGAGAGACAAATACCATGCTTGCCTTGTTCCAAATTTCATGAACGAGTTCGTAAATTAGAAATGAGAAAATGATTGGTGATGCAGCACAAACTTGTTTCAGACCTTTCATGCACTCAAAAAAGTCTGAAACCCATCATCACATCTTACACACGTTTTAACAATTATGCACATATTCTTCAAAATAGTGATCTTTTTACCTTGAATTACAGTTTTGAATAAAACCAACCACAACATAGGACGTTTGATACTGTCATAAGCTTTGCGCATGTCAAAAGGCAGATGTGATGCGTCTAGTGTGTTGGCTAGTGACTGCGTGCTTGTCACCTCCAACTTGCACCGCTGGCTAGCACTGCTGCTTGCAGCTATGCGAAAAGGAGAGCAGAATGTTTAAGTCTCTCCCTGTCAGTACATAGCCTCTCCATCAGCAAGCCCTACGTTATGCCTCCTCGTGGCGACATGTGGTAACTGAGCACCTCACGGACTCAGGCTAAATCTCGAGGGACTCGGAGGAGGTCTGGCCCCCAGACGTGCGGCACGCAGGCCCACCGGCGTGTGGATATGCCCTGGTGCCCACGAACCATACCCCCAGCTATGGGTAATTAGCTCCACTGCCTTATGGACATCTCGGGAGAGAATAAGGCTAAGGAAGTAAACCCAGAAAAAAAAATCACCCTACTGCCTTGTAGGTTGTCGTGGGAACGACAAAGGCTAGCGGAAAGACCGTAAACAAACCGATGGAAGGCAACGGGTAACCACCATCGTACTTTCACAAGATATCATGGCCAGACAATCCAATGAAAATAAGTGTAACGATGTAGATAGGGGCTCCTAAGTCACAACAAAAAATAATTGTACTGGTTCCAAATCCATTTAAGACATCATGCTCAGAGCAGATCTTGCTCAGAAATGTTGCCTGTCTTTTCCTAATCTTTCTTATGAGTGATCTACTTGTGACTGCTGTCCATGGAACTCTCAACATTCTTCTTACAAACCACATCTCGGCTGCCTCAATCTTGTTCTGGCTTTGTTTGTTGACTGTCCACGCCTCACAACCGTACAACAGTATTGGTTCTATATAACATTCAAGAACTTTCTTCCTGACGTTCATTGATAGGCATTTGTTGGTAAGAATGCTTGTCATTTTCTTGAATGCTGTTTTGGCTTGGCCGATTCTGCTGGCTATTTCCGATGTGCATATGCCATCTGATGAAATGAACGTTCCCAGGTATTTAAACTTATCAACCTGTCTCAAGGTCGTGCCGTTTGCTGTTATTTTGCATGAGGGGATTTCGTGTTTTTTACTGATCACCATCACTTCAGTCTTCCTGCTGTTTAGTTCCGGCCCCTTACCTTTGCTTTCTATTTCTAGTATATTCACAAGGTTTTGTAGGTCCCTTTCATTTTCTGCAATTAGCACGGTGTCATCTGCGTATCGAATGTTGTTTATCATTTTTCCTCCAACCTTTAATCCAGGGTCTTCTTCTAGGTTTCTCATGGATGTTTTCGCTGTAAAATGAAAACAGATCTGGTGACAAAACACAACCCTGTCTGACTCCTCTTTTGATGTTTTGGAAAGAGCTTATTTAAACTGAAAACACGACTTCGGTAGCCGTTGTAATAAAATGATCTAGTGGATCCAGCAACGATATCTACAAGGGTGAGTCAAAAAGTAATGCCTTTTTATTTATATCAGACGAAGTTTTTGATAAAATTGCCTGAAATGTTGTTCAGTTACGAATAATTATAACTGTTGCGGACTGAAATATTTTGTTTGGTAGGTTTCCGGTTCATAGACTCACACACCAACCCACACACCAACCCACACACCAACCTACAAATATCTTCCTTTTCCGACTGGCTTGCAACAATGGACGCGTCCCGCATTAGAAAAATTGGACTGTCACTTCTTAAACACAGCAAGTGCTATCTCGGTGGAGACGGTTACCTACGCATACGCGAGTTGGGGCTGTGTTGTAAGCCCCGCACTGCGCGATCCTGTCGTGCTGGACGTCTCCACCGTCTCTGGCACAACCTGCCTCCAGCTGAACCAGTCTCCCCTCCACTACCCCTGCCCTCGACCTTGCTGCTGCAGACCTCGCCTTCTCCTCTGTCATCTTCACATTCACCATCTGTCCTGATGGTGCCGCCTTCACTTTCTCTCCCGCTGGTGCCGCCTTCATCTTCTGTCTCGTCGATGCCGCCTTCATATTCTGTCTCGTCGATGATGCCTTCATCTTCTGTCTCGTCGATGCCGCCTTCATCTTCAGTCCTGCTGGTGTCGTCTTCATCTTCTATCCCGCTGGTGCCGCCTTCATCTTCTGTCTCGTCGATGCCGCCTTCATCTTCTGTCCCGCTGGTGCTGCCTTCATCTTCTGTCCCGTCAGTTCTGCCTTCATCTTCTGTCCCGCTGGTGCTGCCTTCATCTTCTGTCTCGTCGGTACCGCCTTCATCTCCACCTGTGATAAATTGAAATTATGTCTGTTTAATGCTCAGTCAGTTTGCAAAGACGGCAAAGCCGATGTCATTGCTGACTTCACCACAGACGAGCATATTGACATTGTATTTATCACCGAAACTTGGCTTAACCCCCTTGGTCACGAACCCATACATGCGAGTCTCACTCCGAGTGGATATAGGCTTGCTTCTTTCCATCGCCCATCCCGAGGTGGTGGTATCGCCATCCTCTACAACGACTCACTCCATTCCCGCCTATCTTTCTCGCAGTCTCTGCCTTTCTCCCATCCTTCTTTTGAGCACGTTGAAGTATCCTTCCAATCCACCCCTCACCCCATCACCTTCTCCTGTGTCTATCGACCTCCACCTAGCTCTGCCAACAAGCTCACCACATCCATGTTTCTCTCTGACTTTGACCAACTAATTGATTACTACTGCCTCTTACCTGGAAATCTCATCATTCTAGGTGACATCAATGTCCACTACGACAACACTCACCATTATGACACAAGACATATCATCAACTCTCTGTCCAATCACAATATTATTATTATTATTATTATTATTATGAACATTTAGTACGCCTAATCAAATTAATGCCCTAGGCGTTTACAATGGCAAAACATATAACCAGAATCACAAGCACACACACCCACAGAAGCACCCTCACACACACAAACACACACACACACACACAAACACACACACAGCATGACATGCAAATACAATGACACATTGACACTAAGACACTATAATGTCACCATTACATTACATGGGGGGAAGGGGGCAGAGATTACCAGTTTTGGGAAACAGGTAAGTTTTGAGGGAGCGTTTGAATGTGGACAGAGAGGGTGAGTATCTAAGAGAGCGAGGTAACTGATTCCAGATGGTTGAAGCTTGATAGGAAAAAGAACGCTGCCCAAACCTTTTAGTGCGGACTATGGGGATACTATAGAGACGGGTATCAGATGAGGACCGCAAAGCTCGAGATGGCGTGTAGAGATGTAACAGATGGGTGAGATACTCAGGACAGGAAGACTCAATAGATTTGAAGCAGAGGCAGGCAATCTTGTAGGATATTCTTTGCTGAACAGGGAGCCAGTGGAGAGAACAGAGCAATGGCGTAACATGGTTAAATTTTGAAGAGCGGAAGATGAGACGGGCAGCAACATGACACAACATATTTCTGAACCAACCCATAAAAAAGGTCACATTCTTGACTGGATCATTTCTCGTGATCACCACAATTCAGCTACTGACAACTGCTTAGTTCTTTCTACCCGTCTAACTTCAGCCCTTCCATCTGACCACTCTGCAATTCTCTGTTCTCTCGACATTTCTCCTCCTTCCCGTACCATGCGCATAGTGACTCGACGCAATCTCAAATCTATCGACCTCTCCACATTTTCATCTGATGCCTTCCGTCTCCTTTCTGAAAAGTCACATAACCTTGCCGATGAATTCTATACTACTCTCCACCATCTTCTGGACACTCATGCTCCAGCCACAACCCGTCTTTTACCTGACCGCCCCCCTAACCCCTGGCTCACTCCTGAGATTGCCTGTGCAAAACGTGCCCGCCGCAGAGCAGAGCGCCGTTGGCGCAAATCCAAACTCACTGTACACAGGCAACTTTTCCAAGCCTCTAAAACAAAAGTATCCATCCTCATTGCATCAGCAAAAACAAGCTATTTCCAAACCAAAATCCTGAATGCCTCTTCTTCAAAAGAACTCTTTACAACCATGAATCATCTCCTTGGCACACGAAAAGATTTACCTCTCCCAACAAAACATACAAATGAAGAACTCCCATCTGTATTCTCCAAGTATTTCACCACCAAAATACAAACTCTTCGTGACAGGCTTGACAGGACACCCTGTCAACCATGCCCACCTGACCCTTCCTTCTCTGGCACACTCTTACTACTTTTACCCCAGTCTCACAAGAAGAAATTTTCAACACAATCAGATCCATGTCGTTCAAAACCTGCGAACTGGATCCTCTTCCAGGTTCTCTCTACTCCGACTGTCTCCCTACTCTCCTTCCATTCATCACTGACATCATCAACACTTCTCTTCAAACTGGAACTGTCCCAGATTCTTTCAAGTCTGCTATTGTTCACCCTCTCCTCAAGAAACACAATTTAGACCCAAATGAACTGAAAAATTACCGGCCTATCTCTAATCTCTCTTTCTTGTCAAAACTCCTTGAAAAAGTCGTCCTCAACCAGCTGAACTCTCACCTGTCTGCCAACAATCTCCTCAATCCTTTCCAGTCAGCCTACCGCCAGTGCCATAGCACTGAAACTGCCCTACTACACATTCTCAACAATCTCCTCCTTGCAACTGATACTGGGAAAGTCTCTCTCCTCACACTCCTTGATCTGTCTGCAGCCTTCGATACCATTGACCATGGTATTCTCCTTTCTAGACTTCATCATACTTTTGGCATCTCTGACATTGCTCTCTCCTTTTTCACTTCGTATTTATCAAACAGAAAACAAACTGTTCTCATCAATGGCACTTACTCTCAACCTGCATACCTGACCTGTGGTGTTCCACAAGGATCTGTACTTGGCCCTGTTCTTTTCACTCTTTACACCTCCCCCCTGTCCACCATCATCAACTCCCACTCTATAAAACACCACTTCTATGCTGATGACACCCAACTTCAAGACAGTGACTCACCTGATAATATACAGCGCCTGTTGACTCGCACCACTGAGTGTTACTCGGACATTAAGAACTGGATGACGTTCAACAAACTTCAGCTTAATGACGACAAGACAGAAGCTATCCTCATTGGCACCCGTCAGAAACTTTCTCAGCTGCCTCCTCTTTCTCTCCCATTATGTAACACATCAGTCCCAATTTCTGATTCAGCTAAAAACCTTGGTGTCTGCATTGACTCTACCCTCTCCATGAACAACTTTGTTTCTCAAACTGCCAGATCTTGCTACTATCATCTCCATCGTATAAGGCTGATCAGGAAGTATCTCTCTGTCGAAACAACTGCAAAACTCGTTCTCTCCTTCATAATGTCTCGCATTGACTATTGCAATTCACTCCTGTCTGGTCTTCCTGCCTCCACCATTCACATCCTACAGCGCATTCAAAACAATGCTGTACGCCTTGTACTCAAAAAGAAAAAAGCTGACCACATATCTCCTCTCCTGGCACAACTTCACTGGCTCCCTGTATCAAAGCGCATACAGTACAAACTAGACACCATGTGCTACAAAAACCTCAATAACGCAGCCCCCGATTACCTGTCAAGCCTACTTGAGATCTATGTTCCCTCACGTACCCTCCGCTCTGCCTCCGATCCTCTGACTTTTCGCTTTCCACGCACTAAGCTCAATACCTATGGTCCACGAGCCTTCTCTGTTTCTGGTCCACTCTCCTGGAACACACTTCCTCTCTCAGTCCGTCAGCAACCTACTTTTGTTCCTTAAGCTGTATTTGTTACTGTAAACAAATGTCATGTGTATAGAATAGCAACGGCAAGTTTGAAAAATGGCTTCTAGCCAATAGCTTTTACCGTGAAAATAAAGCATCATTGTCATTGTCATTGTCCTTCAAGTCCGCTCTCAAAACTCACCTTTTCTCCTCCGCATAAAATCCTAACCTCACTCAACCCCCCTCTGCAGCCTGTCTCCGCTCGGAGGGGAATCACTTTGTTTTAATATATAATTGTATATGATGTGCTCTCTGTGGTTTTCCATTGGTTTTATTCTTGCTTTTATTGCTTTTATTCTTTTCTCCCCATTTGTGGCCATGCATGTGTGTGTGTGTGTGTGTGTGTGTGTGTGTGTGTGTGTGTGTGTGTGTGTGTGTGTGTGTGTGTGTGTGTGTGTGGTGGTGTGTGTGCGTGCGTGCGTGTGTGCGTGTGTGTCTTTTCGGCGCTTGGATTTGATTTTGTCGAGATTTGCGCTATATAAATATTGTAATTATTATGTATGCATGTGCGTACGTATGTATGTATGTATGTATGTATGTATGTATGTATGTATGTATGTATGTATACGCTTAGATTTATGTATGTAAGTATGTATGCATGTATACGCTCAGCTTAGATTTATGTATGTAAGTATGTATGCATGTATGTATGCATGTATACGCTCATATGTATGTAGGTATGTATGCATGTATATGCTCAGCGCTTAGATTTGATTTTATCAAGATTTTGCGCTATATAAATAAAATATATTATTATTATTATTATTATTATTATCAAGATTTTGCGCTATATAAATATTGTAATTATTATTATTATTATAGACTCGTGAGGAAAATTCAAAATGGCTGCCCCCTTAGAGCTGCGTCAAAAACAAAGAGCAGTGATTGAATTCCTTGTCGCTGAGGGGGAAACCCCTGTGAACATTCACAGATGATTACAAAATGTGTATAGAGAGAATACTATAGATTATAGCAATGTTCGCAGGTGGGTCTGTCGTCTGAATGATGAAAAGGCGGGAACTGCGAGCGTAGCCGATAAACCACGATATGGCCGTCCATCCACTTGTGTGAATCCTGCCAGTAAAGCAAAAGCGGATGCTCTGATTCGAGAAGATAGGAGCATAACTCTTGAGGAGTAGGCAGAAAACCTTGAAGTGAGCCATGGAAGTGCCTATAACATTGTTGAATCACTTGGGTTTTCAAAAGTGTGTGCGCGTTGGGTACCGAGAGAGCTGTCTACCGAACGCAAGACTGACAGTGTCAACGCCTGCACTGAACTTCTTGAACAAAGTCAAAGAGATAACACCTTCTTTGGAAGGCTCGTTACCGGTGATGAAACATGGATTCACCATTATGAACCTGATTCAAAGAGGCAGTCAATGGAATGGCGCCACCCTACGTCACCAAAACCGAAAATGTTCAAGACGGAAACGTCAGCTGGAAAAATCAAGGTGACTGTCTTTTGGGATGCTCAATGTGTCATTCTGGTTGATTTCTTGCCAAGAGGAGAAACAATAAATTCTGAGGCATACATTAAGACCCTGACGAGGCTCAAAGCAAGAATCCGACGAGTGAGACCCAGCTTGCAAATCGATAATATTCTCCTTCTGCATGACAATGTTCGACCACACACAAGCATCAGGACAAGGGAGACAATGGCCTCATTCGGGTGGCCAACTTTACCACATCCTCCATACTCACCAGACTGAGCGCCTTCAGACTATCATCTCTTTGGCCCCATGAAAGAGGGTTTGAGAGGCAAACATTATGCCAGTGACGAGGAAGTGATAACAGCAGTGAAGAAGTGGCTCCAAGCACAGGCAACAGAATTTTATGAGGCAGGGATATATGCCCTCATTCGAAGGTGGAACATTGCTATTGAGAGAAACGGTGGCTATGTTGAGAAGTAGGGATGTGATTCCCAGAGGACCATCTTCATTTTGATGCATGATACATGTTCCTGTGTCGGTAATTGTTCCTGTACTAAAGAAAAAGGCATTACTTTTTGATTCACCCTCGTGTATACGTTTACATAGTAAATGAAACTTTAGAACTGCAACTTTATCAATCGGAGTAAGGTTTTTTGTTACCAGATTTTGAATAATATATCTACTTCCAAAAAGTTGTCGGTATCATTGATGATTTCACAAATTCTTAGATTTGAGTCAACCAAATGCCTACTTATACAAACTTCGGAGGGTTTCATATAATTTTAAAAATAATTTCTCTCATTCTGGAGCCATATTACCTGCTTTTTTCACTGTTCATAAGCAAGCCTGAAACTGTGCCGTACGTATCAAGTATACGCACAGATCTTTCAAACGAGGTTTTATTTCCTACATTTATTGACTGGGTATCATGAACCTGGATTCGTTTTATTGAGTTGACTTCCCTTACCATTATAGTTACAGTCTGTGCACAAAGAATAAAAGGTAAGGCGAAAATTGATCTCCTTACCTACATCCCCTCTCTACGTTACACCATTTTGTAGTCTGTCCGTTTATAATACCAACTGACTTTATGTTTTTATAGAAAGTGTAAATTCAGGGACAAACACTAGCTCCAAACCCATAGACTCTCAAAACTTTGAAATAAATCCCCAGTCAAGTGAATCAAAAGCTTTCTGGAAAGCACTACACAGTAAGAAACCTGGTATGCTATTTACATTTGAATAATCTATCAAATCATATATCAATCTTAATTGTCTCCTTTATAATATACTTTTAAATTTTCTTATCCATGGAAGTTTGAGGGCATATGTTCTTAAATCCGGTATATTGAATTCTCCTTGCTTTATACTTTTAGTGGCAGTCTTTCTGCTGATTTTATCTGTTTTCCATTCCACACAAACTGAAAACATAACTTCTGTAGCTGTTGTATAAAATGATCTGGTGGATCCGGCAATAATATCCACAAGTGTATAAGTTTAGATAATACAAGGGACTTTAGAACTGCAACTTTACCAATCAGGGTAATGGTTCTTTGTGACCAATTTTGAATAACGTTTTTACTTCTGAAAATTTGTCATTGTAATTCATTATTTTGCAAATTCCCAGGGAACCAAAGGCCTAGTATTTTAAACTTAGGACGGTTCCGTATCATTTTTAAGTGGGAACACTATATCAGTTGTGATTTTGTCTCACTACCGAGCCATGTTACTTGCGTTTTTTTTTAGCTGTTCATAAACAGGCCTGAAACTGTGCCGTACGTATCAAGTATACGCCCAGATCGCTCAAACGATGTATTTTCTCCTACATTTATTAATTGGGTGTCATCAGCAAACTGGGAAATTTGGTGTTCTGTACCATGAACCTGTATTCCTTTCATTGTCATCCTGCCTTATTGTGGCTAGAATCTCTGCACAAAGATTGGAATCTCCTTGCCTACATCTCACTTCTACACTAAACCATTCTGCAGTCTGACGTTTATAGTAGCTGTTGGTTTTATGTTTTTACAGAATGTTTCAATCCGTCGATAAACGCAACTTCCAAATCCATGGGCTCTCAAAACCTTGTGCATAAAACTCCAATCAAGTGAATCAAACGTTTGTTTGAAATCAATACAGAGTAACAAACCTAGCAAGTCATTTACATTTAAATAATTTATCAAATCATATGTGCATCTTATATTATGTCCTATATATCTATTTGCCGTAAAATCTGTCTGATCTTCATTAATAAGCATTGGTAAAACCTTTTTGATTCTGTTCGAGATGCATGCCGAACCTATTTTATACACAACTTTAAGGAGAGAAATGGGACGCCTATTTTTTTTATGAATTCTTTAGGTTTATCACCTTTTGGGATGCAAGTGATCAATCCTTCTTTCTGCGCTGAGGAAAGTTCTCCATCTATGTAGGCCTCATTCAATGATCTCACAACAAATGGTCCGATTTGTTTTCAGAGAAATTTGAAAAATTCTGCGCTAGATCCGTCTGTACCCGGACTTTTCCCATTTTTCGTGATTTTCAATACTATACTTGCTTCATTTATAGTGATTTCACTCTCCAACAGTCGTTTTTCTTCATTTGATAATTTGGGTATCGTTCTGATAAGGTTTTCTCTTTCACAATCTGCAGTGAGCCTTTTCTTATATAGATTTTTATAAAAGGATTTAACTTCATGAAGTATGTCTTGCTGGTTTTCTAAAGTGGCACCATCTTCTCTCACTAATTGTGTCATCTGTGTACTCACATAATTTCTTTTTTCAAGATCGTAAAAATATTTAGAAAATTTTTCCCCATTTGCCTTCAATCTCAGCAATACTTCCTCCATTCTTTTGTCCCGAATTATCTGAAGTTTGTGATTCCTTTCTCAAAGTTTTCTTGTTTCATTTTCTGTTTTGTTTTCAACCCTTTCAAAGGCTTCTATATCCTGTACAACTCTATTTTCCTTCTTTTTTATTTTCTTATTTTTCATTATGGCGTACGCTGTGGTTTTTGACCGTACCTTCATTAATAGAAAATCTAAAAAGAGTTTATCAGGGATTTTTAATTTAATGTCAGATTTTGCCATTTTGTCTAAAATCAGTTTATTATGATCAGCTGCACTCTCGTTTATCATATTTGAAATTTTTTCATTTATTTTTTTTCACTGTTCATCTTTTAGAAGAGATTATTGAATTTCCAGAAACCTCTCGTCTTTTCGGTTTTGTGGATTAATAAGCGAAGTGTTAATGTTAAATGATCTGAACGGTAGCCTTAAAGAATATCCGTACTTTCAAAATACCACCAGTACAGATAATCAGACATTAGGAACTAATCGAGTCGGCTTTGTTTAAGTGGTGTCGGTTTTCTCCACATATACCGCCTAACATTCAGGAATGTTCTCTCTCCAGATATTTGTAAGATAAAGTTCTCTAATCATATCTTCGAATGCTTCTTTGGCTTTTTGGGTCGTTAATGCGCGCATAGTTATACTATTCCATGTTTGAATCCATAGCAATGTTCCAATCACCTACAGCAATGACATTGGTATTTCCATCACATTTTGTTACTCCTTTCAATGTATTATAACACATCGGGTCTTCTTAATTGGGACCCCCCATAAACATTCACTAAGAGTAAATCTATTTCCATTGACAGAATGATATAGTTACCATTTTGGTCTCGTTTAACATTTGTTACTTTAAATTCAAAATTGTTTGAAAATAAAACAGCAACTCCTCTAGAATTAAACTGGTATGAAGCAAAAAGCATTTATATCCCCATTCTGAAGTTACATATTGCTCTAATCTCTTGTTAAAATGTGTGTCTTGGAGATAGTATATCGAATATTTTTTTCTGTTTCAGGTAATGGAAGACATCTCTTCGTTTTCGCATATCCCCCAAACCTTGACAATTTAAAGACGAATTGTGATGCTTCCCATTATTGGTAGTATTTTAAGTAAACTGTTCCAAGTGATTCCAGCACAGTGATTTATAGTACAATAAGTGCAAACCCCTGTCCATACACTATTATATACAATGGATTGTTTAGTGACATGTACGTTCCTAAAATACACCTTATGGCCTGAAAATATTAGGACAAACATGTATAACAAATAGGGAGTAGGGAGCTCTGGGTACAGGTAGCACCTTTGATGTCTGGCAGCTGCACTCTCTGAGTGGACGGGCACATTGGCCTCACCCAACTCCTAAATCTCTCACGTGTTGGCTCCAAGCGCCACACCCCGGTACACCGCTTCAGCTGGCGGGCCAAACCACGTGAGGGGGTGGTGTTAACATGGCACTACTGGGCGAAGGACCTCCTCGACGCAGGTCACCGGCCAGGGCGGAAGGGTTCCACGATGAACTACAACGGCCACGTGTTCATGACCAAGGCGAACTGCCGTGTGGGTGGATATCGGCTGTGGTCAGGCCTGGAGAGGGATGGGCGCCGCCAGGCTATTCATGCCCAAGAGACACTACATGATAATGAACCAAAAACCAATGTTGATACCGGCTCGGTCGTCGCCCGGACCAAGGACCGCGCCTTCCGTTGGACACCAGGGCGGAGGTGACAAGTATGCGACTGGTGGAACCTCTTCAAAAAAGATCCGAGGAAGAGAAACTCTCACCATCGCCACATGGAATGTTAGAACACTTGCACAGCCAGGCAAATTGTACGAACTTACGCATGAGCTGGAAAGATATTCCTGGCATGTATTGTACTACAGTGGAGACTTGAAAAAACACATCCACGCGTAGGATTTCTTGTCAACAAGAACGTCAAGAACTCAATACTCGGGTGCCGCCCAATATCCAACAGGCTCATTTCCATCCGCCTCCGAGCAGCACCATTCAACATCACAGCGATACAAACCTATGCACCGACAACAGACTATGATGATGAGGATGTGGAGGAATTCTACACACAACTTCAAGAAACCATTGACGAGGTTGACAAAAAAGACATCCTTATCATTCAGGGAGACTGGAATGCTAAGGTGGGCGCTGATGCATTAAAAGACTGGAAGAACCATTGTGGGCCCTCCTCTAATGCAATTTCCAACGAGCGAGGACTGCGCCTACTTGAGTTCGCCGGATACAACAACATGACACTGGCTAACACCCTTGGTGAACACAAGGCGTCACGATGCTGGACTTGGCATGCACCAAATGGGACCAATCACCAGACTGACTACATCTTGGTCCCAATCCGTTTTAGATCTGGAATCTGCAGAGCCAAGACGCGAACATTTCCAGGTGCAGATGTGGGTAGTGACCATGACCTGGTGATAATGAACTTCAAGGTCAGGCTGAAGAAGATCAAGAAGCCCAAGAACACCAGACTGAAGTTCAACTTGGACAGACTCAAGGACCCCTCCATTGCAGAGTCCTTCCAAGCAACAATAGGCGGAAAGTTTGCAGCATTGAGCACACAAGAAGAAACTGCGGAGGAAATGACCACCAAGTTTAACACAGTGATGACAGAGACTGCAAATGACCTCTTATGAAAACAACGCCGGAAAACCCAACCCTGGATTACAGACGAAATCCTTGAAATGTGTGACAAAAGAAGAGAAATCAAGAAAGTCAAAAATACAACAGACGGAGCCCTAGCCTACAGAAACATCAACAAAGAAATCAGAAAAGGCACGAGGGAGGCCAAAGAAGGATGGATACAAAATAAATGCACAGAAATAGAAGACAGCCTAAGCAAGAACAACAGCATAAAGGCGTACAAAGTGGTGAAAGAACTCACCACACAGAGACAGGCAAGGATCAGTACCATTCAAGACAAACAAGGAAAGTGCCTGACAGAAGATAAAGAAATCATCCATAGATGGACAGAATACTGCTCTGAACTCTACAACCACCAGACACAGGGTGACTCAACTGTCCTTACATGCCAGGAATCAACAAATGACGATGACCACCCTATTCTACGCGAAGAAGTCGAAACAGCAATACGATCGCTGAAAGATGGAAAAGCTGCTGGAGTGGACAACATCCCAGGAGAACTGATCAAGCATGGAGGGGAGGCAGTGACTGACATCCTCTGGAAAATCTGCAACAAAATCTGGCAGACGGGAGAATGGCCGACACCTTGGACCCAGTCACTAATCATCACACTTTCCAAGAAAGGCAATTTACAACTATGCCAGAATTACAGCACGATCAGCCTTATCAGCCATGCTAGCAAAGTGATGCTGAAAGTCATTTTGAACAGACTGAAACCACAGGCAGAGGAGATCATTGCCGAAGAACAAGCGGGATTTCGCAGTAGTAGAAGCACAACAGAACAAATATTCAATCTCAGAGTCCTATGCGAAAAATACAGCCAACACCAACAGGACATCTACCACGTTTTTATCGACTTCAAAAAGGCATTTGACAGAGTATGGCATGAAGCACTGTGGGCCACCATGAGGAAGTACAACATGGGAAGGAAGCTTATTAACACCATCACACAGCTATACGCAAAAGCGAGCAGCGCAGTGCTTGTTGAGGGCACAGTGGGGGACTGGTTTCACACATCAGTTGGAGTTCGCCAGGGCTGTCTCCTCTCTCCAACCTTGTTCAACATCTTCCTTGAGCGCATTATGACGGATGCCCTTGAAAACCATCACGGCTCAGTCAGTATTGGAGGAAGGACAATCACCAACTTGAGATTTGCCGACGACATCGATGGGTTGGCTGAAAATGAAGACGAACTTGCCAACCTGGTGAAACACCTGGACGAGACATCATCGAGATATGGCATGGAGATCAGTGCCGAAAAGACAAAGTTGATGACAAACAGCACAAAACCAATAGAAAAGAAGATTACAGTCAGCGGGAGTGAGCTGGAAACCGTGGCTCAGTTCAAATATCTCGGAGCCATTATCAGTGAACAGGGATCGAAAACCGAAGTTCTTGCAAGAGCAGCACAGACAACAGCAGCACTAGCCAAGCTGAAGCCCATCTGGAGGGACAAAAACATCGCCCTCACTTCCAAACTGAAGCTAATGCACGCATTGGTCCTGTCAATCTTTCTCTACGCGTACGAGTCATGGACACTAACAGCAGAACTGCAAAAGAAGATCCTGGCAGTAGAAATGAGATGCTTTAGAAGAGTGCTTGGCATCTCATACAAAGACCACATTACCAATGAGGAAGTGCGAAGAACAATTTCACAGCATGTCAAAAACTATGAAAACCTTCTGACAACAGTAAGAAAAAGGAAACTTCGGTGGTATGGTCACGTGACAAGAACTAACGGACTATCAAAAACAATACCCCCAAGGAACAGTTCAGGGAGGAAGAAAAAGAGGCAGACAGAGAAAAAGGTGGATGGACAATATTGACGAATGGACAGGAAAAAGCTTTGCCACGACCCAGACCCTTGCTCATGACAGACAGAGGTGGAGACAGACGGTGCGACGTGCATGTGGAGCCCCCACGACCCTGGATAGGGTTAAGGGACAGGAAGGGAAGGGAAGGTATAACAAATACAAATTACACACGGTTACAGTATAAACTATATATTTATATGAATATGAAGTTTTCTCAAAAGTTGAAAAAAAATGTGAAGTTAGGATTTCCTAACGATAAAGTGTAAAAAGATAATTGTGAATCATTAATTCTAAGCATAATTTTAAGTATATGTACACGAGCACAGACATTAACTTTTCTTTCATATTGGACTGGTTTCAATTTTTGCCGATTCGCACGCAAGTAGTCAGATCCCAGCATTCATACGTAAGCACGTACATGCATGCCTATACACACGTATGCGCGTGCTGGTCCCAATAAATCCTTTTGCGCACACATGCGTTTCCGAAACACACGAACACTCGTTCTCGCATGCACACACACACACTGACACAGACACACACGCGCATACACAAACACACACACACACACACACACACACACACACACACACACACACACACACACACACACACACACACACACACACACACAACACAACACAACACAACACACACACACACCGGATTAAGCACAACAAGAGGGAGCATACACGCGTCTGCATTCACACGACAGCATACATACCCGCACCTGTGAAAGCGAATATGTCAAAAAATAAGCACGCATGCTGTGCCATATCCCAACACTTGGATGCAAATATATAAAAATACGCATGTTAAGCATCATACACAAACGCCTAAGTACCAAATCACCGAAATGCACTCATGCATGCGCCATCATGAATATGCTGCATGCTATGCACCTTTCCGACACAACAAAACGTATTCATACGCACGCCAATATATACATACATATATATGTAGGCATCACACACTTACCCTTTTTAATAACACACAAGGGGTGCAGGTCAGGTCGGATAGATGTATCCGCTACTGGTAACCTGGAACCCAGTACTACCTGTCACAGGGTCGAATTGCTGGCGACTAAACCAGCAACCCCACCAGTCCTCTCAGGAGGATGGTGAGGAGGGTGGCTAGAAACCCTGGTGGAAATAAATTAGATCCATCAAAGGGCGCCAGCTCTGGAGAGCTACCCGCGGCCATCGAGCTAAGGGAGTAAACCCTGACAGTAAATCCGGTGTGGGGCCCCTAAGGCGGTTGGATGGCAAACTTTGTCACTTTCCGGCAGCTCCTGCGGCCGCGTTGGCACCAAAACGTAACAGCCCTGCTGTTCCTTTGGATCTGTCAGCGAGGTGGAGAGGGGGGACAAGTTGCATGGGCAACAGCCTGTCTTCCATATTACACTGCCCAGGCTTACATCCGTCCATTCATTCACAAACACTCTGCACCTACGACCTGGAGAGGACACTCCAGCCTCGCTACTAACACTAGTGTTGGCACAACACGGGAAGCAACAGATACCGGTGATAAGTCATTGCTCAACTGGCGTAGAGCTGACGCCAGGGGTTGCTTTTGACGGTGGGAGAGACCTTCGTGTCTTACTGGACAGCTACCACCCGCCTAAACTAGGCAGCCCCCAGCCAGTTGGGTGCTGTCTCGCCACGACCTGCCTTCTTCATTGGGTGCATGAAGATTAGGAGAAAATCTGACAAGCAGGTCGTTAATTACCGCACCAAACAAAAAGAAAAATTCAAATTCAAGAAACGGATCAGGAAAAGGATCAGCAGTGACCTGGGCTGTTGGAATGTCCGAACAATGATGCCTGGGCTCTCCCAAGATCTGCAAGACATCAGCGACGCCAGAAAAACCGCCGTCATAAACAGCGAACTAAAGAGGCTCAATGTGGACATTGCCACTCTGCAGGAAACACGGCTGGCTGACTCAGGAACACTAAAGGAAAGGGACTACACCTTCTTCTGGCAAGGAAAGAGTTCTGATGCCCCAAGAGAGCACGGAGTAGGCTTTGCAGTAAGGAACAGCCTGCTGCACATGATTGAACCAGGCAGCGGCGGTTCAGAACGACTCTTCACTCTCCGCCTCAACACCACCGAAGGCTATGTCACTCTCATCAGCGTTTATGCCCCAACTCTGTCCGCCTCTCCAGACACCAAGGATGAGTTCTACGAAAATCTTGCATCAACCATAAGGAACATCCCCAGGACAGAACAACTTGTTCTCCTGGGCGACTTCAACGCCAGAGTGGGTGCAGACAATGACTCATGGCCCTTCTGCCTCGGTTCCTTTGGAGTGGGGAAAATGAATGAGAATGGACAGCGACTGCTTGAGTTTTGCGCCTGCCATGAACTGTGCATCGCCAACTCCTTCTTCAAGACGAAGCCTCAGCACAAAGTCTCCTGGAGGCATCCCCGCTCAAAACATTGGCACCAACTGGATTTGATCCTAGTAAGACGTGCCGCTATCAAAAACGTTCTCCACACTCGCTCTTATCACAGCTCAGACTGCGACACAGACCACTCTCTGGTATGTTGCAAGATCAGGCTACAACCAAAGAAGTTCCACTGCTCAAAGAAACAAGGGAACCCTCGCATTGACGTCAGCAAGATGTCTCAGCCAGATCTTGTAGAACAGTTCGCAGAGGCCTTTCAGAGAGAATACGATGCATTGCAGCCCAGAGACTCTGCCACTGAGAGATGGGAAACGCTACGAGACACCATGCACCGCATTGCTATGGCCACCTTTGGGAAGAAAACTGTGAAGTCCCACGACTGGTTTGAGGCCAAATCATCAGAGATGACTCCCACTGTTGAGGCCAAGCGTGCCGCACTCACCAAGTATAAGCGGTCACCCAGTGAGAAGAACCTGCAAATCCTCAGGGCTGCCAGAAGTAAGGTTCAGCTTAACGCCAGGCGCTGCGCAAACGAGTACTGGACAGAGCTCAGCAAAGAGATACAGAGTGCTGCTGAAAGACGCAACATCCGAGGAATGTATGATGGCATCAAGAAGGCACTGGGACCAACACAGAGCAAGATCGCCCCCCTCAAATCCTCCACTGGCGAAGTAATCATCAATCCTAGCCAACAGATGGAAAAATGGGCGGAACACTACTCCGACCTCTACTCCACACAAAACATGGTGTCCCCCTTAGCCCTCGATGCCATCAAGTGCATGCCGGTAATGGAAGAACTTGACGCAGAGCCAACTGCGGACGAACTCAGCAAGGCCATTGATAGCCTGGCATCAGGGAAGGCACCTGGCAACGACGGAATTCCCCCAGACCTCATCAAGCACTGCAAGACTTCTCTTCTGCACCCTTTGCACGCAGTTCTCTGTCAGTGTTGGAATGAGGGAGCTGTACCACAGGACATGAGGGACGTCAAGATCGTCACCCTGTACAAAAACAAGGGCGAAAGGAGCGACTGCAACAATTACAGAGATATCTCGCTCCTCAGCATTGTTGGCAAAGTCTATGCTCGGGTCCTCCTAATCCGCCTGCAGAAACTGGCTGAACGCGTCTACCCGGAATCACAGTGTGGTTTTCGAGCAGAGAGATCCACGGTAGACATGGTCTTCTCCCTTCGCCAAATCCAGGAGAAGTGCAGAGAGCAGCGGATGCCCCTGTATGTGGCATTCATTGACCTCACCAAGGCCTTTGACTTAGTCAGCAGAGATGGCCTTTTCAGGGCTCTCCGAAAAATCGGCTGCCCCCCCAAGCTGCACAGCTTAATTGAGTCCTTCCACTCAAACATGAAAGGGATGGTGCAGTTCAACGGAAACCTCTCCAAGCCCTTCGACATACGCAGCGGTGTGAAACAAGGCTGCGTCCAGGCCCCAACCCTCTTTGGAATCTTCTTCGCTCTCCTTCTGAGGCATGCGTTCAGCACAGCGCAAGAAGGGATCCTCCTGCGGACCAGATCAGATGGCAGGCTCTTCAACCTCGCCCGCCTCAGAGCAAGAACAAAGGTCCGTGAAGCCCTCATCAGAGACATGCTATTTACCGACGATGCCGCAGTTGTGACCCATACTCAGCGGGACTTGCAGTTACTAATGGACCGCTTCTCCCAGGCCTGCAAAGATTTTGGTCTGACCATCAGTCTTAAGAAGACAAACGTCCTGGGCCAAGACACGCCATCTCCACCAGCCATCACCATTGATGATACGAGCTTGAAGCCATCCATCAATTCACATATCTTGGGTCCACCATCACCGATAACCTCTCCCTTGACACAGAGGTCGACAAGAGGATCGGGAAGGCAGCCACAACACTAGCCCGCCTCACACAAAGGGTGTGGACAAATCCCAAGCTGACCACAAAGACAAAGATGGCTGTATACAACACCTGTGTCCTCAGCACCTTGCTGTATGGCAGCGAGGCGTGGACCACGCATGCTCATCAGGAGAAAAGGCTCAATACCTTCCACCTGAGAAGCCTACGGCGCATACTTGGCATTTCCTGGCAAGACAAGGCGACCAACACCGAAGTTCTAACCTGCGCTGGCCTCCCAACTATGCATACCATGCTGAGACAGCGTCGGCTGCGCTGTTTGGGCCACGTTCGCCGCATGGAAGATGGTCGCATTCCAAAAGACATCCTTTATGGTGAGCTTGCCACAGGGCAGAGAAACATTGGCCGCCCACAGCTGAGATACAAAGACGTTTGCAAGCGTGACATGAAGGCGCTTGAGATCAATACTGAGTCCTGGGAGGACCTCGCAGACGACCGCAACAGCTGGAGAACTACTCTCAAGAAACAGCTGCGGATTGGTGAGGACAAACTGTCAGCTGCTGCAGCAGAAAAGCGAGTTCGCAGAAAAGGGATGACAGCCAACAGACCAGCATCAGCATACACATGCGACCGCTGCGACAGAGACTACCTCTCTCGCATTGGTCTGTACAGTCACAGGCGACGCTGCTTGGACCAAGCAGACAGCCCATCTAGACATTAGAACGGATGTACTTTGTCCATGGTTAGTCATGACCGAAGGAGGCCTACTACTACATACGCATGAGGACAAACACATTCACAAATACACTTTGATGTATGCCAGTCCGGGCACGTCAGCTCCCACGCCCACACCACCGCGCACAAAGGTGTACAAACATAAGTTACCAGCACATGCCCCTTCGCAATTATCTGCACCTGACCAAGACCAACAGGAAAGAACTTGTGGTCAAACACCAAGCCATCCATCCCGAAGCACCTTGCACACAGTCTGAATATAATCTAAATGATGAACATCTCTAAAACGACAGAAATAGCCCCAGCCTTCCAAGAGACTGTCACACCCTATACATGAAATCAAACAATCAGTATGACATCACATGCACATTCATTACATAGAGCAAAAAAAAAAAAAAAAAAAAAGCCCATCAATCCATTTTTCAAATTCACAAATCACAATAAGGACAGTTCATCACAAGAATAAACATCATCATGAGTACGAATGAAGATCGAATCCAAATTCTTCTCTCACTACAGACACGCACATACACATACACACACACGCGCACGCGCACATACACACAGAATCACACACTCATACACGCATATACAATCACACATGCACACATACACATATACACACACGCACATATGCGCGTGCAAGCATAAGCGCCTGCGTGCACACATTTTGGGTTTTGTGATTTTTTTTTAGATAAAATGATTTGCTTTTTCAACTATTGTGCGCTATGCGCTGTACGCATAAACGCTCAAACCCGCACTAGCCATATGTGCTCACTCACACGTATGTATACATACAAATATATTCGTAAAAATATATCGATGCGTAATCGATGTACATATGCGTACGCTCATACACTCACGCACACACATATTTACAGACCTACACATACACATTTATTCATACATACACACCACACATACACATATATTTAGACACACATGCGCACACTGACACGCACACACATAAACAACACGCATGGTTAGACACACACTCACATAACACTCAAAGGCACACCTATATTTATGCGCACACAACCAACATCACACTCTCTACACATAAAACACATACATACAGGCATACACGCGCGCATGCATCCGCATACATACACACACGCGCGCGCGCGCGCGCGCACACACACACACAGATACACACACACTCACACAGAGGATCCACGTTTGGCAAACACTCTGCCGTCCACTATCCACGATGCAAGCGTGCCAGATTGATCAGATGCCGTAGTGGACAGTCTGTAGTTGGCGGCTGTCAGGTCTTCACTGATTACAGTACCTTTGTTGTTTTGTTGTTATTGGTGTTTTTGTTTGTTTGTTTGTTTTTTGTTGTTATTGTTGTTGCTGTTTCTTTTTTTTTTTTATTGGCAATAATCTTGTCTGATTTTTCTATCGAAAATTCTTACTACAATAGGCCTTGCCTTACGCCCATTTCGTGGGCATGTTCTGTGTGCCACCTCTATATCCGTCGGGGAGTGGGCAACACCGATATCATGATAAAAAATACGGCACACTTTTTTCCCACAGTCACTCGTCTCTTCTCCCTTTGCCTCAGGAACCCGATAAACTCTAATGTTCCATCTTCGGGAATACTGCTGTTAAGTCATTTACGTCTCTTTCGTTTTATTAAAGTTTAAGGTCTTGTCCTCTTACGACATTGAACAGTTCTTCGTTTTTCTTTAACACTGGGTGTATTTCAGCGTCCTTTTTGTCTACTTTAGCCTCGAGATCAAACACACGCCCCTCTAGAACACATATTTGCTTTTTCATAGACTCAGTGAACTGTTTAAAGTCTTCTTTCATTTCCAACACTTCCTTTGAAGTAGATAGAGAATCCAAGCGTTGATGATTTTTTTCAAGGGCTTCCTGAGTTTTCCATGGTAGGTCTCTTCAGAAGTCGTGTTTAAACGTTTTTAGCCTGCTTGTCAGTAGCTATCGCACTGGTATCACTAGTACAAGATAAGTTCCGTTTCCTGGAATTAGTAACATCAGTACTGCTCATGCTAAGCATTATCACTGACGAACACACACAATCACAACTGATACACCACAGTCGGAATGATAACACAGCATAACACAACATAATCTTAGTGTAGTGCAAATAACTGACGCACATTGATATGACTTGCCGTCACCTTTGACGACACCGGCTGACTTAACGTCGTAACTACATTTTACGTGACGAAAAACTTTTCATGCTTCATCCCTTCGCTGGAAATTTATATCAGTAAGTTCATTGGACTGTCACGGAGCCAGACGACAATTATTACAGTTAATGGACTTAATGAATTTGAAAAAAAAACCACAACTAATTTAATCTCTTAATTGTAGAGACGTCTCAAAAATACGTCTTGACTCCAGGTGCTTGTTTCTTCATTATAATCTGAATGCGACTCAAGAAAAAAGAATGATTGATCAAGTACAAATCATCCTCTTTCCTCTTTTCTATATAATCATTAAACAGTCGAAACGACGCATATCTTTACAGTTACAGGAGTAATCTTAATCCTCCTCATATTAACTATCACTTTTTACAGTCAACATGAGATCACAGCTGCATTTGTGACAAGGGTTAAAATAGTACAATATGTTGTTAAAAAATGAAGGGACACAGCTGGTTTGCACTGAAAATGTTACATGCAATTAATAATTAATCACACTAGGAAGGGTCTCAGGACCTGGCCAGGTCATGGGTTTATGAACAAGCTTAAGGCTTTTGCCATGATCATTCTCGATCTTCTCCATCACATGGCACCAGTGCATATGGAATTTCATTCCGACGCAGAGACGTCATCTGGAAAAACTGAAACTGAATAAGTTAATTTATGTTACAATGAGTTGATTTTCTTCTGATACGTCATCATGTGCCTTGCTGCATGGCAACGGCGATCATGGCTCTCCATGCGAATCCGTCATTTGTCCCTTCAAGTATATCTCCTACCCTTCTTCTCCCCACCTACCCTGCAGAATCGTCTAATATTTTCTAAAAAGAATGTTAAGAGTTCCATGGATAGCAGAGAGACAGTCCTGAAAGAAGCAAACGCAAAAAGAACATTAATGAAGAAAAATAGGAAAGGACAAGCAACATTTAATAGTACACATCATAATACATGGTTGTTAAAAATGGTCGTGCTCTTTGACATACGAATCTTAACAAACCCATTTCAATCAAAATTATAATGTCATTAAATTGTTTAAATGTTAGTGTTCTTTTTGTCTGTATGCCTCTGCCTCTGTGTCTGTCTGTCCCTCTCTCTCTCTCTCTCTCCTCTCTCTCTCTCTCTCTCTCTCTCTCTCTCTCTCTCTCTCTCTCTCTCTCTCCTATCTGTCTATCTCTCTATCTATCTATCTATCTCTATCTGTCTATCTATCTCTATCTATCTCTATCTGTCTATCTATCTCTATCTGTCTATCTATCTCTATCTGTCTATCTATCTCTATCTGTCTATCTATCTCTAGTCTATCTCTCACTCTCTCTATCTGTCTATCTATCCTATCTATCTCACTCACTCTCATCTGTCTATCTCTCTTCTCTCTATCTGTTTATCTATCTCTATCTCTCTCACTCTCTCTATCTGTCTATCTATCTCTTCTCTCTCTCACTCTCTCTCTGTCTATCTATCTATCTCTATCTATCTTCTATCTCTCTCACTCTCTATCTGTCTATCTATCTCTATCTATCTCATCTATCTATCTCTCCTCTCTCTGTCTGTCTATCTCTATCTCTCTCACTCTCTCTCTATCTGTCTATCTCTATCTATCTCTCTCACTCTCTCTCTATCTATCTCTATCTCTATCTATCTGTCTATCTATCTCTATCTATCTGTCTATCTCTATCTCTATCTATCTATCTATCTCTATCCTATCTATTCTATCTATTCTATCTATCTATTCTATCTCTATCTATTTTCTATCTCTATTTTATCTCTATCTATCTCTATCTATCTCTATCTATCTCTATCTATCTATCTCTGTCTATCTATCTCTATCTCATCTCTATCTATCTTTCTATCTATCTCTATCTATCTCTATCTATCTCTATCTATCTATCTCTATCTATCTATCTCTATCTATCCTATCTCTATCTCTATCTATCTATCTTCTATCTATCTCTATCTATCTGTCTATATCTCATCTATCTATCTATCTCTATCTATCTATCTATCTATCTCTATCTATCTTATCTATCTATCTGTCTATCTATCTATCTATCTGCTATCTATCTCTATCTATCTCTATCTATGTACTATCTATCTCTATCTATCTCTTCTATCTCTATCTATCTTATCTATCTATCTGTCTATCTATCTCTATCTATCTCTATCGTCTATCTATATCTATCTATCTCTATCTATCTATCTTCTATCTCTATCTATCTCTATCTGTCTATCTATCTCTATCTATCTATCTCTATCTATCTATCTATCTATCTTCTATCTCTATCTATCTCTATCTGTCTATCTATCTCTATCTATCTCTATCTATCTCTGTCTATCTGTCTATCTATCTCTACCTATCTCTATCTGTCTATCTCTATCTATCTCTATCTATCTCTATCTATCTCTATCTGTCTATCTATCTCTATCTATCTCTATCTATCTATCTATCTGTCTATATATCTGTCTATCTCTATCTATCTCTATCTATCTCTATCTATCTGTCTATCTATCTCTATCTATCTCTATCTATCTATCTATCTGTCTATCTATCTGTCTATCTATCTCTATCTATCTCTATCTATCTCTATCTATCTATCTGTCTATCTATCTGTCTATCTATCTCTATCTATCTCTATCTTCTCTTCTATCTATCTCTATCTATCTCTATCTATCTCTATCTGTCTATCTATCTCTATCTATCTCTATCTATCTATCTGTCTATCTATCTCTATCTATCTCTATCTATCTCTATCTATCTGTCTATCTATCTCTATCTATCTCTATCTATCTATCTATCTATCTGTCTATCTCTATCTATCTATCTATCTATCTATCTCTATCTATCTCTATCTATCTATCTATCTATCTCTATCTATCTCTATCTATCTATCTATCTATCTATCTTCTATCTATCTATCTCTATCTATCTATCTATCTATCTATCTATCTATCTCTATCTATCTATCTTCTATCTATCTCTATCTATCTCTATCTATCTTCTATCTATCTCTATCTATCTCTATCTATCTCTATCTATCTCTATCTATCTCTATCTATCTCTATCTATCTCTATCTATCTCTATCTATCTCTATCTATCTCTATCTCTCTATTCTATCTCTATCTATCTATCTTCTATCTATCTATCTATCTCTATCTATCTCTATCTATCTCTATCTATCTCTATCTCTCTATCTATCTATCTATCTCTCTATCTATCTCTATCTACTCTCTATCTATCTATCTCTATCTATCTCTATCTTCTATCTATCTCTATCTATCTCTATCTCATCTATCTATCTATCTATCTATCTATCTATCTCTATCTATCTATCTATCTATCTCTATCTATCTATCTATCTCTATCTCTTCTATCTATCTATCTATCTCATCTCTATCTATCTACTATCTATCTCTATCTATCTATCTATCTCTATCTATCTTATTCTCTATCTATCTATCTACTCTATCTATCTCTATCTCTATCTATCTATCTATCTCTATCTATCTCTATCTCTCTATCTATCTATCTATCTCTATCTCTATCTATCTATCTATCTATTCTATCTATCTATCTCTATCTATCTATCTATCTATCTATCTATCTATCTATCTACTATCTATCTTCTATCTCTATCTATCTATCTATCTATCTCTATCTATCTATCTATCTATCTATCTATCTATCTCTATCTATCTATCTATCTATCTATCTATCTATCTATCTCTCTCACTAGACAGAATTTACGGATACAGAGACATTCTTAAAAAAACAAAAAAAGAAAAAAAAAACGAAAAGAACAAGAAGAAGAAAAAGTATGTTTCATATATATAAAACCAAAGAATTTACAAAAATAACATAATGAGGGGTTAAGTAAAGATAAAACTATCCTTGGCTTGTCTGATTCGGCAAAAATTTGGTAATGTTCAAAAGAATGGCATGTGTCTAAAAGAGGACGGCTATCAACAATGAGATAACCATAGAAGAATGGTACGATCACTTTTGGAATGTGTTTTCATTGCTGATGGCAAAACAAACGGGGGGTGGGGGGTATTTTGAATATTTTGATATTATACATGTAGAAGATTCACAACTTGTACTTAAATTCAGAAATAGAAGAGCCTGAGGTATCCAGTAATATTTTGATTCTCTCGTTTGTTCGTTTGTTCGTTTGCCGCCTTATATTTATTTATTTTCTCTTTTCTTTTCTCGGAAGTGGACGATAGACTTGCGGGGCTACGATTAAGGGAATATTGTCTTCATCTTGTTGATAGGCAGGGGAGGCTTTGTGCACTGACAGGGGGGGGGGGGGGGAGGGGACGTTCTGTGATGAAAGACAGGTTTACACCGAGTGGATAATTGTGTTGTGGTTCAGACTTTTAATTGTTTATTTATCTGTTCTTTTCTTTAAAGATATGATACACATGTCTTTTACATGTAACCAAAATTGTTCCAATGATAGACTGATGCAATACTAATAAAAAATGTAGACTAGGTAAAACACAGGCTAGGTAGGACCTCAGGACCTGGCCAGCTCATGGGTTTATGTACAGGCTTAAGGCTTGTGCCATGACCACCATACCATGGCACCTGTGACATTAGTGCATATGGAATTCATTCCGAGCTCGGAGACGTCATCTTGAGAAACTGAAACTGAAACTGAAACGGAGACTGAAACTTCGTTTGCCGTCTACAGACTCAGGTCACATCTGCCGACGAGTGTGGTCCTTTGTCCGGTCTCTACCAGCTGCCATGGAGCTTGGTGGTCAGAGGTGTCAGAGGTGTTCCTGTTGAGATGCAGGGCCTAGTGCTGCTCCACCCTGAAGGGACCTCAGTGAGCGGGCGCCACTCTCGTCTGATGTACATGACCACGCAGACATTTGCAGTTTGTTGGAAGGCGCCTGCAGGCATAGTACCTTCTGACTTTAGCCTTCAAGTTTTTCTGTAGGAGTTACCCCGCCCACGGTTCATGATTAAAAGATCTTCTCTATGAGCGTAGAGAGGTCTAGCGCTTTCGGCGGCCGTTATGTGCCTAATGGCTCTGTCACGGGAAATACAGGATAAATACATGTATTTTAGGTGTAGACTTGACAAGTGCCACCCCACCCCGTCCTTGATAGAAAAATCATCGCCAGTTGACACGGGACTGCTTATTTGTATAGTACAGGCAAGCTGGAAATACTCGTAGTTAACATTCTGAAAGTTAACAGGAACCAGAAAAAAAAACAGGAAAAAAGAATAAGAACGCGTATTTAATACACTGGTTATGTTTGTGATCTTATGCTTCACAAGGGCCAGTTGGCTGAAAATTTGCGCCTGTTTTGTTTTGTTGTATTAAATACGCGTTCTTATTCTTTTTTCGTTTTTTTCCCCTGGTTCCTGTTTGGTTGAACGCGGGTAGTCACACTTGTTTTGGATTCTGAAAGTTAGCAAAGCGTGTTGTATTGTTTACATGTGTCAGTCATAGGCATATGTGTGTGCAGATGGACAATGTGGCCGAAACCCCAAACGTATCATGGTGACGTCAGTTGGAGATGTGTTGTATTCCCCTGGATACCCTGAAAGCTACCCAAAGTAAGAATGTTCCCACTTCTAGGGCTGTCTCTTGCCTTATTTTCCTGTCTGTATATGTGTCCACTTATTAACATGAGTGCGTGCGTGTCTGTATAGATATGTGTGTTCGATCAGTAAAATTTGTATGTTAACTTGACAGTAAGTTTATTTTTGAGAGCGCAAGCGTGAGCTCGCACGCGCGCGCGCGTGTGTGTATGTGTGCGTGCGTGTGTGTGTGTATGAAGTGTTTGTGTGCGTGTGTTTGTGTGTGTGTGTATGTGTGTTTGTGTGTGTGTGTCTGTGTACGTGCTTGTGTGTCGTGTGTGTGTGTGCGCGCGCGCGCATTCGCGCGTGTGTCTGCATTTTTCACTTCTGTTTCTAACTTTTCACAACGTGATTTTCGAAGCTCTCTCTCTCTCTTCTCTCTCTCTCTCTCTCTCTCTCTCTCTCTCTCTCTCTCTCTCTCTCTCTCTCTCTCTCTCTCGCTCTCTCTCTCTCTAGCTTTTCGCTACGTGATTTTCGACGTTCTATGTGTGTGTGTGTGTGTGTGTGTGTGCGTGTGCGTGTGCGTGTGTGTATGTGTGTGTGTGTGCATGCGTGCGTGCGTGCGTGCTTGCATGCGCGCGCACGTGTGTGTACGTATCTCTCTGTGTGTGTGTGTGTGTGTGTATTGACAGCTCAGTGTCATGCAGTTGGCTGCTTATATCCAAGGAGCTGGGCAAAGTGTTACAATTACAACCGTTGGACCTGCGCGTTGGGCGCAAATCCCTAGGAGATCGTATATGCTCAGGCGACGTTTTCACAGCTTATGACGGTATGAAAGTGATGTCATCCTTACTACGTGAAGAACTTAAACGAAATCTGTAATGGTAAATTACAGCTTAAACACAGTTTTAACTTCAGACATTTGAATGATATGACTAGGTAGACGAAATAAGCAAGATGGTAAAGCCACACTGACAATATTCCCCGACGTCTGACGTTGCGTTTCTGACCATGTTCTTTACTCTGTTTCTAGCCCATTTGTGTTTTGTATATATTGTGAGACATAGTATCTGTTACTTTTTTGCTCAGCCAGGGTGGTAATTTGGGGTGTTTTATTCATTATGTCTTTCTGGGGTTTGATATTATGGACACGATAGAATATTTCGTACCATCTTAGGGGTTCATTAGAACTTATGCAATTGTTGATAGAGTAAAAGAGAGCTTGTGATAAATCAGATACAACTGTTTGTTTGTTGTGTGTTGTGTGTGTTGTGTGTGTGTGTGTGTGTGTGTGTGTTGTGTGTGTGTGTTGGTGTGTGTTGTGTGTGTGTGTGTGTGTGTGTTTGTGTGTGTGTGTTTGTGTGTGTGTGTGTGTGTGTGGTGTGTGTGTATGTGTTGTTTTATTTGTTTGTTTATTTGTTTGTTTGCTTGTTTTTGATGGTGTCCCGATTTAAATTCTAACCAAATCCATTCGACTGAAATGCTTTGTAGATCTTGACGTCTTTGAATGATGTTTCCAGTACAGTTATGACTATACACAGCAATGCCGGTCTCACCTGGAGCCTGAGATCTCTTCTTATTCTGTTCGGAGAAGTCTCACCTGTCAGCGTCACCGGGTTCGGTGTTGGCCGTTCACATCTGGATGCCACTGTCTCCCTCCAGGCCGCTCTGTCTTGACTTTTTGTGGAAAATTTTTTGAATATTTAGGCCACTGATGTTGGTTATGTTCTCGATGTATGAGACTGGAGGTCTGCCTTTCTTCCTTTTTGCCTTCCTTGAAAGATGGTTTCCATGAGGTCCGTGTTCTTGCTGCGTGACACATGGCCGATGTTTTTTAGTCTTCTCTTGTTGATGTCTGCTAGTAATTTTCTGGTGGTATCAGGTTCTTCCGGGACACTTTCATAAGTTCTTCTGTCTGTCCATTTGACACGTAGTAGTCTGATAAAACGTCATCTTTGCTGCCTCAATTCTTCTGCAATCAGATTTTCTCAGAGTCCAGTCTTCATCATCATCATCGTCATCATGTGTTCTGCTGCATGGCGTTGGCGACCATGGCCCTCCATATGCATCTATGCCTTGTCACCGAAAGCACATCTTCCACACTCTCTGTCCTAAGCCACCCTGCAAGTCCGTCCAATATTTTCTTCCTGGGTCTACCTGGTGTTCTCTTTCCCCTCAGCTTTCCTTGTTGTGATCAGGTGCTCCAATTCCCCTTTCCTCATAAAATGGCCTCTAAATGTTGTTTGTCTTTTCCTAATCTTCCTAATCAATGATCTTGTGTCTGCCTCCATCAAGGCTGTCTCGTTTTTTGTTTGTTTGTTTATTTGTTTGTTTGTTTTTGTTGTTGTTTGTTTTTCTTTAACTGCCCTTGGAACTCTCAACATTCTTCTTAGAAACCACTTCTCGGCTGCCTCAATCTTGTTCTAGTTTGCGTGTTGACTGTCTACGCATCGCGATCGTATAACATTATCGGTTCTATATAACATTCAAGAACTCTCTTCCTGATGTTAACTGATAGACATTTGTTGGTAAGAATGCTTTTCATCTTCTTAAATGCTGTTTTGGCTTGGCCAATTCTGCTGGCTATTTCTGATGTGCATTTGCCGTCTGGTGAGATGACCGTTCCCAGATATTTAAATTTATCAACCTGTCTCAAGGTTGTGCCGTTTGCTGTTATTTTGCATGAGGGGATTTCATGTTTTTCACTGATCACCATGACTTCAGTCATCTTGCTATTTAGCTCCAACCACTTTATTTTTGCTCTCTGTTTGTATTGTATTCAGAAGGTTATAGGTCCCTTTCATTTTCTGTAATTAGCACAGTGTCATCTGCGTAACGAATGTTGTTTATCATTTTTCCTCCAACCTTTAATCCAGGGTCTTCTTCTAGGTTTCTCATGATGGTTTCGCTGTAAAATGAAAACAAATCTGGTGACAGAATGCAACCTTGCCTGAATCCTCTTTTGATATTTTGGAAACAGCTCATATCGTTTTCTATTCTCATTGCTGCTGTTTGTTCCCAGTACATATATCTGATTATTCGTAGATCTTCTTCATCAATATTGAGTCTTTCTAGTTGGTTGATCAATTCTTCATGTCTTACCCGATGGAAAGCATTGGTATAATTAACAAAGCGTAAATATAAATCCTTATTCAACTCGATTGACCTCTTTATGATAATTCTTAAGATGTATATGGCATTAATGGTTCCTTTCCCTTCCACAAATCCACAGTGTTCTGCCATTCCCTTTTGATTCTATTCCTTGTCCTCATCATAATTATTCTTAATAGGATTTTTGTTACATGACTCATCAAGCTGATTGTACGATGGAGTTTGCATTCTATAGCTTCTGTTTTCTTCGGAAGTGCAATAAAATTGATTTTGACATATCTTTGGGGATTTTTCCTGTATTATTATTATCATAAAGGAAAAATCCCCAAAGATATTATTGTTATTGTTGTTGTTGTTACACCATCATTCATCATCATCATCCCTAGTTTCAAAACGTTGTCTATGACAGTATCTATAGTGGATTACACTCAATGTTATATAGCCTGGTATTGTTGGAGGAAAAGTATTGTTCGTACCTCTGGTTGCCATTCACATTTACTGATGGACAGGCCCATTTTGGCTCGAGTGTACGGGTTTCAGCATGTTTTCAGAAGATCAGCATTCTGGCAAAATTGATTCTAAAGTAGCGTAGATTGAATGTTTATTTGTTGAAAGCGCTGAGCAATGTTTGTGCTTTGAAGAGGTCTCTGGAAACGCACGCGCGCACACATACGCACGCTGAGCAGGTATTCGTTCAGTTGAGATTCACTAAGTAGGCCGGACACCATTTTGATCAACTCTTTGAATGCCATAATTAACTTCAATTGTATAATTCATTGTCACTGTTTTACTTTAATCTTTTCAAGTTTAAAACCGATCGTTTATGTTGATGTTTGCGGACATTCTTGAAATTCGTCCCTGAACGAAAGGTGCATGGGCTATCCCAAAGACATTGTTGAAGACTATCTTGTTTTAAAGTGAAAAAGTGTGAGCTGTTTATCGGTTGAATTGAAGCGCATTATAAATAAGACGGCTACATTTTTTCCTCCCTGAGTTCGATTTTCACGAGGTTTCAGGTGACAGCACATCATCTTCCGTACTGCACGCATGGTGCGGAGATGACGTCAGTCTTGTGCATTCATCCAGTACATCTGTGCTCTTGACACTGACCACCAACCATAGACGTCGTTATCGAGGATTCGCTATCAAGTATTCTCTGCTGACTTTGTGTAAGTTTGGCTCTACCTCCACCCGTAACCCCTCCCCCCCCCTTTTTTTTTTTTCTCTCTCAAAATCTCAAAATATTGATGTTATGATTATGTCGACTGTTGTGCATTTGTTATCGTAAAAAAAGTTGTTTGGCACCGGTAAAGATGTGTGACATGTTTGTTCATATGTAGGGGCCTACCACCTAAAGGTTCTCTGTGCTCTGTATCATATTTTAATCTTCTCAATGGAATTAATTTACTTAAGAATGTCTTACTGACTGTTGACTGGAGATGTTATCTTGTGTGACGAACGAAACAATCTAATATTTCTTAAGATATTTCTATAAACAACATTTTTGATGTGCAACATAAAAGTCATTCGTATGATGATGGCCGCTGCTCAGAGGATTCTTACCTTGAATAGCTACGGAAAACTATTCTTGAACATGTGCACTGCTTTAGGTCTATATAATTTGAGTGGAGTATGTAAATATGACCGTCAGGGTGTCCATACATACATTTTTTTTATTTTGGAAGTAGTGCCAGTGACTGTTTCTTATTTTTCAACGATTTCCCTTTCCCTTGTCTGTAATTCATATGAGTTATATGTTGAAGAAACAATTAAATACAATTGTAAGTTTATCACACTTAAGATTGTCTTCTCGAATGAAAACGGCATAAAATCTGATAAATTGGTAAGTGGCGATGGAGTTCCAAAAGAAATTATGTGGAACGAAGAAAACGCTCATACATACTGTGAAAATTTGTGTAAGAAAGAAACACAGAATTCAAAAATGCTATGGATTCAATAGACGTGGATATAAACGATGCACTAAATATATTATGTGAATGCATGAAATGATGTGCTGAGTGTTTTAAGAACTATATCTTTGCTAGTAAAAGCAGGACAGCACGTGACTAATTTGATCAGTACTGTCGGTTTAGTGACAGAAATGTTTGGAGAGTGCTAACATTAAATAGACAGTCATTAAAACCAGTAGCTCAGCATGAATATTTATTTGGCAGATGTGAGAACAAATATTTACTAAAAAGTTTAATGATGCATTATTTCATACATTTGTAACCTCGACAAGGTGTCAGAAAGAATTTTCGGGTAGAGTTTATGAAATCTCATTGAAAGAAATCAACCAAGAAGCAACACCTCGATTTAATTATGGTTCTATCGCAGGAAGGTTTATTTGGGTGTGGGTCATCTATAACAGGAAGATGAATTTGGGGATGTATAGGAAGAGTTGTTTCTCTACTTAGAAGTCACACACACAACAAGGAAGGAGAGTGACGAGAAGAAATGCACTAACCACACTAGACATGATTCTCATGAGCAGTCCACACATAGATTAATAACTACGACGTATTTATTTAAGCAGGCAACTTCAGCATAAACGTGATTCACCATTCCTACTGTCCTGGGTCCTAATATTCCTAAAATCCTAAGATGCACTACGAATCATCAGAACTTGCATATCACTAGAATGCTGAACACTTTCTTATGTCCTACTCTATTCTTTGCTTTGTGGAAAATCAAACATACTTCCTACTTCTATCCCTATCCTAACTAAAGTATAAAATGAGACGTGGGATTACATACCTCTAAGATAGGTTGGAAGGTCTCTGGCTGGGTGGCAATCGAATGGGTGAATTTTATAGTGATTGACTTTCTGGCTTTTATACAGTGCGTTTCTGTTGTTTCTGTCACAAAACCTTCCCATCTGTCTTTCATTGGACATCGAAATTTGAATAGCTAACCTGTCTTTCATTGGACATCGAAATTTGAATAACCAAGCAATCTTTGGCACCTGGCGGCCCTGGCTGTTATTCAACCCTCTGGACTTTTCGCTTGGACGTTGGTATTTGCTGAAACCTTTTGTGTACTAGATAACCTACCCTCTATAGTTGGATAAGACCAATGTGAGCATTAGATCCTGCTCGGTGGAAAATGTTGAGTAACCAGTTAATTCATGGATGGCGTGCTCTTCATTACGCAAACCTTACTTACCCGTCTAACAATGCGGTCTGAGGGGCACCCTGTGATAGTTCCAACACTTCAAGTCCTCATTAGAAATAGATGTTAATGATACTGATCATGAAGAGTCACCTGATGAGAAGACTGATGGATATATTGGATGTACATCGTCGAAAAAGAAGTGTCTTCTGCCTTTCGAAAACTCAAAAACAGAAAACCACCTAGTCCTGATAGTATCATTTGTGAACTACTTAAGAACACAAGTGACCAGGTACTGCACTTCTTCTTGAAGTTATTTAACAAGCTTTTCAATAATGGTTAGTTTCCTCAAAACTAGACTTGAGTCCATCATTTTCCCACTCTGTAAGAAGAGATTAACAGTCCAATGAATTCTAGTGCATTCCTTCTATTGACATAAGTAGCAAACACTTTGGCACCATTACCAACAATAGGTTACTAGAGTGGATAGAAGAAAATAAGATCGCAGTGTTTAACAGAGGATATTCAGCAGTAGATCATATGTTTACTACATTAGCTCTTGTACACGAGCAGTTTTCTAACAATGGCAAACTTCATATAGCCGTCATAGATTTTGATAAATTGTTTTATTCTATTAACAGGAATTTGAATTGGCTTATTTTATTGAAAATGGTATAAAAGGGAACCGATGAAGTTGTGGTAAAAGCATATACGATAAAATTATTGTAAAAAGTAGAGTAATATGTGACACTAAACTGACTGATTACATCAATTGCACACCTGCAGTCAAACACTGAGATATAGGCAATCCGATATTGTTTCTGTACTTTTAAACAAAGAAACGATAGGAACCACTAGCAACGTAAAATATGGCGCGATCCTATCGCGTAATATATTTTATTTTTTCACTCTTGTGCTAGCTGATGATGCTGTTTCGTAATCAGAAATAACTGTTGGATTATAAACCCAGTTTAACGGTTTACCACGTGCTGTTGCTTCACTCCAACTGAAAGTTAACTTAAGCAAAAGTAACATGATTGTATTTCGAAAGAGTGACTATTTAGCCACAAGAGAATGATAGCTGCATGATGTCTGTGGTTACTGTGTATAAACAGGTATATTTTGAAGACTCATTTGAGTTAAGTTGCTTTGTACAAAGATTTTGCAAGTACAGCAAAATATGTATTGTTATGTATCATGAAAAAATATGTAGTCTAAATTATGAATCATTGGAACTGTTTGTTGAATTGTTTGACTCCCAAGTTCAGTCAATTCTACAATATGGATCAGAAATTTGGGGACTAGCTAAATCTGTTTACTGTGAATCAGTTGAGTTCTTTGTTTTTGAAACAGTTTTGGGGAGTGGATATATGAGCATGTATTACTTTACGGCGAATCAGATCGATGCCCCGTATCTGTAACTTCTGACATAATTATATTGTGTTCGCTACTGGCTTGAATTAACACATATGGAAGACTAGAATACCGCGAAAAGCATACAAAATGTAATATGCTGTGGATGCTAATGGGAAGAAAAGCTGGGTTTCAAATACACATGTTTGTTTGTAAGAATATGGATTTGGGCATATGTGTGTTAGGCTCGCTGAGGCCTAAACTATAGAGTGACAGACAGACAGACAGACCTACTTACATTCAAATAACAACACAACACCCAAAGCTCGAACTTCCACACAAATGTCTTTATTTAAACACGCACACACGTTCTCACTCATACAGCATTCAACATTTCCCCATGGTAAGTCCATTTTCCCAAAATGACAGCCACTAGTTCATGTCAGCTGACTCACACTGTCCACTATTCATAGACATCCTAAGGAAAACACTGCTCACGAAAATGTAGGCGTACAGAAATTCCGCTGATGGCTGGCAGTCGCACAAGAAAATCGCCAACAGCTGGGCAGCAGGCAGCGCCCTACAGCAACATGGACGACAAAGGAAGAAAAAATGGAGGCAATCTGCAACACAGCATTGTTCTTAAGCCACTAATCCATAACCAGACCTCTACAATCTCCGTCAGCCCTTATGTGAACATTGTAGCGTTTATTACATATCTGCGACCTTGACAGATAATAAGCGCAAATGTAAACATACGTATATTCATGAACTATGAGCACATCCAATTCACACCAGTATATGAAAGCATACCTACATAGGTACACGTGAACGTGTGACTCGCGCACACGTGTATATGCAGTGGACTGTCTGTGGCCATAAGTATTGGGTTGTTTGTGCGTGTACGCCCGTGTATATACGCAATAAGTACTGGCACAAATGCACTCTCGTAAAATTAACAACTGTAAAGACTTTCCTTGAGTCTGAGTCTTTTTGGAAACAACATTCCAGTTTATATCTGTTGGTAGTTTTGTGTTCCACTTACTACAACACTTTGGGTCTTGACCGATTGTTAGTTAGTATATCGTAGTATGGTTTCGTTCCTTTGTGGCTTGAATAAATGATCTGAAGGGAATTCTTCAAATTTAAAGCATAGTTATTATGAATGTCAATGTTCATTTTTCTTATGTATTTTTTAATCGCTTCAATTACTCCAAAATAGGTGATAAAATTCGAAATTAGTCCATATGAAGTTCTGAATTCATCATATGTCAGAAAGTGACCACTGTTTTTCATAAGATGAGAAACACAGAAATACTTATTAATTTTTTGTATAAGATTGTTTTATTTCCTATCCGTATATTGTCGTTACAAAATATAGGTTCAGTAGCAAGTTCTTCAGAAGTTGCTGGGTGTATTTTTGCTGTTAATTCTTTATAGGCATTTAACACATGTTGCCAAAACATGTTGACTTTGGTATTAACTGGTAGAAATGATCCATACATATTGAGGTTGTCCATCATGGGAAACATAACAGTTATAATGTTTTTCCATTTATGGTTTGTATTGTTTAATTTCCGTATCCAGATAATTTTTCGCGTGTTTGTAAACTGCTTAATGTCAATCAAACCAAGTCCTCCTTTATGAACACGTTTTACTGCAGACTTTCTATCAATGCAGTCTGGTTTTCCTTTCCATGTAAATTTGAAACACAGCTTTTGTAAGTTATTAATAAAGTTGTTAGGTGGATTAGGAAGAAGCATCCACAGATGTATAATTTTATCCATATCTTAAATAACTTTAAGATTTCAGAAAATTCATCATCATAATTCACAGAAATAAGAGGGAAGCAGGAAGAATTTTTATAATATTAATCAAAGGACATAACTCTTGAGAATTATCTCCCATGTTGTACTTCTCAAATCTAACACAGTTTGCGCTACCCATTCAGCTAGCATAGAAGCGGATACAAAATACAAAAACAGTAAGCTCAGAAGACTCCTCTGAGCTTACTGTTTTTGTACTTTGAAGACTCCTCTGAGCTTACTGTTTTTGTACTTTGTATCTGCTTCTATCTGTCAAGTCTGCGGTAAACCAAACACCCAAAATCTTAAATTTTGATGGATTCCATTCCATTTTTAGATGTGGTAGATATTTGGTTGTGGAATTTTTTTTATTTCCAAGCTTGTATTTTATTGGTGTTTATCACTAAACCAGATTTCCGTCCAAACTTATTCAATTTCTGAATGGGTAGCGCAATCTGTGTTAGATTTGAGAAGTACAATATGGGAGATAATTCTCAAGAGTTATGTCCTTTGATTAACATCATTAATTCAGTTTTTCACAATCTGTCAAGTCTGCGGTAAACCAAACACCCAAAATCTTAAATTTTGATGGATTCCATTCCATTTTTAGATGTGGTAGATATTTGGTTGTGGAATGTTTTTTATTTCCAAGCCACACAGCTTGTATTTTATTGGTGTTTATCACTAAACCAGATTTCCGTCCAAACTTATTCAATGTGTTAATAGTTTCTTCAAAAGAAGTTGCATCACCTTGTGTTATGATTTGTGTATCATCTGGATATTGCGAATTTTTTTGTGTACAGTTGTTATTAGTTATACCTTTTATTTTATCATTTTCTCTTATCATGATTCCAAGAATTTTTACACATAGTATGAATAAATAAGGTGAAATGGGGTCTCCTTGTCGACGTCCTCTCTCAATTGGAAACCACGTGGAAGTATTTCCATTTACAATAACAGTTGATTTGATTTTATTATAAAAAGTGTGGATCCACTGACAGATGTCCGGACCAAACCCAAATATTTTCAAAACTTCCATCATGAAGTTCCAGTCTATAGAGTCAAACGCCTTTTCAAAGTCAATACAAAAAAGTAAACCTTGAAGATTATTGTAGTTCAGATAATAAATAGTGTCATATATTAATCTAATATTGTCCCCTATATATCTATTTGACATAAAACCGGTCTGATCTTCGTTAATAACAGAAAGGAGGACCGATTTGAGACGATTGGCTATACATGAAGCACCAATTTTATATACGACATTAAGCAATGATATTAGTCTCCAGTTTTTAATGTATTCCCTTGGTTTATCATCTTTAGGTATACAAACTATCACACCCTCTTTCTGAGTTACAGATAATTCACCTTTTTTAAAACCTTCATTTAACGATCTGACCACGAACGAACCTTATTTTATTCCAAAATACTTTGAAAAATTCTGCAGTAAATCCATCAGATCCTGCGCTTTTATTATTTTTCATATCTTTTAGCGCTTGTCTTGCTTCATTTAGAGTAACCTGTCCTTCTATTGCATTTGCTTCATCATCTGACAGTACTGGAATATCATTTACGAGGTCTTTTATTTCAGATTTGCCTAATATTTTCTTACTGTATAGATCTTTATAAAATTTTTCGACTTCAGTTATTTCGTTCCGCCCAATTTTTTCTATTCCATTCGAAACAAGTTTTGTTATAGATTTACTGATAAAATGTCTCTTTTCGAGGTTACAAAAATATGTCGATATTTTTTCACCCTCTACTATCCATCTAGCTCGAGATCGTAGAAGAATGCCATCCATTTTCTTTTTTCTCGTTGCAATCAGATTGGCTTTACATTCTTCCAAGCGTTTATTCTGTTGGTCAGATTTATGTGTTATTTGCTCTAGATGCTGTATTTCTGCCTCTAGCTGATTCTCGTTTTCTGTGCTCTTACGTTTTTTTCATTGACGCATATGTAATTGTTTTTGATCGTATTTTCATTAACAGGACATCAAGGAATAACTGGTCTGATATTGTGAATTGAATATCTGTTTGAGGAATGTTTTGAATTCCTTTTTGATTGTACACCAGTACAGCATATTCCTCAGTTACATTGTTAATTTCAGTATTAATTTCTTCCATATATTTGATATCTTTTAATACGGAACTATTAAATTTCCAAAAAATCTTTCGTTTTATTTCTTTTGCAAATGAAAGTTTCAAAGATATCATTGAATGGCCTGAACGATAACCATAAACAATTTCAGCTTCTTTTACATTTTGTATCGTATTTTCAGAAATAAGAAAGACATCCAAACGGCTTTGTTGAAATGGTGTTGGTCTGCGCCAAGTATATCTTCTTATATCTGGATTAATCTCTCTCCAAATGTCAATTAAATCCAAGTTCATGGCAATTTCTTCAACGTTTTCTCTTGCTTTTGGATTAATGATGTGTTTATAATTGTAACAATCCATGTTGATGTCAAGTGCAAGGTTCCAGTCACCCCCTATGATTACATGCGAAGACCCTACTTCTTTGCTGTGTTGTTCTAACTTCTCGTAAAATTCTGGTGTGTCTTTATTTGGGCCATAAATATTGACAAGTAGAAAATCTTTATTCATCGTTGTGAGGGAAACAAATATAAAATTACCATCTGTATCTTTGTAGACTTTCTTTATTTTAAATTCAAAATTATTATTAAACATTACTGTTACTCCTCTGGATTGAGAACTGTAAGAAGCGAAGAAGCATGTATATCCCCATTCAGATTTAATGTATGGTTCTAGCTTTAAGTCAAAGTGCGTATCTTGTAAGAGATAAATAGAATGATTTTTTGTTTGTTTGAGATATTGAAACACATCTCTCCTCTTTTGAGGATTTCCAAGACCTTGACAATTTAATGATGCAATGCAAAGGTTTTCCATTATACTTATAAATTGGCATATGAATGTTTAAACCTTTTTATCAATTATATATGTAACAAAACGAGAACACTATCTCAACACAATTATCAATATTACAACAATAATGATTATAACATCTTCTTTGTGACGAAATGTACACATGTTTTCATGGAAAAAATCATTCATTGACATAGTGAAACACAGCATAACAAGAAAAATCATGAAACAGCAAACAGCTAAACCAACTTTCAAAGTAAAAAGCATTCAATTGAAACAAACATATACAGACATTACATAAGAAAACAAAAAACGATAATTTTTTTTTTTCGTGGACGCTCATCTTTGCGGGCACTGCCCATCCACGCGGACGCATGATCAGAACGACAATATCCACACACACATACGCACATACACCCGTCCCCCACCCGCAACCTCCCCCACGTATACACTCCGCACATCGCCCCGCCATCCCCGGCCACAGGCAAAGGCCACCCCACACGAACCCCGAAGCCATGGGGAGAGAGGCGTTACAGACCCCAACCCCCCTAGGGGACGAGAACCATAGGGATGGTGCACATCTCCTCCTCCTCATTGCCTTATCTTCCTAAATTCCAAAGAAAGGAAATTACATCTTAATGAATTAGAGGCTTCAAGCATGAAGTTTTGCTCAAGCGAATTTTGCGCAAACCCGTGTAATTATATCGGGAGGTGTTCTTTACCAATAGCCAAGCAAGCTTTATTTTAGGTCGGTTACATCATGTTTTTAATAAACATCTCATCGATGTTGGTGTCGATGTCAATGCGGGTGGTTTGTCCGTTTTTGAGTTTTGCCAAAATTTTGCCGTTGGAAGACCATGATGCCATTGTGGCTGTATGGTTTTTGACTTTCATCAGCAATTTATAATTGGCCTGTGTGAGGTCTTCCCCGATAGACACTCCAGATTGTTTTAGTTTTCTGCGTGATGTCAACACGACAGATTTAAGTTGCCTGGAGTAAAAACGTACAATGATAGGTCATGGTCTGTCTCCTCTTCCTGGTTTGCCAGTGCGGTGTGCAATTTCAATGTCAGTGTCTTTCACTGGAACACCGACTTTACTGGTAAACACATCAATACATGTTTTACACAGTCATTAATTGTTTCCACTTTCCCGTTTCTTCCTTCTTCCTTCACCCCAAACACCCGTACGTTCCACGACCTAGTCGTTCAGTGCTTTCTTCAAGTCATTGTTCTCTTCTACACACTGACTCAATTGACCCCGTAAATCATTATTGTTCCCTTGCAGTTTAACCACCTGTTCTTTAAGTTTATCTTTTTCATTGGCAAGGTCAAACAGAGCACTTTCCATTTTATCAATGCGGCTATTCACAGCTGACACTATTTTGTCCATATCTGCTCGAAGTTGTGAAATGTCTTGTTTTGTTGATAAAATTTCTATTCTTTTGTCAAACTGTTCAATAATATTCGTCACATTCATTTCTAATTGAGTGATCGGTTCCGTAGCTTGTCTTTTTCTTTCTCTCCTGTCTTGTTTTATCAACTAGTTCCAGACTGTTACCTGTGTCACTAGTGGAAGAGTAGAATATTGTTTTCTCTCTTACCTTTTTTACTGGCACTGAAGTATTTCGGAATACCACTCATACTGACTCTGATGATCCACGGTTATGTTCATTTTCCACACAACATAATAATGCATATATGGCATTTATATTGTACGGTCAAACACGTCACAGGGACTTATATTCACATGAATTGTCTGCCATAGTGTTATACATAAAACATTGTGACTTTATAACAGCAAACAACACAATACACATCCCGCTCGCACACAGACGAACGGAGCACGATTCACTGCATTCTGGTTACCGCGCGTGCCATACACAAAATGTCAACACACTGAAGTGTAATATATCTCCTGGCTTGTCAAACCTGCAATATTTCACCAAAAACGTATAAAAATACACCTTCAGAATCGTCGCCACAAGACCAGTACAGCAGTGCCGCTATCAATCGCAACCGTACGGTATTTTTCCAATGGTACTATCCAGAACCAAGAGAATTTAACAGTACGTGCTCGTACGATTCGTCGATTCCATCCAAGTTTAATTATATAGTGAAAAGGCAAAACAGAACTTTGGGCAACTAAACTTGAGAAATATGCCTAGATCTAACTTTTGCAAGACCAAAAAATGTCAGTTCGTCAACATGAGATTGTCATCAGTTTCATCTGAGAAAACACAGAAAGACTAATTGCATGAATGGGAACCAGAAAGACATGTTTTCTGGTTCTTGTTTGCTTGAACGCGGGCGGAGACATTTGTTTTGGATCTATTGCTTAAATGTAAACGTTTCTTAAAAAGTTCGAGATTTTATGTCAAGTCAAAGGGAAAGAAGGAAAAAAAAATGGTAAAAAAAAATAAAACAAACAAACAAACAAAAGAAAGAAAGAAAGAAAGAAAGAAAACAAAAGGAAACAAAAGAAAAAAACATCGTTTTGTGATTTATCGTTTCGCCTTGAAATGACGACTGCAGATAGCCACCATATTTGTACAATAGAACAACAAACAGTGCTTGGTCTGCGTCTTTAAAAACAGATAAAACAGATTTCCAAGGTAGAGAAATGAATTTCTTTCACTCGGCATGAAACATGTTCACTGAAAATTTGAAGATGTGTTTTGCTATGCACAGATACGGGAAAAATTGTACGGGATCGTAATATCTAACCTATCCTTTCGGTGTGTTTCTCAATTTCTTAAATTTCTCTCGGATAGATGGTCCACAGAACTACACTTACCTATACGGCACTTATATTCTCTTGTTCGCTAAGGCGAGACCGTTGCACACCAACAAACGCATAAGAGGAACATTTGATATAGAATGTCAGTTTTCACTTGTTTTGAAAACTGGTCTGGTCGAAATCCATGATCCGGATTTGAAGCAACTAAGACTAAATAAATTAATAAATGAGTAGATAGATAGATAGATAGATAGATAGATAGATAGATAGATAGATATAGATAGATAGATAGAAAGATAGATAGATAGAAGATAGATAGATAGATAGATAGATAGATAGATAGATAGATAGATAGATAAAAACACAAAGTGTAATTGTGCCAGCAATATATATGAGTATTTTCGACATTTCTGTCATCATCAGATACTCTGGAAAAGAACAGGAAATAACTTAAATGTTATCATCATATCAATGTAATGTAATATGAATATATCCGAGGATAAACACAGGGGCCAAGCGATTAGGTAATACTGATCACAACTTAATCGTGATTTGTGTGCTCCTAAATAAGAATAACTGTATGTTTGAGTGCAGCAGACAACTCGTGTGAAGTTGACGCTTGTGAAGACCATTCCACTCCAAGACGTTGCTGTAGTGGTGGACTTTAGTGCTCCTCCTTCTTCCCTTCACACACACTACCCAGGTAAGCTCTATGTCTTTGATACTCTTCCACCACCACCCCTGTCCCCGTTAGTTTTTCCTTTACTCCTCCACACGCTTCCGACAAGCTCTCAGTCTGTCTGTCAGTCAGTCTGTCTGTCTCTGTCACTTTATCAGTTCTCCTGACAGCCCCGCTATTGCTCTCTCCTTTTAATATAAAATCTTCCTTAAAAGAGAAAAAAGGAGTATGTTTCATATCGACTATTGATATGTGTGTTTGTGTGTCTGTCCATTTGTGTGTGTGTATGTGCATGTGTGATGTTGTGTGTGTGTGATGGTTTTGTGTGTGTGTGTGTGTTTTTTGTGTGTGTGTGTGTGTGTGTGTGTGTGTGTGTGTGTTTTGAACATTTAAGTATCCTGTCATCATCATCATCATGTGCCCTGCCGCATGGCGTTGGCGATCATGTCCCTCCATACAAATCTATCTTTTGACGCTGCAAGTATATCTCCCACCCTGTCTGTCTTATCCACTCCACGGGTCCGTCCAGTATTGTCTCCCTGGGTCTACCTGGTGCTTTTTTTCTCTCCAATTTCCTGTTGTGACTAGGTGCTCTAATTTCTCTTGCCTCATAAAATGCCCTATACATGTATGTTGCTTGTCTTTTCCTAATCTTCTTCATTAATGTTCTTTTTGTGTTTGCCTCTTTCAAGACTGTCTCGTTTGTTGTCTTTGCTGTCTATAGAACTCTTACCATTCTTCTTAAAAGCCCATGTCAGCTGCCCAAGTTTTGTTCTGACTTTGCCTGTTGACTGTTCACGCTTCACATCTGTGCAACAGCATCGGTTCTATATAAGAAGTCTGATGCCTATCAATTACATATGCATTTGTTAGTAAGAACGCTTTTCATTTTCTTGAATGCTGTTTTAGCTTGGCCGATTCTGCTGGCTATTTCTAATTTGCGTCTGCCGATTTGTGAGATGACTGTTCCTAGATATTTAAACTAATTAACTTGTCTCGTTGTGGTGCTATTTTCTCTTATTTTGCATGAGGTAATTTCTGTTTTGTTGTTTGTTTTGTGTTTTTTTTTGTTTGTTTGTTTTTTTGTTGTTGTTTTTTTATTACCATAACTTCAGTTGTCTTGCTAAGTACCCTATTGTTAGACAATTTTAAATACATTTTTTCCGTTGAACTGTTCTCTATTCTTTCTGCTGAATGTTAATAGCAAGAAACTCTGGGGAGAGCTAGACAGCAGAAAATTCTCAGTCGAGAAAGCCCCTCCCCTCCTCCTCCCCCTCAAGCAAGTGTCCCAGTTGTAAAATTTCTGACACTCTAAGAGGGCCAGCCCACATCCAGGTCATCACTCCTGGATGCACTACTACTGTCAACATTTTTTTTCCTCCAGTCGTCAGCGCTCTGCCAAACCCGGACAGCACTATTGTGCTGTAGGACATCTGATAAAGGCAAATGTTGAGCCTTGTGAAGTTCACGTTTTTCCCTGGACCAGATCCATTGGGAATTCTTTTCAGCTGTTTCTGCCATTGCCTTTAGGACTCTGATCTTCTCCGTCCAAGAAACTGAAACTTTTCATAGGCAGATGTGTTTACCAACCTCTTGCTCCAACCTCTGTGGGGAAGACTTCAGCTTGGAAGCCAGATATCCTCAAGTTGCTGGCTAGAATGGTATACTTTTCAGTCTTGTGTTTATGGGCTTCTTTATTAACAGTATAGGGCACACTGGGTTCATTCAGAACCATTTGTTGCGATGAATAAGAGTCACCATCATCATGTGCTTGCAGCGACAAGGGATAGACGCATATGGAGGGCCATGATCGCCAACGCCATGCGGCAGGGCACACGATGATTGATCACGAATCTATCCCCTGTCACTGCAAGTACATCTCCCACCATGTCTGTCTTTATCCACCATGCAAGTCCGTCTAGCATTTTCTCCTACCTGGTGTACCTGTCTACCTGGTGTTCTCTTTCCCTCCAGCTTCCCTATTGTGATCAGGTATTCTAACTCCACTTTCCTCATAAAATGACCTCAAATTTGCCTGTCTTTTCCTAATCTTTCTTATCAATGATCTTCTTGCGTCTGCCTCCATCAAGACTGTCTCGTTTGTTTTCTTTGCTGTCCATGGAACTCTCAACGTTCTTCTTAGAAACCACATTAATTCACTTGCCTCAGTTTTATTCTGACTTTGCGTGTTGCCTGTCCACGCCTCATAACCGTACGAAAGTATCGGTTCTATATAACATTCAGAAACTCTCTTCCTGATGTTAACTGATGGACATCTGTTGGTAAGAATGCTTTTCATCTTCTTGAATGCTGTTTTGGCTTGGCCGATTCTGCTGATTATTTCTGATGTGCATCTACCGTCTGGTGAGATGACCGTTCCCAGATATTTAAACTTATCAACCTGTCTCAAGGTTGTGCCATTTTGCATGAGGGGATTTCTTGTTTTTTTTACTTATTACCATGACTTCAGTCTTCTTGCTATTTAGCTCCAACCCTTTATGTTTTCTTTTTATTTCTATTGTATTCACAAGGTTTTGTAGGTCTTTTTCATTTTCTGCAATTAACACGGTGTGATGTGCGTAACGAATGTTGTTTATCATTTTTTCTCCAACCTTTATTCCAGGGCATTCTTCTACGTTCTTCATGATGGTTTCACTGTTAAGTGAAAACAAATCTGGTGACAGAACGACTCTGCTTGACCCCTCTTTTGATATTTTGGAAACAGCTTGTATCGTTTTCTATTCTCATTGAGCTGTTTGTTCCCAATACATATTTCTGATTGTACTTAGATCTTTTCCATCAATATTGAGCCTTTCTAGTTGGTTGATCAATTCTTCGTGTCTTACTCTATCGAAAGCCTTGGTATAATCAACAAAGCATAAATATGAGTCCTTATTCAGCTCTACTGACCTCTCTATGCTAATTCTTAGGATGTATATGGTATTAATAGTTCCTTTCCCTTCCACAAATCCACACTGTTCTTCTGCTTTTTTTTTATTTGATTCTATTCCTTGTCCTCATCATGATTATTCTTAAAAGGATGTTTGCTACATAACTCATCAAGGTGATTGTACATGTACTGTGGATTTTGCATTCTACAGCCCTGTTTTCTTTGGATGTGCAATGAAATTTGATATTTTGATATATCTTTGGGGGGATTTCCGGTGTCATAAATTTAATTTAGGAGGACTGTTATTTTTTCAGTATTGAAGTCTTATAAGGCCTCAATCATTTCTCTAGTAATATTGTCTGGTCCTGGGCTTTTCCTGGTTTCATCTTTTTCAATGCTGTTCTAACTTCATCTTTCATTATGGATGGTCCTTCAACGTTCTTTCTTATAAGCGTGTTCTTCGTTTCTGTCATCGTTAAAAAGGTCTTTAATGTACTCTCCCCATCTCTCTGATTTTTTGTCTTTCTCCATGTTAAGCGTACCCTCTTTCGATTTTAAGCATCCAATGATGTGTATGTCTTTTTCCTGAGGGCAATTTCTTCAATGTTTCTGTACGTACTCTGAGGATCTGTTTTGTGTCGGTCTTCTATTCCTTTGCACTTTGTTTCCATCCGAGCTTCCTTAGCTTTACTATTCCTGATTTCCCTGTTTATCCACATGTATTTTGCCTCTTTTGTCTTTACCTTCCTCTGCTTTTCCATCAAGCCTATAATTTCTTTTGTCATCCAGCTCCTTTTTGCTTTTCTTTCAACTCAAGGGGTTTCTTCACAAGGTTCATTCATCGAGTTTCTCCATTGTTCCTCATTGTCACCAGGTCTCCAGAGCACTGGATTTGTTTTGAACATGTACGTTAAATTTTGTATGGGTCACTTCAACTGCTTTTATGAGTCCAAGATTAAGTTTGATGTTATTTTTGGTCTGTTTTCTTTTCTTTAGTTTTAGCCTAAATCTTCCCATTATTTGATTGTGGTCACTGTTACATTCTGCACCTGGTAGTGTTTTGGCTATCAGTAAAGAATTTCTAAATCTTTGTTTGTTTCATCGTTCTATGTGCAAAAGCCTGTTATTTCATCCATGAAGACTTTTAGAGGGAGCATTTTTATCCATTTCTGAAGTCTGCTCGACTTGAAGCGCTCACTGCTGCCTTCACGATGACGTCCATTGCCAACACAAACAATACTGGAGAAATTGCACAGCCCATTTTAACTATTGCCAGTTTTCGAACGACCAGACTGTTGTGTGGATAAAAGCACTGAGAAGCCATACTTTTTTTCAGCATTTCTTGGATGTTTTGTAACATACATGTAATGTATCTTGGGAATCACTTGCATCATCTTGTGCAGGACTGATCTTACACATTTTTCAGATCGATCCACACCACTACATAGAGGTCCCTTTTCTTGCTTCACTCTTGATTACTTTCCAAATTATCGTGGCATGCTGTACATAGCCAGACACTCCGAGAATGCTTCCTTTCTGGATATCAAGGCACAACCACATCTAGGTCCTTTTTCTCACTTTTAGCTCTTGTGATTGCTTCCCAAATCACCATGGCATGTTCTACATAGCCAGACACTCTTTTGGATGCTTCGTTTCTGGACTGATATATCCAATACTTCCTGTCTGTGCAGTATTTATTCTGCCTTGCTGTCATGGCAGAGAAAAAAGATTTTCCTGTCAACATTCTGCAGTGATATTGACCCAACTGGCTGATGTCTCTCGAATTCTGTTCTTTTGGGGTATACGCTCCATTTGCAATTGTTCATTGGTCGCTTGGTCGCTAAAATTTCTCCCTTCTGGTCGTATCCGTTTGTGGAGTCACTCAAGGACATTGGGACATTTTTTATACAGCAGGTAGGGTATTCCGTTAGGCCATGTAATGATTCTGGTTCTGGTTTTTTGTACTACTTCCTTTGCTTCATCCATTGTTAGTGACTTGTCATCAAACATTTTCCCTGACGCGGTAGGCCAAACCCTAAATTTCATGTGGTGCTTCGCTCTACAGATCAGAATTTTTTCCTGAGATGTTGTTCCAGAGCTTTTTTTCCTCTGTGAATGTCCCGGATTTTTTATGCTCATGATGCTCTAACAATTTCCTAGCGAACTGGAAGGGCTCTCTTGAGTCATCTTGTTTTTGTTCCTTCTTGTTGTTTCTACTTCTCCGAAGGCAATGTGATTCGCATCGGGTCTTTTCATAATTTCTCTCTTTTTTTTTTAAATTCAAAGGCATTCTTTATTTATCTACCGAATGTAAACCATCTCTTGTTGACATCTGGATTTCTGAGATGTTCGATTTATTCCACTGGAAACTTACAGCTGCAGATACAATCTTTTCAAACTTGGTTACCGTGTATTACATGTGCTTCTTCCTATCAGCGGAATTAGTTTGTAGACTATTTCTTCATCCAGCCTCTGCATTTTTTCTGTTGTACTTGTGGGCCGAAAAGCTGAGTTTCTGGTGCGTGACATCAAGAGCATGTACAAATTCGTCGTCTGAACTTTCAGCGTGGAAGTCCTTGGCACTGTGATTTGATTTCTCTCTGGCCTAGCTTTTCCGATGTCTTATTTGCCTTTGCAATATGCTGCTGCTTATTCGTAAGAGACGTCGCTTAGCATTTTCACATCGCGCGGATCTTCATGCCGTGCTCGTCCTACCTACTCGCTGGAATGATATTTGTTCTGTATTCATAATCCGTTGTGGATTTCCAAATGTGACTGGATTAGTGCCGATTGATTCATTATTCTCTTCCCATTTAGGTAAATCCCGGGAGCATCTTTCGTTTATGGAACTAGAGGCAACAGGGAGCCAACCCACATAACCCGTAAATCTTGTTTGTCCCAGTGTCATCCAGTCTTTTCTGGATGCTCTCCGGATAGTTTCTTAAAGTCAGTGGTTTGGTCATGTGTCTCTAGAACAAACTCTGCAGGAAGCTAGACAATAAAAGGTCCTCAGAGGAGAAGCCCTCCTTCAAGCAAGCGTTTTCGCCCTAGACTCCTTACACTATAGGGATTCCTGGCCACGACCAGGTCATGACCATAAGATGCCTTTCCAGTGTCACCATTTTTTCCTTCCCACGTATTCGGAAGTGTGTCATAGTGGCTGATGTGACGCGTCTAGTGTGTTGGCTAGTGACTGCGTGTTTGTCACCTCTCGCTTTTAGACTACACTGCTGGCTTGCACTGCTGCTTGCGGTGACGTGCGGTAACTGAACACCTCAAGGACTCAGGCTATACTCGAGAGACCCAGAGGAGGTGCGGCACACAGGTCCACCGGCGTGCGGACATGACCTGGTGGCCACGAACCAGACCGCTGCCTTGTGGTTATCTCGGAAGAGACCAAGGCTAAGGGAGAGTAAACCCTAACAGAAAACCGACGAAAGGCAACAGGAAACCACCATCGTATATTCCCAAGATAAACATGGCCAGCCAAAAGAGAATGGAGGTAAACCGGTAGGGACCGTCATGCTGCGCAGGTGATACCCGACCGTCAGCAAACTACTGCGATCAGACTAAAAAAAAAAACCATCAAAATTGCAACCTGGAATGTAAGAACCTTACTGCTAAAGGGACAATTAGAAAATGTCAAGATGAAGATGGAAAGGCTTAACATTAATATTTTAGTACAAGGGAGGTGAGATGGAAGGGGGCAGACATGATATATTCTGGTGGATACACACATGACAGAGGAATAGGCATCATAATGGAAATGGACAAGTCAAAGTTATCAAAGGATACTGGGCTGTGTCAGACCGAGTTTCACTAGTCAGATTGGATGGCAAGCTGTTTGATATCAGCACCATCCAAGTATATGCACCAACATCCGCAAGTACTCAGGAAGAAATTGACAGTTTCTATGAGGTATTAGAGGCAGCCAAGCATCAATGCAAATCACAGGATTTTGCAGGAGTAAAGGGAGATTTTAATGCTAAAGTTAAACAGGAGAGGGTGGATTACATATTTGGTCCTCATGGCCTTTGCACACAAAATGAAAGGGGAGAGACACTTGTTGAGTGGGCACAAATAAATGAACTCATAATAGGAAACACCTCATCATCATCAGGTGCCTTGCCGCATGGCGTTGGCAATCATGGACTTCCATCTGTCTCTATCTCTTGTTGCCTCAAGCATCTCTTCCACTCTCTTTGTCCCCAGCCACTCTGCAAGTCCATCTAGTATCTTCTGCCTGGGTCTACCTGGTGCTTTCTTTCCTACCAGCTTTCCCGTTGTGACCAGGTGCTCCAATTCCCCTTTCCTCGTAAAATGGCTCACAAATGTTGCTTGTCTTTGTCCAATATGCCTTGTGAATGATCTTCTTGTGTCTGCCTCCATCAAGACTGTCTCGTTTGTTTTCTTTGCTGTCCATGGAACTCTCATAACATTCTTCTTAGAAACCACATCTCGGCTGCCTCAATCTTGTTCTGGCTTTGCTTTTTGACTGCCCACGCCTCACAACCGTATAACAGTATTGGTTCTATATAACATTCAAGAACTCTCTTCCTGATGTTAATTGATAGGCATTTGTCGATAAGAATGCTTTTCATCTTCTTGAATGTTGTTTTGGTTTGGCCGATTCTGCTGGTATTTCTGATGTACATCTGCCGTCTGGTGAAATGATCGTTCCCGGATATTTGAACTTATCAGCCTGGAAACACCTGGTTTGAGCAATTTAACAGAAGACAATGGACATGGATGAATCAAATTGACTACATCCTGATAAATGAAAGATTTAGGAATTCTTTGCTGTTAAAAAAAATTACCAGGCGCAGACTGCAACAGTGACCACAATCCTGTAATGGGAAGATTTAGGGTGAAATTAAAGAAAAGAAAAGAGACCAAAAGTAACATCAAACTAAGTGTTGGACTCCACAGATGAATGGACTCGTGAACAATTTAACGTATATGTTCAAAACAAATTCAGTGCTCTGGAGGACTTTGGTGACAGTGGGGAACAATTGACAAAGCTGAGAAACTCCCTAGAGTGGAAACGAAAATAAAGAAGAACTGGAGGACAAAAGAAGGTATAGGCTTGATAGTAGAACGGAGGGAGGCAAAATCAAAAAACGAAGAATTTAAAAAGATACACAAGAAAATCAGGACAAGGTGCAATGAAGCTAAGGAAGCTTGGATGGAAACAAAGTGCAAAGAAACAGAAGACCGACACAAAACAGATCCTCAGTTTATGCACAGGAAACAGACATGCTTAAAATCAAAAGAGGGTACGCTTATCATAGAGAAAGACAAACTATTAGAGAGATGGGGAGAGTACATTAAACATTTTTAACGATAACAAAAACGACGAACGTAGTACATGTATAACAAAGAACTTTGAAGTTCTGAACCACTCATAATGGAAGATGAAGTTAGAGCAGCATCTTCATCATCATCATGTGCCCTGCCGCACGGCGTTGGCGATCATGGCCTTCCATAGAAATCTATCCCTTCTTGCCGCAAGCACATCTTCCATCCTCTCTGTCCTCGGCCATCCTGCAAGTCCGTCCAACACTTTCTCCCTGGGTCTACCTGGTGCTCTCTTTCCCTCCAGCTTTCCTGTTGTGACTAGGTGCTCTAATTCCCCTTTCCTCATAAAATGGCCTTTAAATTTTGCCTGTCATTTCCTAATCTTCCTTATCAATGATCTTCTTGTGTCTGCCTCAATCAAGATAGTTTTGTTTGTTTTCTTTGCTGTCCATGGAATTCTCAACATTCTTCTTAGAAACCACATCTTGGCTGCCTCAATCTTGCTCTGGCTTTGCGTGTTGACTGTCCACGCCTCACCTCCGTATAACATTATCGGTTGTATCTAACATTCAAGAACTCTCTTCCTGATGTTAATTGATAGGCATTTGTTGATAAGAATGCTTTTCACCTTCTTGAATGGTGTTTTGGTTCGGCCGATTCTGCTGGCTATTTCTGATGGTCATCTACCGTCTGGTGAGATGATCATTCCCAGATATTTAAACGTATCAACCTGTCTCAAGATTGTGCTGTTTGCTGCTATTTTGTATGAGAAGATTTCATGTTTTTTACTGATTACCATGACTTCAGTCTTCTTGCTATTTTGCTCCAACCCTTTATGTTTGCTTTCTATTCACATGGTTTTGTAGGTCCCTTTCATTTTCTGTAATTAGCACGGTGTCATCTGCGTAACGAATGTTGTTTATCATTTTTCCAGGGCATTCTTTTAGGTTTTGCATGATGGATTTGCTGTAAAGTGAAACAGATCTGGTGACAGAACACAATCTTGCCTGACTCCTCTTTTGATATTTTGGAAACAGCTCATATCGTTTTCTGTTCTTATTGCGCTGTTTGTTCCCAATACATATTTCTGATTATTCGTAGATCTTTTCCATCAATGTTGAGTCTTTCTAGTTGGTTGATCAATTCAATTCTTTATGTCTTACCCGATGGAAAGCCTTGGTATAATCAACAAACCATAAATATGTATCCAACTCTGTTGACCTCTCTATGACAGGTCTTAGGACGTATATGGCATTAATAGTTCCTTTCCCTTCCACAAATTCACACTGCTCTTCTGCTATTTCTCTTTTTCTGTCAAAAACCTTGGTGTGATTCTTGATAAATCTCTTTGTATGCAGAAATTTACCACCCAGACCTGTCAATCATGCTACCCTCAGATTCGACGCATTGGCTGCATTCGCCGATTCCTTTCAACCGATGCTGCATCTAAACTAGTAACTTCCCTTGTTCTGTCACGCCTGGACTACTGCAATGCTCTTTTATCTGGCCTACCAGCTTCTCGTCTCCTTTGCCTGCAACGCTTACAAAATACAGCTGCCCGCCTCGTCCTTAGAAAGAAAAAAATTGATCATGTTAGTCCCCTCCTTCGGTCTCTGCATTGGCTTCCTGTCGCTGATAGAATCAAATACAAAATAGACACCTTATGCTATAAATCTACTCATCATTCTGCTCCATCCTATCTCTGTGACAAGATCAAAATTCGTACATCAGCTCGCACCTTGCGCTCTTCCTCTGATACTCTTACCCTACAAATTCCCAAGGTTAGACTCTTAACCGTTGGTCAGCGCTCTTTTTCTGTCTCAGGACCAGCTGCGTGGAACAATCTTCCCCTATCGCTCCGGACCACATCTACTCTTTCCGCATTTAAGTCAGGTTTGAAAACTCACCTCTTTCCACGTCAATGAATTTCTGAGGCCTTTTTCGCCGTTTTTTACTGCTATTTTTCCATTGTTCATAATTTCAGCATTGTATGGACATTTATGCCTATTTTTGACTTAATTGATTGTTTTACAAATGTTCATCTTTGAGTGCGATCCTGCGTGTGATTGGTGAGTGAGCGCGCTTTGATTTGATTTACCAAGATTTAGCGCGATATAAATATTGTAATTATTATTATTATTATTATTCCTTGTCCTCATCATGATTATTCTTAATAGAATATTTGTTACATGATTCATTAAGCTGATTGTGCGATGGAGTTCGCATTGTATAGCCCCTGTCTTCTTTGGAAGTGCAATGAAAATTGATTTTGACATCAGTATCTCTGCAGTAATATTGTCTGGTTCTAGGGCTTTTCCTGGTTTCATCTTTTCCAGTGCTGCTCTAACTACATCTTTCATTATGGGTGGTCATTCAAAGTTCTATCATATAATGTGTTCTTCGTTTCTGTCATCGTCAGAAAGGTCTTTAATGTACTCTCCCCATCAATCTAATATTTCTTCTTTTTCTATGATAAGCGTACCATCTTTCGATTTTAAGCAACCAGTTGATGTGCATGTCTTTTTCCTGTAGACAGTTTCTTCAATCTTCTGTACATCTGAGGATCTGTTTTGTGTCGGTCTTTGCACATTGTTTTCAGCCAAGCTTCCTTAGCTTCACTGCACCTATTCTTGATCTTGTTTGTTTATCTTCCTGTATATTTCCTCCTTTCCCTTTGCCTTCCTCCGTTCTTCCATCAAGTCTAGAATTTCTTTTGTCATCCAGTTCTTTTTTGCTTTCTATCTACTACAGGGATTTCTTCACAAGCTTCATTTATCGAGTTTCTCAACATTGTCAATTTTTTTTCACTGTCACCAACGTCTTCCAGAGCACTGAATTTGTTTTGAACATGTACATTGATCTTTCTACTTATCGCTTCATCTGTCTTTAAGAGTCCAAGGTTTAGTTTGATGTTAGTTTTGGTCTGTTTTCATTTCCTTAATTTCAGCCTAAATCTTCCCATTATAGGATTGTGATCATTGTTGCAGCCTGCTCCTGGTAGCGTTTTTGTTGTCAGCAAAGAAGTTCTAAATATTTAATTGATTAGTATGTAGTCAATTTGATTTTTGGTATTATCTCCTGGACTCATCCATGTCCATTTTCTTCCGTTAGGCTGCTCAAACCAGGTGTTTCCTACTATGAACTCATTCATCTGTGCCCTTTCCACAAGTTTCCCTCCCCTTTCATTTTGTGTACCAAGGCCATGAGGTCCAACTATATCCTCCACCCTATCCTGTCCCACTTTTGCATTAAAATATCCCATTATTATTGTAACTTCTTGTGATTTGCATTGAGCCTTAGCCATCTGTAATACTTCGTAGAAGTTGTCGGACACAGCCCAGTATCCATTAACTGCTTTGGGTTTGTCCCTATCAGTTATGATGCCTACTCGTCTTTCATGTATGTTTCCACCAGAATATATTATTGTATGCTCTTCTGATATTATCATGCCTTCCCCCTTCCATCTCACTTCCCCTAGTCTTAAAATACTAATGTTAAGCCTTTCCATCTCCATCTTGACATTCTCCAATTTTCCCTTTTGCAGCAATGTCCTCACATTGTATGTTGCAATTCTGGAGCAGCATTGAAAAAGATCAAACCGGTAAAGGCCCCAGGACCAGACAATATTACTGCAGATATGATTGAGGCCGTAGATGAATTTACTATTGAAAAATAACAGTCCTCCTGAATGAAATGTATGACACTGGAAAAATCCCCAAAGATATGTCAAAGTCAATTTTCATTGCACTTTCAAAGAAAGCAGGGGATATAGAATGTGAACTCCATTGGACAATCAGTTTGATGAGTCATGTAACAAAAGTTCTATTGAGAACAATCATAATGAGGACAAAGAACAGAATCAAAAGAGAAATAGCAGAATAACAGTGTGGATTTATCGAAGGGAAAGGAACTGTTAATGTCATATACATTCTAAGAATTGTCATAGAGAGGTTAATCGAATTGATTAAGTATTTATATTTATGCTTTGTTGATTATACCAAGGCTTTTGATCGGGTAAGACACGATGAATTGATCAACCAACTAGAAAGGCTCAATGTTGATGGAAAACATCTAAGAATAATCAGGAATATGTACTGATAACAAACAGCAGCAATGAAAATAGAAAACTGTATAAGCTTTTTTCTGCAAACTATCAAAAGAGGGGTTAGGCAGGGATGTAATCTGTCACAAGATTTTGTTTTCACCTTACAGTTAAACCATCATGAGAAAACTAGAAGAATGCCCTGGATAAAGGTTGGAGGAAAAATGATAAACAACATTCGTTACGCAGATGACATCGTGCTAATTACAGAAAATGAAAGGAAGAAGACTGACGTCATATTAATCAGTAAAAAACAAGAAATCCCCTCATGCAAAATTACAGTAAATGGCACAACTTTGATAAGTATAAATATCTGGGAACAGCCATCACACCAGATGGCAGATGCACAACAGAATTAACCAACAGAATTGGCCGAGCCAAAACAGCATTCAACAAGACGCAACGCGTTTTTACCAACAAATGCCTATCAATTAACATCAGGAAGAGGGTTCTTGTATGCTATATAGAACCGATACTGTTGTACAATTGTGAGGCGTGGACAGTCAGGACAACATTGAGGCAAGTGAAATATGGTTTCTAAGAAGAATGTTGAGAATTCCATGGACAGCAAAGAAAACAAACGAGACAGTCCTGAAGGAGGCAGATACAAGAAGATCATTCATAAGGAAGATTAGGAAAAGACAAGCAACATTTATAGGACATTCAATGAGGCAAGAGAAATTAGAGCACCCAGTAACAACAGGAAAGTTGGAGGGAAAGAGAGCACCAGGTAGACTCCGGGAGAAAATATTGGACGGACTTGCAGAGTGGCTGAGGACAGAGAGGGTGGGAGATGTACTTGCAACGACAAGGGATAGATTTCTGTGGAGGGCCATGATCGCCAACGCCATGCGGCAGGGCACATGATGATGATGATGATGATGGGTTCGAAGCCGCCCTCCAAGGTGGTTCGGCGCCTCATGGGCAAGTCAACCCTTGTGACGGTTAGACATTTGATATAGGACACCCGTTGTGTGTGTATGTGTGTGAGTGAGTGAGGGAGTGAGTGAGTGAGTGAGTGAGTGAGTTTGTGTGTGTGTGTGTGTGTGTGTGTGTGTGTGTGTGTGTGTGTGTGTGTGTGTGTGTGTGTGTGTGTGTGTGTGTGTGTGTGTGTGTGTGTATGTGTGTGTGCGTGTGAACTTTGAAACTTGTGAAGTTCACTTTTGTTCCACTTCAACTAGATCCAGCTGGAACTATTTTCATTTGCTTGTGTCGTTGCCTTTAGGGTTCTGGCCCTCTTCTCCCCAGAAACTGAGCTATTTCAGGAGGTCATCAGCAGATGAGCCTACCGACCCCCTTGCTCCCATCTCTATGGCGAGGACTTTGGGCTTGTTACATGTTCAGTTGGAGTTTCGTTTATTTGTTACTATATTCCAAGGCCCATGTGGGGTTAAAGTTTCTCTTTCACATTGAACAGTGTGTATATGCGTGCGTGCGTGCGTGCGTGCGTGTGTGTGTGTGTGTGTGTGTGTGTGTGTGTGTGTGTGTGTGTGTGTGTGTGTGTGTGTGTGTGTGTGTGTGTGTGTGTGTGTGTTGTGTGTGTGTGACCAAACTGTGTTAGGAAGTTTCTCAACTGTTTCTGGACGGAGCGTTATCAAATGTTAGTCATTGGTATGGACCACTGAGGAGGACAAGGTGTCACACGGAGTGCCTGAAATCATAACTTATGGGGGAAGTTTAGTTTAAGAAGCATTTGTCAGCACTTTGTTAACAACTTCTAGCAATGTTTAAAGCCTGTTTTGCTGTCGTGATAGTCAACCATGTCCTCGATGAATCTTAGTTTTTTCCACCTGAAGCTTTTTCAAGACTGCACTGATATTCATGATCATCTGTATCTTCATGACTACATTGTTTGTAACATAAATGGTAAAACCTCAGGAAATCCACTTTACATGTAACTTAAGAACAAACGTAACAGTCCGTTGTTGTATCTATTTTTTGTATGGATTACATCAAACAAATTAATGGAAAAAGGTTCCGAGGTAAAGTCTGTATCAAATATATTTTTAAAATCCATAGAAATTAATTAGTAATCAAATTCTAATACCAGGCAGAAATTAATTAGTAATCAAATTCTAATACCAGGCAGAAATTAATTAGTAATCAAACTCTAATACCAGGCAGAAATTAATTAGTAATCAAATTCTAATACCAGGCAGAAATTAATTAGTAATCAAATTCTAACACCAGGCAGAAATTAATTAGTAATCAAATTCTAACACCAGGCAGAAATTAATTAGTAATCAAATTCTAACACCAGGCAGAAATTAATTAGTAATCAAATTCTAATACCAGGCAGAAATTAATTAGTAATCAAATTCTAACACCAGGCAGAAATTAATTAGTAATCAAATTCTAATACCAGGCAGAAATTAATTAGTAATCAAATTCTAATACCAGGCAGAAATTAATTAGTAATCAAACTCTAATACCAGGCAGAAATTAATTAGTAATCAAATTCTAATACCAGGCAGAAATTAATTAGTAATCAAATTCTAATACCAGGCAGAAATTAATTAGTAATCAAATTCTAATACCAGGCAGAAATTAATTAGTAATCAAATTCTAACACCAGGCAGAAATTAATTAGTAATCAAATTCTAACACCAGGCAGAAATTAATTAGTAATCAAATTCTAACACCAGGCAGAAATTAATTAGTAATCAAATTCTAACACCAGGCAGAAATTAATTAGTAATCAAATTCTAATACCAGGCAGAAATTAATTAGTAATCAAATTCTAATACCAGGCAGAAATTAATTAGTAATCAAATTCTAACACCAGGCAGAAATTAATTAGTAATCAAATTCTAATACCAGGCAGAAATTAATTAGTAATCAAATTCTAATACCAGGCAGAAATTAATTAGTAATCAAATTCTAATACCAGGCAGAAATTAATTAGTAATCAAATTCTAATACCAGGCAGAAATTAATTAGTAATCAAATTCTAATACCAGGCAGAAATTAATTAGTAATCAAATTCTAATACCAGGCAGAAATTAATTAGTAATCAAATTCTAACACCAGGCAGAAATTAATTAGTAATCAAATTCTAATACCAGGCAGAAATTAATTAGTAATCAAATTCTAATACCAGGCAGAAATTAATTAGTAATCAAATTCTAATACCAGGCAGAAATTAATTAGTAATCAAATTCTAATACCAGGCAGAAATTAATTAGTAATCAAATTCTAATACCAGGCAGAAATTAATTAGTAATCAAATTCTAATACCAGGCAGAAATTAATTAGTAATCAAATTCTAATACCAGGCAGAAATTAATTAGTAATCAAATTCTAATACCAGGCAGAAATTAATTAGTAATCAAATTCTAATACCAGGCAGAAATTAATTAGTAATCAAATTCTAATACCAGGCAGAAATTAATTAGTAATCAAATTCTAACACCAGGCAGAAATTAATTAGTAATCAAATTCTAACACCAGGCAGAAATTAATTAGTAATCAAATTCTAACACCAGGCAGAAATTAATTAGTAATCAAATTCTAACACCAGGCAGAAATTAATTAGTAATCAAATTCTAACACCAGGCAGAAATTAATTAGTAATCAAATTCTAATACCAGGCAGAAATTAATTAGTAATCAAATTCTAATACCAGGCAGAACATAACAAATGTGGTATTTAGCAACGTCTGACTTGCGTGAAAGCTGACTATTAATATCCCGTAGCTACATGTTGAAAAGTTAGGCTGCCATCAAACGACTTTTCTTATTATATCTCTAATCAAAATACTCTGACTCGTATAAGAAATGAATGTATCGTACAGTTAAGATGGATCTCTGATACTCTCAAGTACAAACAGACATGAGTCAATCATATTCCTAAAGGAGTTTTAGACAGCAGTTCTCAAACTATTATTGTTCTTACACATGTATCAACTCTAAATGTACATGTATCTATTCCATATTTCCATTACTGGAACACTTGTTTGTATTTTGCGGGTTGGTGGATTCTTTCAATAGCGTTGTGGATTCAAGATCCAGCCTGCAACATTAAACACTGATTAATCCTCTGCCCTTCTTAATGTTTCTATCATTGTGGTTTTGTCAGCTTAATGTTTGACTTGACTGCTGGTTTCAGGGAGTTAGGCTTGATAACCGCATGAAAAGACGGCAAATTTGGGATCCTTTGGTGGCATTTTAGACCTTGCTGAAAAGCAAAATGGGCTGTGTCTGGAGCATCATGTTTGGCCACTTTCGAGGCCGTTTGCGCGCCCCCTGTGGTTGTAGTAAACCAACGTTGGGAGCTTCCGACTGCTATGCGTCGAGACTTTAGGACGGAGAAAAGAGCTGGAAGCTATGCGAGTTGGTGGTTAGACAGGCTGTCCAGTAGAAAATTGAATGCCCTGAGTAACGCGAGAGAGGGCTCTTCCATCGTCTCTTGATCCAGAAGCTGGGATGGACCTGGTTTTAACGCGTTTCGTGGTTATGTCTCGGGGTTTGTCATCTCCACACTGGCCATTCGATTTGTAAACAAAGTAATTAAGGACTGGGTCCGAATGAGTCATGCAGCGCATGGACAGACACCCCCCCCCCCCCCACCATGTGGCGTCAGGAACAGAAAGTGATTGTCCTGGGAGTTGCGAGCCATTCGTGCCCTAGTATCCTCAAGTGTTTTTTGTTCACAGGTCCCTTCTCCTCTACCCACATTTCAATACTTTGCCAGGACATACAATTTTGTGCAAACCCAAGGAGTCTGCCATATAATTGCTGGCTGATTAGGTGGAGCGCATATGCAATCAACTCCAGACTCCAAACCCCAAACTTCTATGGATAAACAGACGAAAGCTTCACTTACAAACCTTGAGTGTTGTGACCAACAAAACGTTCACAGTGACCGAATCACTGCCTAAAATCATCAACAACGATTATTTTCACACATGTATACCTACTTCCATTCTTCATTCCATTTTTGTAGGTATACATAAGAATAATCTTGTTCATCAAGAAGAAGATTAGGGGGGGGGGGGGGGGGGGAAGAGCAAGCAACATTTATAGAACATTTTTTGAGGCAAGAGAAATTTGAGCATTAGTCGCAACAGGAAACTCAAGAGCAACCAGGTAGACCCAGGGAGAAAATAATGGACGGTTTTGCAGAGTGAATGAAGACAAAGCGTGGGATACATACATACATATATCTATCTATATATATATATATATATGTGTGTGTCTGTGTGTGTGTGTGTGTGTGTGTGTGTGTGTGTGTGTGTGTGTGTGTGTGTGTGTGTGTGTGTGTGTGTGGTGTGTGTGCGCGCGCGCGCGCGTGTGCAGATATGTGAACAAATTTCCATCGAACGTAATAAAAAAGTAAAAAAGATTCATACGTCCCTTTCAACGAGTAGTGGCGAATGCATTTGTGTGGATTTGAGTAGCTGAATGTTTGGACAAGCATGATTCAGAATGTGTTTACTTGAATGTATTTCAGTTATTTGGAAGCGGTATTTCATTGCACTCGGTGATGAGGGCATTGGTGTACTCGGTGATGAGGGCATTGGTCTTACACGAAAGTAAGAAAGATTGTAGATTTCATATATGAAAGTAAAATAAACAGCTAATTACACTGTTTCTAACTGAAGAACACATACAGTACATTGGCAGCAACAAAAATCTTGAAACAATTTGCTCCAGTTTCAAGTTTAGAAACATACATACACACAACAAACACACTAAAAACCGAAAACAGATAATATTGAAGACATCTTTTTTGCAACAGTTGATGACATGTAGGGTTTAGGTACATAATTCGGTCACCTCTCATTTTTGTGTCTGGTCCATACAACACGAATGAGCTTCGCTGTTTCTTCAAAGGACACATTCCTTTAAGTCTAGCTTGAAGACATACCTTTTGGTCCAACAGTGATTTCCTCCTCTACGCACAAAAAAACAATATTATTCATTAGGTCTTACCCATCTTGCCTTGTTATCATCATCAATATAATTATCATCATAACAGTAATTATCATGTTACTATTAATAGTAGCAGTTGTGGTAATACTTATGTCATTGTTTTTATTATGACAGCACGTGCACATGGCGGCTAGCAGCTGATGACGTCAGTAGTCAGGTGGTGATTGACCTGGAACGGTTTAACAACGGTCTTCCCTGTGAGGCTGGCAACTTTTCTGTCTACGATGGTAGGGGTTTTGTTAGGAATAATTTCTACTGAAACCTGTTGCTTTCTCCTTTATTATTATAGTTCAGTTGTATAAATGTAATTTCCTTGAATATTATATATATATATATATTGTATTGTACTGCAATTCATTGCGTGGCACGGCATGGCATCGTATGATCGTATGTGTGAGTGTGGTAGTGTAGTGTAGTGTAGTGTAGTGTAGTGTAGTGTAGTGTAGTGTAGTGTGTTATAGTGTAGACCTTCCATCGTGGAGGGTAGGATGTAAAAAAGCAGTAATCAGCGTATGCCACTTTACTCAAAAGTGATGATGTGTACATATCTCTCTCTCTCTCTCTCTCTCTCTCTCTCTCTCTCTCTCTCTCTCTCTCTCTCTCTCTCATCCCTTCAAATGGAGCTATGGCCTTACTGAATAAATTTCTGATTCTGATTCTCTCTCTCTCTCTCTGTTTCTCTGTGTGTGTCTCTCTGTCTCTCTCTCTCTCTTCTGTCTGTCTGTCTTCTCTCTCTCTCTCTCTCTCTCTATCTCTGAGGCTTTTATTCATTAACTGCACAAACATAGACAGTAGAATATTCGGCGAACGACGAAAAATTGACTTCCAGGCGAAAAACATTGGCAGTGTATTTTTCCCCTGAGAAAGGAACACTCCCGTGTTTTTTGTCCCTGGGATTCTTTTTCCTATTGTTTCTAAAAGGTGTGGATTTGTGGAAGGGAAAGGAACTCTTAATGCCATATACATCCTAAGAACTATCATAGAGAGGTCAACTGAGATGAATAAGGATTTGTATTTATGCTTTGTTGACTATACCAAGGCTTTCATCGGGTACGACATGAAGAATTGATCAACAACTGGAGAGACTCAATGTCGATGGAAAAGATGTACGAATAATCAGGAATATGTACTGGGAACAAACAGCTGCAATGAGAATAGAAAACAATATAAGCTGTTTTCAAAACATCAAAAGAGGAGTCAGACGGGGTTGTGTTTTGTCACCAGATCTGTTTTCACTATATAGCGAAAACATCATGAGAAATCTAGAAGAAGACCCTGGATTAAAGGTTGGAGGGAAAATGATAAACAACATTCGGTACGCAGATGACACCGTGCTAATTGCAGAAAATGAAAGGGACCTACAAAGCCTTGTGAATATACTAGAAATAGGAAGCAAAAGTAAGAGGTTGGAACTAAACAGCAGGAAGACTGAAGTCATGGTGATCAGTAAAATACATAAAATCCCCTCATGCAAAATAACAGCAAATGGCACAACCTTGACACAGGTTAATAAGTTCAAATACCTGGGAACGGTCATTTCATCAGACGGCAGATGCACATCGGAAATAGCTGGCAGAATCGGCCAAGCCAAAACAGCATTCAAGAAGATGACAAGCATTCTTACCAACAAATGCCTATCAATTAACATCAGAAAGAGAGTCCTTGAATGTTATGTAGAACCAATACTGTTGTACGGATGCGAGGCGTGGACAGTCAGCAAGCAAAGCCAGAGCAGGATCGAGGCAGCCGAGATGTGGTTTCTCAGAAGAATGTTGAGAGTTCCATGGACAGCAAAGAGAACAAACGAGACAGTCTTGATGGAGGATAGACACAAGTAGATCACACATAAGGAAGATTAGGAAAAGACAAGCAACATTTATAGGCCATTTTATGAGGAAGGGGGATTTGGAGCACCTGGTCACAACGGGAAAGCTGGAGGGAAAGAGAGCACCAGGTAGACCCAGGGAGAGAATGCTGGACGGACTTGCAGAGTGGCTGGGGATGAGGAGGGTGGGGGAGATGCTGGGGGCAACGAGAGATAGAGATGGTTGGAAGTCCATGATCGCCAACGCCATGCGGCAGGGCACCTGATGATGATGATGATGATTTTTCTAAATGAATGTTAACATGAAACAAAGCCAAATGTTACTACCAAATAGAAGTCAATAGCATAAAAGTCTTCAGATTAAATGTACACGACATTCACGTTTCAAGAAATGATTACATGTGTGCTTTATGTACCATGAGTGCCATAAACGTGAAAGACAGAAAATGAATATGGGTAAAGCATTGAAAAGAATCATGACATACGCTGTGAATAAAGGAGGCATACATAACATTTTGTCTGAAACCAATGCTAGATATGGCAGCCATTTTCCTTTCAAAGTGTACAGATTCCACACCAAATTTGCATCATAATCTTCTGATAGTATTATGTTGTGCTTAGGTGTCGTGTAAAAGAAGAGACACTCGGGAAAGTTTTTCGAGTTTGCATTTGTAAACGCATAGTTTTTCCACAAAAGGTTTTTTTCCCTCGAATGATTAAATTTGATCATCCCTCTTCTTTGAAATTTTCTTTTAGTTCTTCGTAGAATTGTGACAATTTTGTGTGGTCATATGGATTTATGATTTGTGAGCGAAACGAACACAAACCTTCCTTTGATGTCTGTATAAACTTTTTTAACTTGAAATTCATAATTATTGTTAAACAACTGAGTAACGCCTTTTGATTAAGAATTAAAGGACAAAAAGTACGAAGTGTATCCCCATTCAGATCTTAAATATACCTCAATTTTGGTATCCAAATGTGCGTCTTGAGGAAACAAATAGAGTGATTACAGACGTCTCTTTTCTTTCTTTTTAGCAGCCCCAAGACCTTGGCACTTCGCAGAAATAATACGACCACATCAACGTTTTTAATTTGTGACTTTAATTGATGATTAAACGCAGCACATATATATCCACATACTTTTGTAGATCACATGTAAAAAATTTCTTGCTCGAATTTTAGAGTTCTAGAAAAAAAGTAACACATTTGATTCAGGTTTGATGATACTTATATTATGTTCTCACGTGTCAAAAAACACAAGCTACAAAAAAGAAAAGCTTGTTTAAGATCGCACCAGTTAGAATTTCCAGGCATAAGGCAAAAGTGTATCTGATGATCCAGTTTGTAGAGTGTGCAATCCGTAGACGATTTCAGAGGCGACATGTTTGCAAAGAGATGGCTATTTCTCACTGTGACGACGTTTGTCCAAGTTCACGAGGTAAATATTTAAGTCGCAGCGACATGGTCCGGTAAGCAAACACGCTTAGGTACTGTCACGTTATTCCTGCTACACCAGTTCTTGTTGATGTAACACATACTGTCACCACCACCTTTCTTCTATTGCATGATTCTGTCATGGCGAAAAGGAGGGCTCAAGTGATGACAGTATCATCACCGACAAAATCAATGATCATTTCTCGGAGAAACACAACAGACATGCACTTCTCTTCTTCTTTGTTTTAATGGGCCTCAGTTGTATTCAAGCCAGTCCGCGGAGCACAGTGTACTTGACGTGGCTTTCACAAGTATCTGTATTCATTTGAAAGTCCCACAGTGGCATGAATATGAATTTGTCATTCTTTCAATCAAGCTGTATTGAACGAGCAGAAAAATGATATGTGGAAGACGTTTGTAAAAAAAATCTTCACTTTTCGTCTAACCCACACGCACCTTCTCACAAACTGAGAGATGATCACTATGTAATTTCTCAGCTGTGTGATCGCTTGGCATTATTTCAAAAGGGAATGTATGATTAATGAACGATAGGCCCTGGTGTGATACTGACAAAGCAACAGAGATGTAGACTGCAAGAGATATCAAGTGATGATTGCCATGTTAAATGGTAAAAGTGAAGAAGAAATTCATTGACACTGTTAAACATATTCACTCTTTCTGTCGTTTACTTTCATGAAAACAGCATTCTGAGCATTTCACACAGACGCAGGCAATAATTATAATTACCACCTAAAAGTTCAGTTTCATAGAGACACACAAGACCACTGTATTACCACTCGCACAGTGCCATCTCTCTCTCTCTCTCTCTCTCTCTTTTTTTTTTTTTTTTCTTATCGATCGAGAGGGAAACGACGTTAGCCTAATTGCGTAATCTGAAAACTGATGACATTCGAGAACATATTAAATGCATAAGGCACAGGCACAGATCATCACTGATTTATAGGTACATGTCTCATGAAATGAATTGCTGTATTCCACTATACGTATCAACAACGTATGTTGGGAAAAAATACTCCTTTTTGTCCCCCCGTCTAGGTCCAGAGACGTCTAGTCTGGAAATCATTCGATGGTGTGCACGCAATACAAAGCCGTTCACTTCTATCTACCTGTCCAGTCATCAAGGAATGGTTGTGATTAGAATGAAGCCAAACCTCACATCTGTCCTACGCTTCCGGTTCTACACACGACCTAAACTATGTAAGTAAATCTTTGTAGAGATCATGGAGACAACAAACTTTATGAATGTTAGATGCTTATGCTAAAACATTATTTGGCTCATTTAACCACTCTTGTTCTAGACGCTTACAGTTATAAAGTGTTTCCAGAATATTTTGTTTTGCGTGTGTATTGAAATAGATCTAATGCTTGAGATAGTCGTACCATGTTGACATTTGTCTTTCTGTGATTTGTGTAGTGAAAATGACTTAATTCTTTTTTACACATTCTATCGTGATCAAGAGTATTACCGAGGATGGTTTGGCAGTCTTCTCATATCTTTGAACCGTGTTCAGTCAGTTGATGAAGTTCCCGTTGTTATTGTTTAATCGTTTGCAACCTTCTTCACATGTCCCTACAAACTCACGTGAGATTTACGATAGGTTGAAGTTAATAGTATACTACACATGTACGATCTCATTACATTTCCCCTCTTTTAATGGATTTTTATTTTGTGTCAGAATGTTTTTGATTATCAACAAATACTTTATGTGAATGAAGCAGGAAACCATTTAACATTTGTAATTCTTGACAAAGAAAGCAAGGGCTATAGAATGCAAACTCCATCGTACAATCAGCTTGATGAGTCATGTAACAAAAATCCTATTAAGAACAATCACAATGAGGACAAAGAACAGAATCAAAAGAGAAATAGCAGAAGAACAGTGTGGATTTGAGGAAGGGAAAGGAACTATTAATGCCATATACATCCTAAGAACTATCATAGAGAGGTCAATCGAGTTGAATAAGGATTTGTATTTATGCTTCGTTGACTATACCAAGGCTTTCCAACTATCATAGAGAGGTCAATCGAGTTGAATAAGGATTTATATTTATGCTTTGTTGATAATACCAAGGCTTTCCATCGGGTAAGACATGAAGTATTAATCAACCTCCTAGAAAGGCTCAATGTTGATGGAAAAGATCTAAGGATAAGCAGAAATATGTATTGGGAACAAACAGCCGCACTGAGAACAGAAAACGATAAAAGCTCTTTCCAAAATATCAAAAGAGGGGTCAGGCAGGGTTGTGTTCTGTCGCCAGATTTGTTTTCACTTTGCAGCGAAACCATCATGAGAAAACTAGAAGAATGTCCTGGGATAAAGGTTGCAGGAAAAATGATAAACAACACACGTTACGCAGATGACACCGTGCTAATTACAGAAAATGAAAGGGACCTCAAAACCTTGTGAATATGATAGAAATAGAAAGCAAAAATGAAGAGCTGGAGCAAAATAGCAAGAAGACTGAAGTCATAGTAATCAGTAAAAAACATGAAATCCCTTCATGCAAAATAACAGCAAGTGGCACAACTTTGAGACAGGTTGATAAGTTTCAATATCTTGAAACGGTCATCTCACCAGAAGGCAGATGCACATCAGATGATAGCCAGCAGAATCGGCCGAGCCAAGACAGCTTTCAAGATGATGAAAAGTGTTCTTACCAACAAATGTTTGCCTATCAATTAACATTAGGAAGAGAGTTATTGAATGTTATGTAGAACTGATACTGTTATACGTTTATGTGGCGTGGACAGTCAACACGCAGAGCCAGAACAAGACTGAGGCAGCCGAAATGTGGTTTCTAAGAAGAATGTTGAGAGTTCCATGGACAGCAAAGAAAACACACGAGACAGTCTTGATGGAGGCAGATACAAGAAGATCATTGATGAAAAAAGTTAGGAAAAGACAGGCAACATTTGTAGGACATTTTACGAGAATAAGGGAATTAGAACGCCTAGTCACAACAGGAAAACTGGAGGGAAAGAGAAAAAAAGGTAGAACCAGGGAGAAAATATTGGACGGACTTGCAGGGTGGCTGAGGACAGAGAGAGTGAAAGATGTACTTGCAGCGACAAGGGATATATTCGTAAGGAGGGCCATGATCGCCAACGCCATGCGGCAGGGCACCTACTGCTGCTGCTGTTGAATTCTTGCTACTTGTTGATTTTAGTCACAGAACTAACTATTATACTTTATATTTAAAAACATTAACTTCAACTTAAACTCACTGTTCAACTTGAACATACAATCTGCCGAACGTTGTGGTAGTTTGATTATCCTTTCATGACCATGAGATATAGTCTTTGAAACGAGGTGTTTTGATTCTTCTTCCACGTCTGGTCATCTTCATAGGAGTGGAACGTTGACTAAAGTTCCTCATGAACTTCTAGTGAAGCCTGCTCTGAACTGACTGTGGGACTTGCTGCACGACTTGAATAGCCAGAAGTAAATCCCTTAAAACCTTGAACGTGAACGGGTCGCAGTACCAGCATTACTTCCTGGTTCAGCGATGGGGAAGACGTTGCATTTCTTGCTGAGACCAATGTCAGTATGAGAATGAGCTCGTCACAAGTGCAGATGCTTCCTGCTCCTTCTGTACTGGTTCCCTGATGCAGTTTGCACAATGTATGAACGTGGTGTAATTTGTTCTAGTACCATAGCTGGGTTTTGCCATTTATGTACATTGTCAAGCCTTTGCAGGATGACGTCTCCAGGGTAAATCTCTTAAATATTTTTAGCTCCATGGTGACTGTCAAAGTATTTCTTGTTTGTTTTCTTTACCTTTGCATCCTTTTCTTTCAGCTTTTTCTTGTTGAATAGTTGTGGCTCCAGGTTTGTTGGCATGGTTGGAAATGTGGTCCTCTGTTTTCGTTCCATTGCAAGTGCGGCTGGGCTGACTGCTGTCGGAGTTGTTGCAGTAGAGTATAAGACAGTAGCTCAAGGAACGGATCTTCCAGCTGCAGAGTGCGCTTGGCGATTTGAACTGCACCCGCAGTTTGTCTATTTGATTGTGGCAAATAAGGACTGCTTGTCATATGAACAAAGTTTCATTTGTCAGCAAAGGTTTTGAATTCAGACGATACAATGTGTCTGCCACTGTTATTAACTTCTCTGGTATTCCATGATGGGTTAATATAATTCTTCATAGACTGAATCACACACAATAAGTGTGCGTTTTTTAGGTGGGCGATTTCAATGTACCTTAAAAATAGTCCCTGACTACAAGATATTGTGCACCCTTGAACTAAAAAATATCTGCTCCGACTATTTGAAAGGCCCTATTAGGTAACAGTGTTGGTTTCGGAGGTCCGCTGTTCTGTTCTGGCTTGGTTTCTTTTCTTCGCAAATTTTGCTTTACTCTTTCTTTGCATTTTGTTATTCCTTGATGGCCTTCATGAATCATCTTTAGGATTTCTTTTCTCATTGATGCTGGAGTTACCATTCTTGTGCCGTCGATCAAAAGTCTTTCATGAACACTCGGTTCATTTCTTACTGTATAGAAGTCATAGATTTCAGGTTTGACTTGACTTCTGTAGATTTGCCATCCATTTGCTGTATAGTTCAGAGCTGCTGTGAGATTGTCATCTTTTTGTGTCTTTTCTGCCACTCCTTTCAGACGCTCGTCTGTGTTGCAGGCTAAGTTGATTCAGTCATCGGTCGAAGAGTTGTTGACATTCGGAATGTATCTGCCCAAGAAGTTGATCATTCCCCAGATTCTTTTTTGCTCGGTGACATTTTGCAGATCAGGCATGTTCTTGACGGCTGATACTTTTGTAAGATCAGGTCGAACATCATCTTTGCTGATCAGATGTCCCAAAAACTCAATTTCACTTTTGCGTAATTAAGTTTTCTCTTCGTTAAACTTCAAGTTAGATGATTCGAGTTTCTTCATCAGACTGTCCACCAGGATATCATCAAAGTGGCAGACACTCCTGCCAGGATCTCGTCCATAGTGCGTTGGAAAATTTCTGGAGCAGAAGAAATTCCAAAGGGTAATATTGTGTTAAAAAATCTACCAAATGGAGTTATGATGATCGTCAATTTTGCAGATTCTTCGTCAAGAGGGAGTTGCCAAAATCCTGTGTTGCATCCCGTTTACTGAAAACTTTTGCTTCTGACAGTTTATGTAACATATCTGCAAGCGACAATATGATATACATATAGATGTGTATATTCATACATATACATACATACATATATATATATGTCTTGCCTAACTCGTATGATTGCCTACTTTGTAGACTAGGCAGTCACTTTGCCTAACATGTAAAATAGGCAAAGGGGTTGCCTAACTTGTAAACTGATTTTTGGGGACAGCCTAGTCTGTAGACTAGGCAGCCTAATTTGTAGACTAGGCAGCCTAATCTGTAGACTAGGCAGCCTAATCTGTAGACTAGGCAGAATGCCTAGGTTACAAATTAGGCACTCATACCTTTTAAACATTACAAGATATAAATGATAAATGTTCATGCTTATAAAAATTGAAAGAAGTCAATTAGGGGTGAAAATGCCACAGTTCTTTCAGAACTCCATGCTTTTCAATGATTAGCATCAGCTGTTTTTTCTCAGGAGAATGTGCTTTTTAACTATTGTTTTTGCATTTTTTGTTGTTAGGGTGGCAGTGGCTGTGGCACAGTGTTTTGTTCATCCGACACAGGCATCTCTTTGTGACACACGATCCATTGCACGAGCACTTGGTGAACCCTTGTCCACCATGCCTTGAGTGTAGTGTAGCAATGCGCCGGAACGGCAAAACCACGTCCTCTTTAACCATTTCTCTGGTGACGATCGGAAAGTCTGCTTTCAGTACTTGGTTCCTTGACAACCATGCAGCCAAAACGCCGTGCTCTGTTCCGATTTTGTATTTGTCGTGGTTGACACTCATTATAATTCCTGGAATATTTCTGCAATCTAACCTACCGCGGTCAAATTCACTGACTGGCACAAGTACCGCATCGTTTTCATGCAGTGGAGTGAGTTTAGCATTCGTTGTTCGGAGCATTTCTGACCTGCTTTTCTCTTGTCCCTTCTGAGCATCATCTCGGCATGTGTCCATGTAAGAAAGATGCTGGGTCATTTCCTCTGAAGGTTCTGATTCAGATTCTGAACACCCGTCAGCCATGTTTGAAGAGAGCATCTCGATGTCATCGTGTTCTCTTCCTGAAATGTCACCCCCAACAGCACCTTCAGCTCTGTCGTCACTGTCCTCTCTTGTGTCTTCAGCATTGATGTTGAGCTCACCATTTTCACTGGACCCAGTAACAGTCATATCAGCAAGAAGCTGTTCGAGTTCCTCTTCTTCCTGCAGCCTTTCGATGATGTCCTTTGGGAGACTTGTTCTCTCCAAACCCGAAGAGCCCCTCCGACCACAGAAGACCTCCAGTGGCGTTCTGTTGTTCAGACTTCTGTGGGGAGAAGAGTTTTTCTGGAGCATCACAAAGCGGAGTCCTTCAGCCCACTGGGATGTGTCATTGTCGATCGTCCATGCAATTAACATCTGTTTCACATCACAGTTGGACCTCTCGATGCTGCCTTGCGGACTGAGGGTGCCGTGGTGAGCCATGGACGATGTGTAGCCGAGGCCAGATCATTTTCATCTCGGTGATCACTGCAGCAGTGAACTCGCGGCCGTTATCAGATTGCAAAATGGCAGGTGGTGTCATCCAGCAGAAAATGTCAATGAGATTGTAGGCTGTCTCGGCCGCTGTTTTGGATTTCATTGGCCTCAGAACAAGGAACTTGGAGAAATGGTCCTGATAGTTTAAAATGTACTTGAATTGGCGATCAGGGTTAGACTGCATCACTATCAAATCCACCTGACCTCGTTCAGCAAATGCTTTGCTTTTGAGTGGGCGGACAACGAGGCCCTTGTTTGGCTTCGTCTTTTTCTTTTGGCAAGTCTCGCAGTTGCTCACAAACGCGGAGATCATTTTCTGGGTGATATTACAATACTTATCACACAGTATGTGTCGGAGCTTCTTCTCTCCTCCATGGCCGGTTGAAAGGTGACCTTCCAGAATAGCATCAAATACCTCAGATTTCATTAGCAGGTACCTGATTGGGTCGTCCGGTGTTTTCTTGACCTAAAACAAATAACGAAAGAAAACATTCGAACAGTCAGGAAGGACAACAGTACACAGACTGAGAAAACAGACAGTTCGTAGGAAGCCGGACGGATTACATGGTGTAGGATGACAGGAGGTAGAAAGAAAGGAGGCAGCAGGAACCAAGATAGGAAACAGGTAGGAATACAGGCGACTGACATGAAGCCACAATACAGACAGGAACCAAATAAGGGAGTGCTTTCTTCATATTCTTCATCATCATTTTGATGGAGACACTGACAAACTGACAAACTGTCCCACTGCACAGCGATAAGTCTGTTGGTCACCACCCATGTTTAAACACTTTCAAAAAAAAGAAGAGAGAGAGAGGGAGAGAGAGAGTGGGAGAGAGAGAGAATGGGAGAGAGAGAGACCGACCGACAGACAGACAGACTGACTTACCTTGATAACTTTCTTCATTCCCCCAACTTCAATCACGTCGAATTTTTTCCTCAGGTAGTAGGCCTTCTTGGAATACCTTGATTCTGACAACTCCCGAATAATGTTTTGGTAACCATCTCTGTCAGGTAACATGAATGTATTACAACTGCCTACATCCATGCAGGCTTCAAATCTTTCCTTGAAACTTTTTTTTTCTTCACCCATAGCTGGATCGCTTATGACTGATTCCTCTTGCGAGCCAACACAACTGAGAACACAAGTGAGAACTCAGTTCAGATAATTCGGAAATTGCACTTAGTCATCGGCTGTTATACCCATACAGAGGAGGAAGTGAATAACCCTGCTTCATGTAACTACATCTCACTATGTCAAAGAATTCAAGCATGATTAATTCAGAAAAGAGTGAGCGTGTGTGTGTGTATGTGTGTGTGCGTGTGTGTGTGTGCATGTGTGTGTATGTGTGTGTGTGTGTGTGTGTGTGTAAGCAGTATGTGTGTATGAGTGCCTAATTTGTAACCTAGGCATTCTGCCTAGTCTACAGATTAGGCTGCCTAGTCTACAGATTAGGCTGCCTAGTCTACAAATTAGGCTGCCTAGTCTACAGACTAGGCTGTCCCCAAAAATCAGTTTACAAGTTAGGCAACCCCTTTGCCTATTTTACATGTTAGGCAAAGTGACTGCCTAGTCTACAAAGTAGGCAATCATACGAGTTAGGCACGACATATATATATATGTATGTATATTATATATATATATGTATATTATATATGTATATTATATATATATATATCTATATTTATTTATATGTATATCTCTTTATTATATTCTCAATTCTCATTTAAATGTTTGAAGTCTGTGCAGGTAACGACTTTATGTGCCCAATCTCAGCTTCGACTTTATCGATGAGTAGAATGGGAACTCTTCTTGCTGTAAATAAAGTGTATGACTCAGCGTCTTTTTTAAGCTGGGTGTTCATTGGTTTGCACTGCAACGGTCTGTCATTCAAGTCCCCAAAGACTGAAAAATTAATGCACGCGTCTTCAACATTTTGTACTCTTTTGACAAGATTGAGATCACTTGCTGCCCTCCAACTCATAGGATTTTCTGTTAGCATCAACAACAGAAAGACGTAAAGCATATTTACTGTTTTCCTTGTGCAACAAACCGACCATGGCATTTCATCACTCCTCATGGTGATTTCAAGACAGATTGCGTTCTGTTCAGTTTAGGTTTTGACACCAGTTTATTTTACTGACCGAGGGACACATCAGCTCCAGTGTCTATTTAATTTTGAATCGGCACTTTTACATTGATCACAAAATGAATGAACCAAGGTTTTTCAGTTATTCTACAGATCCAAGGAGTATGTCACACTGCTGTTTAGTGTCAGTTTCTTTGGTGTTTTTTTGGTTTTTTGGTTTCTCAACACAATCAGATCCATGTCGTTCAAAACCTGCGAACTGGATCCTCTTCCAGGTTCTCTCTACTCTGACTGTCTCCCTACGCTCCTCCCATTCATCACTGACATCATCAACACTTCTCTTCAAACTGGAACTGTCCCAGATTCTTTCAAGTCTGCTATTGTTCACCCTCTCCTCAAGAAATACAATTTAGACCCAAATGAACTGAAAAATTACCGGCCTATCTCTAATCTCTCTTTCTTGTCAAAACTCTTCGAAAAAGTTGTCCTCAACCAGCTGAAACTCTCACCTGTCTGCCAACAATCTTCTCAATCCTTTCCAGTCAGCCTACCGCCAGTGCCATAGCACTGAAACTGCCCTGCTACACATTCTCAACAATCTCCTCCTTGCAACTGATACTGGCAAAGTCTCTCTCCTCACACTCCTTGATCTGTCTGCAGCCTTTGATACCATTGACCATGGTATTCTCCTTTCTAGACTTCATCATACTTTTGGCATCTCTGACATTGCTCTCTCCTTTTTCACTTCATATCTGTCAAACAGAAAACAAACTGTTCTCATTAATGGCACTTACTCTCAACCTGCATGCCTGACCTGTGGTGTTCCACAAGGATCTGTCCTTGGCCCTGTTCTTTTCACTCTTTACACCTCCCCCCTGTCCACCATCATCAACTCCCACTCTATAAAACACCACTTCTATGCTGATGACACCCAACTTCTAGACAGTGACACATCAGACAATATACAGCGCCTCTTGACTCGCACCACTGAGTGTTACTCGGACATTAAGAACTGGATGACGTTCAACAAACTTCAGCTTAATGACGACAAGACAGAAGCTATCCTCATTGGCACCCGTCAGAAACTTTCTCAGTTGCCTCCTCTTTCTCTCCCATTATGTAACACATCAGTCCCAATTTCTGATTCAGCTAAAAACCTTGGTGTCTGCATTGACTCTACCCTCTCCATGAACAACTTTGTTTCTCAAACTGCCAGATCTTGCTACTATCACCTCCATCGTATAAGCTTGATCAGGAAGTATCTCTCTGTGGAAACAACTGCAAAACTCGTTCTCTCCTTCATAATGTCTCGCATTGACTATTGCAATTCACTCCTGTCTGGTCTTCCTGCCTCCACCATTCACATCCTACAGCGCATTCAAAACAATGCTGCACGCCTTGTACTCAAAAAGAAAAAAGCTGACCACATATCTCCTCTCCTGGCACAACTTCACTGGCTCCCTGTATCAAAGCGCATACAGTACAAACTAGACACCATGTGCTACAAAAGCCTCAATAACGCAGCCCCCGATTACCTGTCAAGCCTACTTGAGATCTATGTTCCCTCACGTACCCTCCGCTCTGCCTCCGATCCTCTGACTTTTCGCTTTCCACGCACCAATCTCAATACCTATGGTCCACGAGCCTTCTCTGTTTCTGGTCCACTTTCCTGGAACAAACTTCCTCTCTCTGTCCGTCAGCAACCTACTTTTGTCTCCTTCAAGTCCGCTCTCAAAACTCACCTTTTCTCCTCTGCATAAAATCCTGACCTCACTCATCCCCATCTGTAGCCTGTCTCCACTCGGAGGGGAATCACATTGTAATATATATTTGTATATAATATGCTCTATAATTTTCCATTGCTTTTACTCTTTTTCCCCATTTATAGCCATGTGTGCGTGTGTGTGTGCGTGTGTGTGCGCGCGTGCGTAAGTGTATGTTCAGCGCTTAGATTTGATTTTTATCGAGATTTTGCGCTATATAAATATTGTAATTATTATTATTATTATTATTTTGTTTTGTTTTTAATTGCAAAATTTTCTAATGCAGAATGAATGTGACGTTTTCCTCTGCAGCACACAGCGAAGTGGTTCCATTTTCCACAACTGTTACAACTTTTTCCTTTTTCTGGACATTCACTGGGTCGTCTGTGAGACTCTCTGCCACATCTGTGGCACTTTTGATGTTGACTGACTCCATGCTGACTTTGATATCCATTTGATCTACTCTGGGCTTCTCTTTGAAAATGTTGTCGTTGACGTTGGCCCTTAGCGAAAGAGTCTCCTTTTGATCTGATTTTGACTGCATCAACAAGTGGATTCGCTGTTCTAACATTTGGATCTTGACCTCTTCATGTTGTTTACCCATAACAGTAAAAGCTTTCAATGTGAGTTCAGGCTGTAGTTGAAGCTTTTTAGATAAGTCTCGATCTTTAAGCCCTACAACGAGTCTATCACGAATAGCTGAATCTTTGTCATGAAAAGTAGCGTGTTCTGCCAGGTCGTATAATGAATGAATGTAAGTGTCAATATATTCTCCAGCAAGATGAGAATGCCGATGAAAAACTGCACATTCATGGATTACATTGACTTTTGGATTAAAATATCCATTGAAAATTTCCGTCAAATCTTCAGATATAGTTTTGTCTTCAATAGCAAACATGTTGTAGATTTTTTTTTCTGCATTGGACCCCACACTGTAGATAAAGCACTCGTTTGAACATGAAAGTGTCCTTCTTCAATTTCTTTGCTGTTCGGTACTAAGAATCTTTGTCTCCACGTCGGGCACTGATCCGGTTTCGAGAAATCAAAGTTTTGTTGTTGTTGTTTTTGTTTTTTATGAGGTTTAAAAGCCATCCCACCCCTGCCACCATCTAACGTGATCGAGATTATTACTGAGGATGGTTCGGCAGTCTTCTAATATCCACGAACCGTGTTCAGTCAGTTGATGAAGTTCCTGTTGTCATTTCTTATCCATTGGCAACCTTAATAATAATAATAATAATATATTTTATTTATATAGCGCAAAATCTTGACAAAATCAAATCTAAGCGCTGAGCGTATACATGCATACATACCTACATACTTATGAGCGTATACATGCATACATACATGCTTACATACTTACATACATAAATCTAAGCTGAGCGTATACATGCATACATACATACATACATAAATCTAAGCGTATACATACATACATACATACATACATATATACGTACGCACATGCATACATAATAATTACAACATTTATACAGCGCAAATCTCGACAAAATCAAATCCAAGCGCCGAAAAGACACACACGCACACACGCACGCACGCACACACACGCACACACACACACACACACACACACACACACACACACACACACACACACACACACACACACACACACACACACACACACACACACACACACACACATGCATGGCCACAAATGGGGAGAAAAGAATAAAAGCAATAAAAGCAAGAATAAAACCAATGGAAAACCACAGAGAGCACATCATATACAATTATATATTAAAACAAAGTGATTCCCCTCCGAGCGGAGACAGGCTGCAGAGGGGGGTTGAGTGAGGTTAGGATTTTATGCAGAGGAGAAAAGGTGAGTTTTGAGAGCGGACTTGAAGGAGGCAAAAGTAGATTGCTGACGGACTGAGAGAGGAAGTTTGTTCCAGGAGAGTGGACCAGAAACAGAGAAGGCTCGTGGACCATAGGTATTGAGCTTAGTGCGTGGAAAGCGAAAAGTCAGAGGATCGGAGGCAGAGCGGAGGGTACGTGAGGGAAGATAGATCTCAAGTAGGCTTGACAGGTAATCGGGGGCTGCGTTATTGAGGCTTTTGTAGCACATGGTGTCTAGTTTGTACTGTATGCGCTTTGATACAGGGAGCCAGTGAAGTTGTGCCAGGAGAGGAGATATGTGGTCAGCTTTTTTCTTTTTGAGTACAAGGCGTACAGCATTGTTTTGAATGCGCTGTAGGATGTGAATGGTGGAGGCAGGAAGACCAGACAGGAGTGAATTGCAATAGTCAATGCGAGACATTATGAAGGAGAGAACGAGTTTTGCAGTTGTTTCCACAGAGAGATACTTCCTGATCAGGCTTATACGATGGAGATGATAGTAGCAAGATCTGGCAGTTTGAGAAACAAAGTTGTTCATGGACAGGGTAGAGTCAATGCAGACACCAAGGTTTTTAGCTGAATCAGAAATTGGGACTGATGTGTTACATAATGGGAGAGAAAGAGGAGGCAGCTGGGAAAGTTTCTGACGGGTGCCAATGAGGATAGCTTCTGTCTTGTCGTCATTAAGCTGAAGTCTATTGTGTGTCATCCAGTTCTTAATGTCCGAGTAACACTCAGTGGTGCGAGTCAACAGGCGCTGTATATTATCAGGTGAGTCACTGTCTTGAAGTTGGGTGTCATCAGCATAGAAGTGGTGTTTTATAGAGTGGGAGTTGATGATGGTGGACAGGGGGGAGGTATAAAGAGTGAAAAGAACAGGGCCAAGGACAGATCCTTGTGGAACACCACAGGTCAGGTATGCAGGTTGAGAGTAAGTGCCATTGATGAGAACAGTTTGTTTTCTGTTTGATAAATACGAAGTGAAAAAGGAGAGAGCAATGTCAGAGATGCCAAAAGTATGATGAAGTCTAGAAAGGAGAATGCCATGGTCAATGGTATCGAAGGCTGCAGACAGATCAAGGAGTGTGAGGAGAGAGACTTTGCCAGTATCAGTTGCAAGGAGGAGATTGTTTAGAATGTGTAGCAGGGCAGTTTCAGTGCTATGGCACTGGCGGTAGGCACTGGCGGTAAGCTGACTGTCCATACCAAGTCCGTGACATTTACGATAGGCGGAAGTTAATAGTATCGTCTGCTACTACATATGTACGATCTCAACACACACATCAAGCGATAATTGTCTGTCTGCTCGTCAGAATGTTCAACAAATAATTTTCAACTATTTTTTCGGGGATGGGGTGGGTGTTAGCGTTTACCAAATGTCATTCACTTTCCCCATTAATGAGTACTCATGAATGCATAAGAATGAATCGGTTTAGACAGGTATTTTGACCTGGATTGTAAAAAGAATGCAATAGTTCACAATACAAAAATCTTTATCTGACAATAGGTGTTCAAGGTTGTCATAGCCGAGGGGTGGCAATGGGGACAAGCTCCCATTGTCTATAAAATGCCCCTCACGGCGCGCGTCTCCAACAGCCTCTGACAACTAAGTCAAGCTCTTAGTCTGCTTGTGTGGCTTAGATATAAGCCCGGCGGAACTGCTACTACTGATAGGAGAAGGGGTGAAGGCGGGTACCTGGCGCCTGAAAACCAGTGCTTTGGGTAGATGGGGCTCATCAGTCTGGGAAGACACAGCTCATCTAAGAGAAGGTAAACTCTGATCTCAAACCTCCGCTGCCTTGCGGCCATACCCACTCATAGGAAAGGCTTTGGGAATCAACCCTGAGGAAAAATCCGGAGCCGGAGTCCCCAAGGCAGTCCGAGGGTGAATACAGCAACGTTCTGGCAACTCCTGTGACGGCACTGGAATCTTGTGTATCGACGTTTGCCTTTCCAATGGACCATTCCGGCGACGTGGAGAGGGGAGGTCTGCTGCATGGGTAATAGCTTGCCCTCCATACTTACTTACCCAGGCTTTGCGCTTTGGAGAGGTCACTCCAGCTTCGCTTTGCAGCGTCGACAAAACACGGGAAGTAGCAGTCTACCGGTTATAAGTCTACATACTGAATTGGCGTAGAGTCAGACGCCAGGGGCTGCTTCCGACGGTGGAGAGGTCATCGCATCTCACTGGGCAGCTACCGCCCGCCTTAAGCTGGGCAGTCCCAGCCAGTAAGGTGCTGCCCCGCCACGGTCCGTTAGCCTCACTGGGTGCGTGGGGTTTAGGGTGAAAACCGACAAGCGGATCGACAACTGTGCACCAGGCAACAGAAAAATGAAAACTCCCGCCCTGAAATTGGGCACTTGGAACGTAAGGACAATGACACCAGGGTTTTCTGACGATCTGCAGGAAGTAAATGATGCTCGCCAGACAGCCGTCATCGACAGAGAACTGAGCAGACTGCAGATGGATATCGTCGCCCTTCAAGAAACCAGGGTCCCAGAAACAGGATCTGTGAGGGAGAGAGACTTCACCCTGTTCTGGCAGGGCAAACCATCAGACGAGGTCAGAGAACACGGAGTGGGATTCGCAGATAGAAACAGATTATTGGGGTCCATAATCCCACCAGCAGAAGGAACAGAGCGAATCCTGTCTCTCCGACTCCAAACATCCTCAGGACCAGTCAGTCTAATCAGTGCCTACGCACCAACTTTGGCATCCACAGCAGAAGCAAAAGTCAAGTTTTATGACGACCTCAGTGGTGCTATAAGGAGAATTCCTGACAGAGAACTACTGTTCATCGCCGGCGATTTCAACGCCAGAGTAGGTGTCGATCACAACTCCTGGCCCACCTGCTTGGGTCAGTTCGGCACTGGAAAAATGAACGAGAATGGCCAGCGCCTGCTAGAGCTCTGTTGTCATCATGGGTTGTGCGTCAGTAACACCTTCTTCAACACGAAGCCCAGCATCGAGTCTCTTGGAGATACCCGCGATCCAAACACTGGCATCAGCTCGACCTGATCCTCACCAGACGTGTCAATCTTTCCAGCATCAAGATCACTCGCAGCTACCAGGGCTCCGATTGTGACACTGACCACTCTTTGGTGTGCAACAGTGTGAAGCTCCGCGCGAAGAGACTGCACCATACGAGAAAGGAGGGCCGACCTCGCATCGACACCAGCAAAACACGCGATCAAAGAAAAGTGGAGGAGTTTGCGCGTGTGTTGGAGGATTCTCTCCCTGGCCCACCCACTGCAAATGCCCAAGACCGATGGGAACACTTCAGAGGTGCTGTCTACAATGCCGCCATGTCTACATTTGGCAAAAAGACCAGCAAGTCAGCTGATTGGTTCGAAGCCCACTCAGAAGAAATGACACCAGTCAAGAGAGGCCAAGAGAAACGCCTTCACAGCATACAAAACCAATCCCAGTGAGCAGAACCTCCAGGTTCTCCGTGCTGCTCGCAGCAAAGTCCAGCAGTGTGTCAGACAATGCGCCAATGACTATTGGCTTCAGCTCTGCTCCCAGATTCAGAATGCGGCTGACACAGGCAACATCAAGGCGATGTATGACGGCATCAAGCAGGCATTGGGCCCAACGCAAAAGAAAACTGCCCCTTTGAAATCAGCCACAGGGGAGGTGATTCAAGACAGAGAACAACAGATGGAGCGCTGGGTAGAATACTACATGTACACTGAGCTATATGCAAGGGAAAATGTAGTCACAGAAGACGCCCTGAATGCCATAGAGTGCCTACCAGAGCTGGAAGAGCTTAACAGACAACCAACCATGGATGAACTCAGCGAAGCCCTGGACTCTCTTTTGCCTCTGGCAAGGCACCAGGGAAAGACGGTATTCCCGCCGAAGTACTGAAGTGCTGCAAAGAGACACTCATCACCGAGTTGCATGAAATCTTCTGCTCTGTTGGAGTGAAGGCGAAGTACCACAAGATATGAGGGATGCTAACGTCGTCACACTGTACAAAAACAAAGGTGACAGAGGCGATTGCAATAATTATCGCGGCATATCCCTCCTCAGTATCGTTGGGAAATTCTTTGCACGAGTAGTAATGAAGAGGCTCCAGGTACTCGCAGAGCAAGTCTACCCTGAATCGCAGTGCGGTTTCCGTGCCAACAGATCCACTATAGACATGATCTTCTCCCTCAAACAACTTCAGGAGAAATGTAGGGAGCAAAGGCAGCCACTCTTCGTTGCCTTCATAGACCTCACAAAGGCCTTCGATCTGGTCAGTAGGGATGGCCACTTCAAGATCCTTCCCAAGATCGGATGTCCACCCAAACTTCTCAGTATCATCAGATCCTTCCACGAAGACATGAAAGGCACCGTTGTCTTTGACGGCTCAACATCAGCTACCTTCAGCATACGGAGCGGAGTGAAACAGGGTTGCATCCTGGCTCCCACCCTGTTTGGAATCTTCATTGCTGTGATGCTGAAACACGCGTTTGGTCCTGCAGCTGAAGGTATCTACCTCCGAACCAGGACAGACGGAAAACTCTTCAACCTCTCCAGACTAAGAGCCAAGACTAAAGTCCAGCTGAGGTGCCTGGGTGACTTCATCTTTGCAGACGACGCAGCAGTAACCGCCCACTCAGCCGAGGACCTTCAGCAGCTCATGAATCGCTTCAGCGATGCCTGCCAAGACTTCGGGCTTACCATTAGCTTGAAGAAAACACAGGTCATGGGACAGGATGCTGACTCTCCCCCAGCCATCAGCATCAATGACCATGAACTGGATGTCGTCCATGACTTCGTTTATTTGGCCTCAACTATCTCAGACACCCTCTCACTTGACGCAGAGCTCAACAGGCGCATCGGCAAGGCAGCTACCACCATGACCAGACTGACAAAGAAAGCATGGAACAACAGCAAGCTGACTGAGAACACAAAGATCCAGATCTACAGATCCTGCGTCGTGAGCACCCTCCTGTATGGCAGCGAGTCCTGGACTTTGCGTGCCCAACAAGAGCGAAAGCTCAATGCTTTTCACATGCGTAGCCTCCGACGCATTCTGAACATCACCTGGCAGGACAAGGTCCCAAACAACACTGTCCTGGAAAGAGCTGGATGCACCAGCATGTACACGCTGCTGAAACAGAGTCGTATGCGCTGGCTCGGCGATGCCGTGCGCATGGACGACGGACAGATCCCTAAAGACCTCCTGTACGGAGAACTTGTGCAGGGAAAACGTCCCACAGGCAGACCACAGCTGCGATTCAAAGACGTGTGCAAGAGAGACCTAAAAGCCTTGAACATCGACCAGAACAACTGGGAAGCAACAGCCCTTGAACGGTCAGCCTGGAGACAGACTGTGCAGAAAGGTCTCTCCAAGTTCGAAGAGACACTCGCTCAGCAGCACGAGGAAAAGAGAATGAGAAGAAAGGCTGCAGCCCAGGCAGACAGACCAGCGTCAGACTTCATCTGTGTCCTCTGCCACAAGGACTGTCATTCCTGCGTCGGACCGGCCAGCCACACCCGACGCTGTACCAGAATAAACAGCTAGAGAGCAACTCCATAGTCTTCCGAGACTGAAGGATGCCTATATATCTGACAATATCTTAGCTGTTTTATGGTGTGTATTTTAACTAAATTGGAGAAAACGTGTGTCGAGGAATAGACATTTATTTTGCAAAATTTCATTGAATGATCAAAAGTCAAGATACAAAATCGCGGAAAACATGTTTACAAGTGTTGTCAAAGATTTTTCAAACCGATTTTGACTACGTAACACATCCAATCTGGTGCATAGTTCTAGATGGTTCTTTTCATGCCTATCTCTTCTCCTTCGCTGCTTTACCTTCCTTAAAGAGGGACAGCTACTCATCTACAACTGGGTGGACTGTAGATATATGTTTAAGGGATCATCCACCAATATGGCAACCGCGCATAAACATAAAGTACAAGGTCGGTTTTTGGGAGGGAATATCCATCATAAACAGTACATATTAATTTTAATAAAATCATTATCATTGCCGCGTTTTTCTTTTTAACTTATAGCGATCGTCCACCTTTGATCATCATATATGTGTGGTTGTCGTAATTGGTGGTGTACTCTCAGTTTCAGCATGCTCGTTGTCACATATGCCTGCACTGGAACTGAAAGGAGATGATCCGGTTTACATCAGTTTTCCCTTTGCTGTCAGTGACAGGTGGGCTTTAATGAGAGAGAGAGAGAGAGAGAGAGAGAGAGATTTGTGTGTGTGTGTGTGTGTGTGTGGTGTGTGTGTGTGTGTGTGTGTTGTGTTGTGTGTGCATGCGTGCGTGTATATGTGTGTATGTGTTTGTTTTATTCATGGTGTGTTTGTTTTAATTATTTTCACGTTCAGATATACACGTTTTGACGTGTCAATGTAACTTGTATTATGTTAACCTGCCAATAAATAGATTGTAATATAATGGCTACTGTTGAACCTGGCTCTCAGTTACAAAAAAGGCTACTTACTGCGTAGCTTTCATCGGCGATCCAGCCGACTTCTTCAGCGCAACTGCTGGGTTGAGAACTGGCTTCAGTGCGCACCGCCGTGAACGAACTCACGACAGTGCGACTGAATAAGTGAGGAGTACACCGATGGCAGGTTGTGTCGGCCCGGTCACGGTTGAGGGTGGGGTTCCTTGCGGCTATGTAAACTGCCTCCTTTACTCCCCTCTGGAGCCATCTTGCTTCTTTGTCGAGAACTTGCACATTGTCCTTTTCAAAGTGGTGTTGGGTGTGGGTCAGATGTTCTCCCACTGAAGAGGACTCACGTTTGTGTCCTTTTAATCTTTTGTGCAAATTGCGCTCAGATTGTAATAATGATGGTGTGCGACTGCATACGCGCACGCGAGCGCACATGTGTGTGTGTATGTGTGTGTGTGTGTATGTGTGTGAGTGTGTGTGTGTGTGTGTGTGCGTGGTGTGTGTGTGATTGTGTGTGTGTGTGTGTGTGTGTAAAAAAGCAAACTCAAATCAATGAAAATAATCAACTAAGTAACATAACTCTTGAGAGTCACGGAGTTATCTCCCATGTAGAATTTCTCAAATATTCAAATAAATGACAGTCTTATATTTCAAAGCTGTGGCATTGGCTACCGGAAGCATACACGATAGGGCTATCCTGAAGCAACTGCATCTCATCGATCATATATAGTTTCGATAAACTACGATAAACGGAAATATCCATTTTCACAAGAAATATTATATAACCAGCTACCAAATCCGTCTGTGTATTTTCATCAACGCTAATTTGTATCGTGTTTTCAGTGAAATCTGTGTTTTCACGCTGATTTCAAGAATTCTTCAATCTTTTCCTTGGTATACATGTAAACTTTTTCCAAGACATACGATCGACATCGTCCTTGATGTCAAACAAAATGCGCAGTGAAAGTTATTTATGTTCCTTTTTCTTTTGAAGGACACTGGTTTCAAGAATTCTTTGTATACAGTACGTATTTTTAGCCATTTCAATTTAATCTCTAGTATCACGGTTTGAGGCTCTACAGTCTATGAAGTGGCATGGAAAAGTCAGACCAGAATAAATGGAGAAGAGTTGTGACATACGCTGCAGCCACTACCATCGAACTCGATGGTGGTACGGGTGATTTTAACCATGGTGATAGGCAGATGTGGCTATGAGTTGTACTGACTGGGGGGGGGGGGGGGGGGGGGGGGGCTTTCTGTGATGGAATTATATAAAAGCATGGTGAAATAAATTTATTCTTAATGGCTAGTTGTGTTTTCATTCGGTTCGTTTTTGTTTTCTTTTCTTTTCTTTTTAAGATGAGATACACAGATACAATGTCATTACGATGTAGCCAAGATTGTTCCAATTACAGACTGATGCAAATATAGGAGAAAAACCCGTTCGCTAGGTGGGACCTCAGAATGTTGCCGGCTTATGAGGCTTATATGTAGACTTACGCTTGTGCCATGATCATGTTGATCTTCTGCGTTACATGGTGCCGATAGCGTCAATGCATATGGAATTCACTCCGAGCACGGAGACGTTATCCTGCTGATTTTTTTTTTCTATTCATAGAATGTGTTTATCTCTTGATGAGTTTTTAAGCTCGTCAGTCAAAGTTCTAGTCTGATCAGCTAGTTTAATCATACCTTTGTTGACATTGTGCCTTTTTTTCTAATCAACAAAAAATCTTTTATTCTCAACTGGACGAATTCTTGACCTTTTTCTTTTAACAGGTTTAATCCTTTTCTGTCTTATTTTCCTTTTGCTCCAGTTGTTTCGTTCCTCTAATCAGTTCATTTCTTTTTCTGTTGCGGTTTTTGTTGTTGTTGTTCTAGACCTGATTTTCACAGCAAATAATCTATAAATATTTTTTTTCTGGGACAGTGAAAAGTACACCCATCAAAGAAAAGTCATCGAGCATAGTAGGCACTCTTCTGTGATCTCCTTAATAGCTGCAAGAAGGTTTGGCAGATCAACACATGTTCCTGTAGGACCCCCCTTCTATGAAAACATATCAACACACATCAAAGAAATCAACAGCAAGAACAATAGCCATCCCTTTATGGGGACCTCATGACGGTGAAAGCCGTCCTGAAGAGGAAGCTGATGCACTGACAACCCGACTTGTGATTGCAAAGAGCACCATTGGCACAATGTTTGAACTGGCCCAAGTTATTGGAAAAAAAAACAATTACGAGATTAGCATTTCAGGTTAAAGTGATGTCTGCCACACCTATTTAAGAGAATTTTTCCTAAAGAAGAAAAACATCCTTTTCTCTGGGAGGCAAGATGACACCCACAGGGAAGGCGTTGTGGTCATCCTGACAGAGCTACAAAAATGTGATAATACGAGGGGTGCCAGTAAATGAACGATTGAAATCCACAAAGTGACATTGATTTCAAACTGTCACAGTAGAGTCGCTCGGACTGACCACTTTGTTACCGGTGTAACAAGCGGAATTTACTCCCCGCGGAATTTACTCCAAAGTAAAAACCGCGTGTGCCAATTTTTACTGGAGTAAAAACGGCCTACGAGACATTACTCCCTTGACAAGCCGAAAGTACTCCCTCCACGAAAAAGTTGGCCCGCAGAATTTTACTGGGAATAAATTGCGCGTACGCCAAATTTGCTCCCTTCCCGCTATGCTTCTTCCATCCTTTTCTCTTTTTTTGAGGGGTAGAAGAGGGGGGGGGGGGGGGGAGGGTCGGGCGACTCCGAGCATTCTAGGGATGTGTGTTAGGGTATCTTAGGTTTAGAAGTATTTGTCTGTGCGTTCGTCAGTGTGTACCTGATGCATAAATGGATGGACGGGTATTTGGGAGTGTTTTCGGGCATCTTTGAGTATTCCAGGGGTGTTTTATGGTATCTGGGATGGGTTTAGAGGTATTTGTCACTGCGTTTGTCAGTGCGTACTTGATGCATAAATGCCTGGAGAGGTAATTTTTGGGGTGTATTAGCGCATCTGGGAGTAGCTTAGGGATGCTTGAAGGTGTCTTAGATGGTTTTAGAGGTGTTTATGAGCGCGTTTGTCAGTGTGTATACATGCATAACTACTTTGAAAGGTGGTTGGTTTTTTCTTTTTTTTTTTTTTTTGGGGGGGGGGGGGGGGAGATATTTAAAGTGTTGTGATGTCGTATGGGTGGTTTAGGGTGTCTTGGACAGTTTTAGAGATGTTTGTCGGCGCGTTAGTCAGTGTTTATCTGATGCATAAATACTTGGAATGGCGTTTTGGGACTATTTTAGAATGTCTGGAAGTTGTTGTTTTTTTTTTTTGGGGGGGGGGGGGTGTCAGTGCGTTCGTCAGTGTGTACCTCATGGATAAATGCCTGGAAATGTGTTTTCGAGGGGTCCGACGTCTTCGAGCATTCTAGGGGTGTTCCTTCCATGCCTCTTACTGTGTGGAAGATCACACCCACTACTTCTGTCACAGTCAGGAAGAAATACGTATCGTCTTTCCGTGACAGGTAAACAGACCCACACACACAGCGCGAACGAGGTCGGCTCGCTGGCTAAGTCTGGGCGTGACGGCACGGTCTGTCGAATGAAGGGGAGTAAATTTATCTTGGGGAGTAAATTCCGCGTGTTACACTGGCGCTTGTGTTAGTAGGATGCTCACTCCTACAAAGGCTCAAATGTATGCAGTGACCAGCATCTGTGCATCACCAAGCTGAAAAAGTGGTCAGAGCAGTAAGTATGACGGAAAAGGATGGTAGAGATTGTATGGTGGTATGAATGAACTGGTAGAGACTTTATGGAAAGATGGAAGATCAAAACAGATTTCAATTGTTTTGAAGATTCACGTCGGGTGGTCCAAAAATATGGAGAGGTCTGAAACAACTGCTAGATCTCTGCCGTTTGCATGTGAAGACGGATTCCAGGGGGTGGAATAACTTTTGAATTGTCTTCAAATCCAGTTTTAAACTTGGGTCCAAAACGCAGTTGTAAGCTGGGCTTTTTGATTCAGAAAACAGTTTTAACTGAAGTTTAAGTTAGTTTCAGTCTACAATGGAGGGTTCCACTGCCTCTGCGTGCAGACTGTATACAGGAGTCGTCCTGATTGCACCAAGGCAGAAGACGAAGCCCATGATGGTAATGGGATCAAGTGTTTTTAAGAAGAAGAGTCTTGCAGAACTATATAACACGAAGCCATAGTCTAGCTAAGAACGGATTAAGGCTTTGTAGAGGTGAAACAACGTTTTCGAGTCAGCATTCAAACAATAGGTTTTAATTTTTTTCAAATAAATAAATTGACACAATGAAAATTCCACACTGGATTAATTTTCAAACACTGAATTTTATTAAACTGTTAATTTAATTACTGAATTAATCCTTAACTAAACTAACACCAGCAACAATCCAGTTTTTGCACATGCACAAAAATGTCTTTTCTACCCTTTCTTAAGATTTATTTTAGAAGGAAGGAGAAACTATACAGTATGTCTGGACTTTAAAAAGATGGTTTGAACCAGTGTCCCACACTACTATCAATGTGTAACGTGCTACACCCACAATGAGACCACCAGAGATCTGTGTTATAGCAAACAACATGCTAGCTGCATACCATTCATCTCAGCTTCCAAAATTGGTTTGATCAGCCCACAACATTGTTCAGCTTGTGCCCCTCTACAAACAGAAGCTGGAGCGTGTCAAGCCTGTCACCACAACTATGAAGAAAGTACGAGACACACCATCTAAACCTGAAATGAACGCTTTCAGTCAACTGACCGAGATGTTCTCCTAGCACACAGCTCCTTGGATGAAGCCGCTGACGTGATATCATCCTACATCCTGCGTGAAAAGCATCGACGACAGCTGGTAGATAGCATTCTATGGTAACAATAAGCCATAGGTCACCCCACAGCTGGTAGATAGCATTCTATGGTAACAATAAGCCATAAGTCACCCCACAGCTGGTAGATAGCATTCTATGGTAACAATAAGCCATAAGTCACCCCACAGCTGGTAGATAGCATTCTATGGTAACAATAAGCCATAGGTCACCCCACAGCTGGTAGATAGCATTCTATGGTAACAATAAGCCATAGGTCACCCCACAGCTTGAGTGTCCTTGCGGAAAAATGGGCTGCTTTTAGAGAGAATGAGGAGGAGAAGAAGAAGGCAACACAGAATAAGACAACCAATACCGGATGCTCAGTGATGCGTGCTTTCTCCAGTGCTGTTCACTCTGTACAAAGCTGACCGTAGCAGCAGAAACAAATCGTTCTGCTCATAACATTTGCCGTGTTATGATAGATATCATGATGTTACAATAAAGACGATTTCTTGAGTAGACGATGTCTCGAGTTCAATCAGCTGAACGAGTATGTTTTAGTGGATTGTTTATGCTAAGAATAGCTATCGTAGCAGAAGTTGTTTTTAGAGCAGTGGTAGGGTATTTTCCTTTTGTTGAATCCGAAAGACCGTGTTAGTAGCTTGGGGTTGTTTTTGTTTTTGTTTTTGTTTTGTTTTGGGGGGTTTTCCCCCACAGAGTGCATTAATTGCAAAATTATTTGAAACTGTACTTTTCTAGTTTGTTTTAAATACGTTTTTTAATTGACATTCATAAACATTTCAGATTTTTTTTTACTTGACAAAATTACAGGAATTATAGAGCTACTTTGGTTCAGTTTTCTAAAATTCTGTATTTTAGGTATTTATTTATGCAGTTTCTTGTTTTTAACTTCATTGTCTTTTTGTCGCTGATTTTTTTCTTCTTTTTTTTTTTTACTGTGCGTATTTCACTCATTTCTTGTTTCAGGTTTTCTGTCTCCCTCACTCCATACTCACTCCTCCCTCTTCTCTTCTCCTTCGTCTTCATCTCCCCAAATGTTTGTTGGATTTTCTGCAAAAGTTTGGCAAACAGCTCATGTTGTGTATTTATGTAGTTGCGTGTATTTATTTGCGTATGTTTATCTGTGTCTCTTCAGTGCACGTATTTGTAATTGCATTCATGTTCAAATTTATATGCACGTGCGCGTGCGCACGCGTGCGTGCGTGTGTGTGTGTGTGTGTGTGTGTGTGTGTGTGTGTGTGTGTGTGTGTGTGTGTGTGTGTGTGTGTGTGCGTGCGTGTGTGTACGGGCGCACTTTTATATGGTGAGACAATAAGAAACGCAACTGTTAATTATTTATAATATTACTATTTTTTCCTAGCATTTTTCAGATCCACTTCAGTGTGCAATATGCACAAGACCATTGTCCGACAGTGAATTATGACATCAGTGAAAAGGGCATTAGAAGTTTGCATTTACCAAGCAGTGCTATAAATAATGATAAAACATACTCCCTAGGGCAATCTGTTCACAAGCAGTGCCGTTACGAGTATTGTGACAAAAACACAATAAAACGTGGTCTGAAGCGGAAGATTAATAATCAAGACTCAGAAGATCAGTGTTATTCTCTTTGTTCAAAAAGTCCGAAATTCAACTTTCCATTTGACTGCTTTGTGGAGCTCCGGAGTACTAGCCAAACCTGAGGGGAAAAAAGAAAAGAAAAGGAACTTTTGTGTGTACTTGATGTTCTAAAAGACAGAACAGAAGACACTTCGGGCTGAGGCATTTACACAAGCCATCAACTCCTTCATTGAAAACATAAACAAATCACAACCTCAGATCTTTGCATAAAATAGGAGAGTTCAAATCACAACCGCAGATCTGTGCAGAAAATAGGACACTTCTTAAATGGACGCACGCCTTACACAGAAAAATACATGAAAATGAAGCAACAAGGTCATTTTGGTGAGGCATCATCATTACCTGCACTCGAGTAAAGAGCAATATTTACTGTGACGCATGAAGCAACTACTTAAAAGATCCTCGAACATATTTCAAAATCATCGATACAAAGTTATAAAGGAGGAAAAACTTGAGATCAGAGGAAGAGCCACAGAACTTTCTGTCAGATACAAAATATACTGAAGAATCCAGAGAGGAACATCCATCCTGTGCAGACACGGGAGACATGTCCAACAATATCGTTATGTGGTCATGTCCTGGGTTTTTTCATCTCCCCATCTCGCCATTCAGCTTGTAAGCAAGGTAAACTGACTGGATTTGAATAATGGGTCACGCTTTACGAATTGGCTACTCTGTCGCGTCGGGAGGTTGCAGGTGACTGCCCAATCAGTGGTTAGGTATTGTTGCTCTAGGTCCCATCCAGCTTGTTAACTTTGACCTGCATCTTGGTTGCTAGAGTTTAGGAATCAGGCCTGATGACTGCAGGCACAGTCCTGGTGGCAGCTCAGAAAGACAGCAAACTTTGGATCCCTTTGGGGGCTTGTCAGAACTAACTGAATAGCAAAATGGGATGTGTCTGGAGCATCATAGCTGGCCGCTTATGTGATACTGCGAACACTCTTTCTCTCTCTTGGTCTGTAGCTGTGCTGCACCTGACTGGTGCATGTTATGTGGGGATTTTCATCTCCTCACCCTGCCATTCGGCTTGTAAACAAGGTAACTGATAACTAGGTCCGAATGTGTCATGTAGCACATGGCCAGACGCTTTATTTGGTGAAATGGCTATCATAAAACATGCGAGTTGGCAAATGACTGTGCTGTCACTGGTGAGGCATTGTTGCCCTGCACCAACGGGTTTTTCTTGTTAAAATTGACCTGCAGCTTGGCTGTTGGCTTCATGGAATCAGGCCTGCAGGAAAAGTCCTGGTGACAGCTTGGCTGTTGGCTTTAGGGAATCAGTCCTGCAGGAAAAGTCCTGGTGACAGCTTGGCTGTTGGCTTCAGGGAATCAGGCCTGCAGGGAACGTCCTGGTGACAGCTTGGCTGTTGGTTTCAGGGAATCAGTCCTGCAGGGAACGTCCTGGTGACAGCTTGGCTGTTGGCTTCAGGGAATCAGTCCTGCAGGAAAAGTCCTGGTGACAGCTTGGCTGTTGGTTTCAGGGAATCAGTCCTGCAGGGAACGTCCTGGTGACAGCTTGGCTTTTGGCTTCAGGGAATCAGTCCTGCAGGGAACGTCCTGGTGACAGCTTGGCTGTTGGCTTCATGGAATCAGGCCTACAGGGAACGTCCTGGTGACAGCTTGGCTGTTGGCTTCAGGGAATCAGTCCTGCAGGGAACGTCCTGGTGACAGCTTGGCTGTTGGCTTCATGGAATCAGGCCTACAGGGAACGTCCTGGTGACAGCTTGGCTGTTGGCTTTAGGGAATCAGGCCTGCAGGGAACGTCCTGGTGACAGCTTGGCTGTTGGCTTCAGGGAATCAGTCCTGCAGGGAAAGTCCTGGTGACAGCTTGGCTGTTGGCTTCAGGGAATCAGGCCTGCAGGGAACGTCCTGGTGACAGCTTGGCTGTTGGCTTCAGGGAATCAGGCCTGCAGGGAACGTCCTGGTGACAGCTTGGCTGTTGGCTTCAGGGAATCAGTCCTGCAGGGAAAGTCCTGGTGACAGCTTGGCTGTTGGCTTCAGGGAATCAGGCCTGCAGGGAACGTCCTGGTGACAGCTTGGCTGTTGGCTTCATGGAATCAGTCCTGCAGGGAAAGTCCTGGTGACAGCTTGGCTGTTGGCTTCAGGGAATCAGTCCTGCAGGGAAAGTCCTGGTGACAGCTTGGCTTTTGGCTTCAGGGAATCAGGCCTGCAGGAAACGTCCTGGTGACAGCTTGGCTGTTGGCTTCAGGGAATCAGTCCTGCAGGGAAAGTCCTGGTGACAGCTTGGCTGTTGGCTTCATGGAATCAGTCCTGCAGGGAAAGTCCTGGTGACAGCTTGGCTGTTGGCTTCATGGAATCAGTCCTGCAGGGAAAGTCCTGGTGACAGCTTGGCTGTTGGCTTCATGGAATCAGTCCTGCAGGAAACGTCCTGGTGACAGCTTGGCTTTTGGCTTCAGGGAATCAGGCCTGCAGGGAAAGTTCTGGTGACAGCTCGGAAAACTTAGGCTTTTACTTGCTGACGCTTGGTGCGTTTGGTCGACTCGTACATGAATTGTTTTAAAGTCAGTGACACAAGGCGTACATGACAAGGTAGAAAAGGGGTTTCAAAACACAACCAAAATATTACTTACCTTGAAATTTGAGGTATGCAGTCCCAAACTAGATACGGGCGAGAGCACGTATAAGCGGACTTCCATACGTAGACACGTCTCTATCGAAGCGATACGTATCGATAAAATCGCGCGAGAAAAATGCAATTACGTAGTCGGTACGTCCATGGTCCTTCTGTCCAGTGTGGGGAGAGTACATTAAGGACCTTTTTGAGGATGACAGAAACGAAGAACACATTATAAAAAAAGAACTTTGAAAGACCACCCACAATGAAAGATGAAGTTAGAGCAGCAATGAAAAAGATGAAACCAGGAAAAGCCCCAGGACCAGACAACATTACTACAGAGATGATTGAATCCCTGGAGGAATTTGGCAAAGAAAAAATAACAGTCCTCCTAAATGAAATTTATGACACTGGAAAAATCCCCGAAGATATGTCTAAATCAATTGTCATTGCACTTCCAAAGAAAACAGGGGCTATAGAATGCGGACTCCATCGCACAATCAGTTTGATGAGTCATGTAACAAAAATCCTGTTAAGAATAATCATGATGAGGACAAGGAATAGAATCAAAAGAGAAATAGCAGAAGAACAGTGTGGATTTGTGGAAGGGAAAGGAAATATTAATGCCATATACATCCTAAGAACTATCATAGAGAGGTCAATTGAGATGAATAAGGATTTGTATTTATGCTTTGTTGACTATACCAAGGCTTTCAATCGGGTACGACATGAAAAATTGATCAATCAACTGGAGAGACTCAATGTCGATGGAAAAGATCTACGAATAATCAGGAATATGTACTGGGAACAAACAGCTGCAATGAGAATAGAAAACAATATAAGCTCTTTCCAAAACAACAAAAGAGGAGTCAGACAGGTTGTGTTTTGTCACCAGATCTGTTTTTACTATATAACGAAAACATGAGAAATCTAGAAGAAGACCCTGGATTAAAGGTTGGAGGGAAAATGATAAACAACATTCGGTACGCAGATGACACCGTGCTAATTGCAGAAAATGAAAGGAACCTACAAAACCTTGTGAATATACTAGAAATAGAAAGCAAAGGTAAGGGGTTGGAACTAAACAGCAGGAAGACTGAAGTCATGGTGATCAGTAAAAAACATGAAATCCCCTCATGCAAAATAACAGCAAATGGCACAACCTTGACACAGGTTAATGAGTTCAAATACCTGGAAACGGTCATTTCATCAGACGGCAGATGCACATCGGAAATAGCTGGCAGAATCGGCCAAGCCAAAACAGCATTCAAGAAGATGACAAGCATTCTTACCAACAAATGCCTATCAATCAGCGCTTAGATTTGATTTTATCAAGATTTTGCGCTATATAAATAAAATATATTATTATTATTATTATTAATTAACATCAGAAAGAGAGTCCTTGAATATTATATAGAACCAATACTGTTGTACGGATGCGAGGCGTGGACAGTCAGCAAGCAAAGCCAGAGCAAGATTGAGGCAGCCGAGATGTGGTTTCTCAGAAGAATATTGAGAGTTCCATGGACAGCAAAGAAAACAAACGAGACAGTCTTGATGGAGGCAGACACAAGTAGATCACTCATAAGGAAGATTAGGAAAAGACAAGCAACATTTATAGGCCATTTTATGAGGAAGGGGGATTTGGAGCACCTGGTCACAACGGGAAAGCTGGAGGGAAAGAGAGCACCAGGTAGACCCAGGGAGAGAATGCTGGACGGACTTGCAGAGTGGCTGGGGATGAGGAGGGTGGGGGGAGATGCTGGGGGCAACGAGAGATAGAAATGGTTGGAAGTCCATGGTTGTCAACGCCGTGCGGCAGGGCACCTGATGATGATGATGATGAGTCGGTAGGTAACGTATCTGACCCGTATTGGATACGTGACGTGTAATCTAAAGGTCTCTATTATGTCCAGCCCATGAGGGTCTGCATGAAAACAAAAGCATCCTTTCTTCCCCACCGTCAAATGGCATGTGGAACAAATAAACTTGATCTCATCAACCTGGGACAAACTCCCAGCCTTCATCACTAGATTACAAGTTGGGACTTTTCTTGAATTCTTTTTCCTACGCCCTGGAATCTCTTACGAGACCAACTTATACAACAGGAACATAATCCTAATTAACACACTTAGGCCTCTTAGCAAACCGTTTTAAGAGACTGGCCCAGAATAACTTTTAACTCCTGACTCTGCGATGATCAGCTTGTCCAAACTTCTCTACAACCTTATACAGACCCTGTCAACTGAGTTGAAACAGGTTGTTCTCAGTTGATGACAAGGTGAACAGCCTAACTAGCAGGTTCGAACAACTTCAGAACCGCCTTCCTTGCCTTCTCTCCAGAAGCAACCTTTTCAGCAGAAGTGCCTCATCTGCACACGTGTTTGGCCAAAAGCAGTGGTACCAAAACCTCCCCAGACCTGAGGCATTGCCCAGCAAGGGTTTATGAGTTCTACTCAAATGTTTTTGCGAACGTGGTAGGAACTTCTAGCTATGCAAAATACCCTTCACCTCCTGGAAGGAAACTAGTCTGGACTTTCGAGACTCACAGCTGTACTTTTCCCTTGCAGAGTCAAAAATTATCCAGAGACTTGTCCTCTACCTAGATCTTCCTCAAGTCACCCAGACTAAATTTACCAATGACCCCAGGGCCTTGGTGCTTGAGCATGAGTTACAGTTGCCGCTTTGGCTCCCACTTTCTCCCTACACTTCAGGGCAAAAGGTTTACAACAGCTATCCATAGAACGTTCATTGTCAGAAACAGAATCTTTGGAGCGGAACAGCTCCGACCCAGTTCTTTGCGTTTCCTTCCTCCACCACCAGCATTCTGACTTTTTAATCTTACAAAACAATCACATAACATCCTGGCCGCCTTTAAGAAAAAGAAAAACTGCCTCCTCTTCCCTGGTTTATTAAGTCTGTTGTACTTTGCAGAGGGCTTCCTTTGAATTTAACTGAGCACCCCCCCCCCCCCCTGCTTCGGTACTTTCTAACCCTAATGAGCTTCTACGTGAATTTGCGGCCAAATCAGCAGCCTCCTGGATAGTTCAGGGCTGCTTTCCTTAATGAATGTGGGTTGAGCAGCTATTTAATAAGAAACACATAGCTCCTCAAAGGTTCTTGATTGCCCACACAGCTTGAGCCACTTGTCCATCCATATCTGAAATTTTGTAACATGCCACCAATAGGACTCGCCTACCTCCTTCTGAGCAGTGCGAAACTTTGAGACCAGTAGGATTCAGAAGAAATCTGATATTTCAGCAAACAAGCTGTCTTTAAAGCCGAGTTGCTATTAACCTCCTCTGTTGAATCTCCCTAGACACCCTTCAGTATGGCCCCTAGGTGCACTGACCAATTTTCTGGCTTTCAATCCTGCAGTTTAGCCAAGCATTTAAATTGATGGATGTAATTATCAGTGTCATTCCCATCTTCAAATAGTGGGACCTCTAGCCTAATCCTATCAAAATAAACTCCTGCATCCTGCCTTGCTGAAATTGTTGTGCTTTCCTGCTCTATTGGAATCAAGTTTCCTCTCGCTGAGCGCACACCATCTTCACATTCACTCATGATTTTTGCCAGCTGTCTGCATGTTGGGCCTATCTTCTCTCTCACTCTCTAGCCCATATGTAGCTATAGAATTTAAAGGGGTGCAATCCTGTTGGCCCCCTACTCAAAACTTATGCCATGAACCTAGCCAGTAACTATGAGAGTAATAGTAGTAGGGGTGGTACCTGCCATCACTGAGTCTAGAGCTGTTCACTCACCTTACATTTAAAACACAAAATAACTTACTTTTGGAATAAATCAGGAACTCTCTTCCCTGAAACGGAACAAGGGAGTGACTCAATAATCTAAACATAAGTTAAATCATCCCTCAAAAATGCAAGAAACAAATTATAATAAAAAACAACAACAATACACTATACTGTCTGACAATCATCTCTCCCTCTAATTGTTCAGATCCCGGATGAGCCCCAATTCAATTGTCACAAAACGCCCTGCACCTGCTCGCTCACTGTCTGTGGGTACAGATAGGAGGCTTTAGATCGAGTGTTGACAGTCCATCTCACACAACGCGTTTTGGAGTCTTTCACATAAAGAAATTTCAACGAAATCAAAACAGCCCTTTAGTTATGGAAAAGAAACGAAAATCACCCCCAATTTGAAATACAGTAGGGCCTATATCAACATAACAACTACGACTGCTCACAATGGCCTGCTCAACAATAATACACTGAGCACACATAATAATCCAAAGTAGACACTCTTTGTCTTAAGCAGTCAGTACAAAGCACATGCCATAGCACAATCAACTAAGCCACACTTCAACTATTACCCATCTCACCTGTCACTCCTGTCGTCGTCACTGGGTTCAGTGTTGGCTGCTGCACTCTTTGACACTACCACCTCCATCCAGGCCGCTCTGTCTTGATTTTTGTGGACGGTTTCTTGAATATTTAGGCCACTGACGTTGGTTATAATCTCGATGTATGAGATTGGAGGTCTGCCTTTCTTCCTTTTTGTCAGTGTTTTTCTTTGAAAAATAGATGCCATGAGGTCTGTGTTCTTGCTGCGTGACACATGGCCAATGTATTTTAGCTTTCTCTCTGGTAGTTTTCTGGTAGTATCAAATTCTTCCACGACACTTTTATTATTATTTTCTTCTGTCTGCCCATTTGACATGTAGTTTTCTCCGATAAAACCACAACTCTGCTGCCACAGTTCATCTGCAATCAACTTTTCTCAGAGTCCAGGCTTCGCAGCCATAATCATGACTGGCCAGATCAAACATTTTAATTTAAAAGTCCCATTTTCAGGCCATTTGGTATGCCTCTTTGTGCTTTGGCATGTGCTTTGTACTGACTGCTTAAGACAAAGAGTGTCTACTTTGGATTATTATGTGTGCTCAGTGTATTATTGTTGAGCAGGCCATTGTGAGCAGTCGTAGTTGTTATGTTGATATAGGCCCTACTGTATTCCAGATGACCATTTTTTGCTTTGCCATTCCAATTCTTGTTTTGATGTCTTTGGAGCAGGTTCTATCATCAGTTTGATAGAACGGAGATATTTGAAATCTTTAACATTTTCTAAAGGAACTGTGTTCATTAAGATGTCATGATTGTTTTCAGTGTATTTGCTTTTGATATGTAGCACTTTTGGGGTTGGTTTTTTTTGGTGTTTAGGCCAGCCTTTTTGCCTGCAGCATTGACCCTGTATAGAATTCTTTTCATACTGGTAATGTTGTCTGCTAATAGCGCAGTATCATCGGCATAGCGCTGGTTTGTAAGTTTTTTCCTCCCATCTTTATGCCCATGGCCCATGCCTTCTATATCATTATCTCTCGTGACATGCTCCGTGTAGATGTTAGAGAGATACGGTGAGGGGATACAACCTTGTCTAACTCCCCTGTGGATGTTGAAGAATTCAATTTCTGATAATTCCATCTAACAGTAGCCTTTTTGCCAATCAAGTTATAAAAATTAAACAATTAATTTTCAAAATGTCTGTAGTTATTTCATACACACTCCTTGGCTTAGACAGAAGACTAAGAGATGACGTAGTGTGCCCTCTGTGTTCCTTCTAACACAAAACACATCTACATTGTGTACATGTATAGGCTTCGTTCCGTTCAGCTGGCGCTACAGATGTACGACGTGTCCTATAATAGTAGTGATGTCTAGGAAAATAACTTGCTCAGACAAGAAAACTCGCGGCTATTGTACATGGTCTTCACACTAAGGGCACGACTGGGTCACGCTGCTGGCTAAAATTAAGCAGGGAAATTCAAAGGCACATCTCACCCTCACAGCAGACAGACTTGTTATGTACGGACTTTACACGCTGTTGCTGGACAAAGGGCAGTGTTGACAGTGCCGTCTGTAGTTATAGAATTGCCCTTGCCCTTTGCTTACAGTATCAGAAATGCAGAAGTCCCGTGTCTCACAACAAAGTTTATTGCATGTTGTCGGTGGGCTGAACTGATAGATAGCTCCAACACTTTTCATTGTTATTGTTATTGTTGTTATTTTTGTTTAAAGCCAGCCAACTGCGTAGAGCCATATCAGGATTATAACCCGTTTCAATACATACTAACACAGTAGAAATTGTTTAAAATTTCACCTATCTGGGTAGCTCAGTCTACAAGCAGGGTGGCATGGACCAAAAATTCAAATACAGAATAGGCAAAGCATCAGCAGTCTTTAAGTAGCTGACCAAAATGTAGGCAAGCAAGAAGCTGTCTTTAAAAAAAATACCCAAGATTTCGTCTTCAATTCTATCGTCCTGTTCACCTTACTTTATGGCTGCAAAACCCAGCACTTGAAATCCAGAGAGGAGAAGAAACTTCATGCCTTTGACCTAAAATGTTTAAGGAAACTTTAAGCATTAAGTGGAGGACTTCATAACCGACTATGAAGTCAGAGAGCATTCTGATCAATCTCCGGTTTTCAGTAAGATCTGCGAACAAATGCGTGAAAAGACTTAGCCACGTGTCAAGGTTCCCTCCCACAAGACTTGTCAACCAAGTACTGTTATGGACTCTTAAGTAAAATCGAGAGGCTGGCCTTAAGATCAACTGGCAACGAGCCGTCCAGAAAGATCTCCAGCCAGTAAACTGGAGCGAGAGTGACGTAAGGGTGCTGACATCTGATCAAATCAAGCGGAAAACATTGACTCAAGCATCAGACAGCATGCAAGCAACTGAACTGAACTAAACTGAAATTCCTGACAATTCAGGGAAAATATTGTGATGATTTTCATGTTTCGTACAACAGGTCACTGTCGTATCCGATCCACACTTGGATGTCATCATCATTACGATTTTACACACAGCATTTGAGGATAAATAAACTGTTGGCGTCAATATTTTGTCGAGCTTGAATGAAAAAAAAATTACAATGGCAACGAGTATACTGTGCGGACATCCAAACCTTCATGCCAACAATGCTCACACAGTTTAAAGTAGAGTGGCCAGCTTGGGGAATACGACATATGCAGACAACGTCAGACTTTTCGTCGTTACAGACATTGCAGAGGATACCACAAACAACAAAGAAAAGCTGTAGGTCTGTGTAGAACAGGACCAGAGAGAGTCTGCCAAACAGCGGCATGGCAACTGACAATACAGCACCTGTACAAGCATTGAACACACTTCATTATTCGACTAAACAAGACGGTTAAATTGAGAACGCTGTCTGAGATGAAAATTGAAACGATTGCTCAGTTTGTAGCAAAACAGAAAAAAATTCTGAAAGATGTGATTTTGTGGACGTAGATAACCAAATAATAGATCATGCCATATAGGAAACAAGTCTGTCCAGCTACTGGGAAAATGAGATAATCTGACATTCAGCATAGTGTTAAAGTTAGTAGCAGCGTTCAAAGCTGCAAAGAAACAAGCAAAAAAAGAATGTCTTCGTCATATTTTGCCACTGAAACTGTCGCGAGCAAACAAAATCCAGGACCAAATAAATGTTATAGATGTGGAGACACAGTCGCTTTAGCGACAGCCCTAACTGCCCAGCTCAAGGAAAAGCTTGTCAAGGCTGAGAAGAGCAAATCACTTACAGAAGAAATGTCACACCCACAAGAGTGATAGGCACGAACACAGAAAATGGGAAAATCAATCGATTGTGGGCAAAGAAGAAAACAAATATGGATACAAAACAGGATACACCATCTTAATTCCAAAGATTCAGAATTAGACAATGGTGACAAATTCATCCAGAGTCAAGTACAGCAATATCATCGTCAAATCAGGTGGCACACCAGAAAACAGTAGACTTAGACACGCATGGTTGTCATCAATGAGGATCTTTGGGGAAAAGTGGAAAATCAAAATGTTCAGTATAAAATAACAAAAAGACGTCAATAAACTGTTCCCGTAAGCATCTGACACACCTCGTTTGGCCATTGGTAGTTTTTGATACAGAAATTCAGGCCGGTAATAATCAGGTCGGGGCTAAATTCACTATTGTTAAAGAAGAAAATATACTACGCACAAAAAGTTAAGGATCACTATGAGAAAACAGGTGCGTAATAAACTCAGTTCGCTACTGTTATTTATTTCTCAGTCCAGCCAAATTGTTATGAATTCTTGTTCAGCTGTAAGTGGGCGATGTTGTGTTAGTGCGAAAATTGCACGGGATTCTCTACTACTGAGCTTGGCCGCAAACGGAAAAGCGGAAACTTGCGAAAAATGACCTTGTTTTGGACCGTTCTGCCTGAACACATTGCACAAGCCAGATGGAAAAACCATTATGCACGTGCAAGCACTGCTGTTTATGTGTGAGATGCTGTCTCTTGCTTGGCTTTATAAGAAGACATTCCACCAGTAGTAGGCCTGATCTGACAATGCCTCCACGACGAAAATTGAGTGAGTTTGAGAGGGGACGAGCTGTTGCATGGTTCCAAGATGGTGTTCCCAAGCGAGAAGTGGCCAGGCGACTTCAGGTGTCCATCTCGGTCATTGTCAGACTGATTCAACGCTTCACAGCCACTGGGAGGGTCCATGAAAGACGCAGATCTGGTCGACCGAAGAAGACAAACCCACGTGAAGATCGTCTCATTGAACGACAAGCCCTGCAGACAAGAACAGCCTCTTCCAGCATCATTCGAAGGCAGCTGAGGGTGGCTACTAACATCAACATCAGCCAGCAGACCATACAGAACCGCCTTCATGGGTTTAACCTCCGTTCTCGTCGCCCAGCTGTACGGCCACGCTTAACTCCAGCCCATAGGGCAGCACGCCGCGCCTTCTGCAGACGTCACGTGAGGTGGACACGTCAGCAATGGTCCCAGGTCCTGTTCAGTGATGAATCACGCTTCACCATGAACCACAACGACGGCCGACTGAGGGTCTGGAGGCGCCCAGGGCAACGCTTTATTGACACCACTGTCCAAGAAAAGGTGGCCTTTGGTGGAGGTTCTGTAATGGTCTGGGGAGCCTTCAGCCTTCACCACAGAACACCCTTGTATCATGTACAGGGTAACCTGACTGGCCTCCGATACCGGGATGAGATCCTTCGACCGCTGGCTGTGCCTACACTGCAGCAGATGGGACCGATGGCTGTTACCAGGATGACAACGCTCGCCCACACAGGGCAAGGGTGGTCAACGACTTCCTGCAGCAGTCTGGAGTCAACAGAATGGAGTGGCCAGCGTGCAGTCCCGATCTCAACCCGATTGAGAACCTCTGGGATGAGCTGGATCGCAAAGTGAGGAGCAACCACCCCCTCCCAGGGATGCCCAACACCTCTACCAGATGCTGCAGGCTGAGTGACAGGCGCTTCCACAGAGGATCTTCACCAACCTGGTCAACTCGATGAGGACTCGCTGCGTCGAGTGCCAGAACAGCCATGGTGGTTACACGCATTACTGAACTTTTGGGAGCATCAGAATGCCCTGTCTTGTGATATCAATGACTTTAGGAAATCAAATTTCGATACGTACCCACTTTGATCAAATGTACACACCAAACGATTGCTCGAAATTGAAGGCAATTGTGTATCATTATCACTAAAGCATGGAATTAAATGTTTGCCAAACTTCAACGCATTGGCTTTCTTATTTTGAAAGTTATGAATTTTTGTGCAAGTGATCCTTAACTTTTTGTGCGTAGCTTGAAAAGAACCGCTGGAAAGCAGACAACTGCAACTGCACTTAGAATTTTAAGGATTCAAAACATTTCTTCAAGCAATGGAGAAAAAATTCATGGATCTATTTATTGGATTTGGAAAACTGCAGAAACTCCAGGTCAAACCAACTGCAGACCAAAACACTAAACCAATAATCCAACCTGTATGCAGAACACTATTTGGTATCTGGTTCAAAATTGAAAAGAAAATCGACGAGCTGATCGACGAGGAGATGGCCAGATGACGATCCATAAACATATGCGTGACAGTCGGGTCAGTCCCGTAGTTATTATTCAGAGGACAAACGTAGTTATTATTCAGAGGCCGAATAATGACATCTGCATGAAATTCAGAAAGTCAGTTAGGGAATCCTAGAAGTTGCCAATTTGTCAGATGTTGCCAGTTTCCATGCTCCAGATCGTGCTGAACACGACAGACGTCGCTAACTCACTTTCAAGACTGTTTGTGGCAAAATATCAGTTGTCACTTAATCTGACAGTTGAAGTACAAAACTTACATTACTGCCAGTGCGATGCCAAATGCATTGAAAACGAAAGAAACTGAGAAAGCTGCAGGTGAATATAAAAAAGAGCAAGAAACCAGAGAAAGCATTGACACCAGAAGATTGGAGAATTGTAGCAAGATGTACGCAGCAGCATGCCCAGAATTGGAAAACTTAATTCAGAGATGACCCAGCATTGTGATACGGGTACCAAAGAAACTGAGACCATACATGTTGGTCATGAAGGACACTTAGGCATAATTAGAATCAAGCAAAACCTACGAACCAAAGTGTGGTGGTCTGGCATGGAGAAGGATGCAGACAGGTTTTACCAAATTTTGTTCTGACAGATAGATGTGTGTGTGCCATTTTTTCCTACCAGAATACTGGATAATCATTTCAAAGGAAAGATATACTATATCAAGGTCTTGTAAATGTTACGCTTGATACCAACATACTTTATTTAACGAACAGAAAATGTGTCCATCAAATAACTATATATTTTTTACTACATCTCTCTTGATTACACTGAATATGAGGTCAGACTCTTGGCAAGCATATGCTTGGGAGATGACTGTTTGTGGAGACCAGGTTTTGTGTGAGATGTCAAGGCGGCATTAATAGCGAGGAGTATCTCCTGGATCAGGGCTTGACACACGCATGCGAGGTTGAAGAGCTGTCGGACATATTGTGTAGGTACACCCCACGAACAGATGACGAAGATGCAGCCCTGCTTCACTCCACTGTGAATAAGCAATGGCTGTGTCAAACTGGAATGTCCCCTGCATGCTGTCATTGGAAAGAAATGAGATTCAGCAGCTTCAGTGGGTATCTGACCTCCTGGAGTGCGAAGAGGCCTTTTCAACTAGCCAGGTCAAGGGCTTTGGTCAGGTCGATGGAAGCAACGCATAAAGGCTGCCTTTGTTCCCAGATCTTCTTGTGTAACTGTCTGAGTCAGAAGATATTTCGATGGCGGATCTCTCCGCCCAGAAACCACGCTGGGATTAAGTAGACACGATGTGTTTGTGCTTGCAGCCTCTTCAGAACCACTCAGTCAAAGGCCTTGCCGATGGTGCTGAGCACTGCAATCCCCATTACTCTTGTACAGCGTGACGAAGTTTGCATCTTGCGTATCTTGGGGAACTGATTCTTTCTCCCAGCACTTACACAATAGCTCAGGAAGATGACTCATGAGCACGGGGATTCCGTACTGAATCATTTCAGAAGGAATGCCATCTTTCCCTGGTGCCATGCTGTGAGCAAGTGAGTTAGTGGCCTTGCTGAGTTTTTCCTCTGTTGAGGACAGGTCCATCCCACTGATGACAGGCAAAAGTGGGCATGCTGGCAAGAGCTGGCTCAGTAACCACGTTCTCAGTGGAGTAAAGGTTCCAGTAGTGATCAGTCCACCTCTCCATCCAGTAGTGATCAGTCCACCTCTCCATCCAATAGTGATCGGTCCACCACTCCATCCAGTAGTGATCAGTCCACCTCACCATCCAATAGTGATCAGTCCACCTCTCCATCCAGTAGTGATCAGTCCACCTCACCATCCAGTAGTGATCAGTCCACCTCTCCATCCAGTAGTGATCAGTCCACCTCTCCATCCAGTAGTGATCAGTCCACCTCTCCATCCAGTAGTGATCAGTCCACCTCTCCATCCACTGGTGATCAGTTCACCTCTCCATCCAGTAGTGATCAGTCCACCTCTCCATCCAGTAGTGATCAGTCCACCTCTCCATTCACTGGTGATCAGTTCACCTCTCCATCCAGTAGTGATCAGTCCACCTCTCCATCCAATAGTGATCAGTCCACCTCTCCATCCAGTAGTGATCAGTCCACCTCTCCATCGAATAGTGATCAGTTCACCTCTCCATCCAATAGTGATCAGTCCACCTCTCCATCCAGTGGTGATCAGTCCACCTCTCCATCCAGTAGTGATCAGTCCACCTCTCCATCCAGTAGTGATCAGTCCACCTTTCCATCCACTGGTGATCAGTCCACCTCTCCATCCAGTAGTGATCAGTCCACCTCACCATCCAGTAGTGATCAGTCCAACTCTCCATCCAGTAGTGATCAGTCCACCTCTCCATCCAGTAGTGATCAGTCCACCTCTCCATCCAATAGTAATCAGTCCACCTCTCCATCCAGTAGTGATCAGTCCACCTCACCATCCAGTAGTGATCAGTCCACCTCTCCATCCAGTAGTGATCAGTCCACCTCTCCATTCCAATAGTGATCGGTCCACCTCTCCATCCAGTAGTGATCAGTCCATCTCACCATCCAATAGTGATCAGTCCACCTCTCCATCCACTGGTGATCAGTCAATCTCTCCATCCACTGGTGATCAGTTCACCTCTCCATCCAGTAATGATCAGTCTACCTCTCCATCCAGTAGTGAACAGTCCACCTCTCCATCCAGTAGTGATCAGTCCACCTCTCCATCCAGTAGTGATCAGTTCACCTCTCCATCCAATAGTGATCAGTCCACCTCTCCATCCAGTAGTGATCAGTCCACCTCTCCATCCACTGGTGATCAGTTCACCTCTCCATCCAGTAGTGATCAGTCCACCTCTCCATCGAGTAGTGATCAGTCCACCTCTCCATCCACTGGTGATCAGTTCACCTCTCCATCCAGTAGTGATCAGTCCACCTCTCCATCCAGTAGTGAAGTTCACCTCTCCATCCAATAGTGATCAGTCCACCTCTCCATCCAGTAGTGATCAGTCCACCTCTCCATCCACTGGTGATCAGTTCACCTCTCCATCCAATAGTGATCAGTTCACCTCTCCATCCAATAGTGATCAGTCCACCTCTCCATCCAGTAGTGATCAGTCCACCTCTCCATCCAGTAGTGATCAGTCCACCTCTCCATCCACTGGTGATCAGTCCACCTCTCCATCCAATAGTGATCAGTCCACCTTTCCATCCACTGGTGATCAGTTCACCTCTCCATCCAGTAGTGATCAGTCCACCTCTCCATCCACTGGTGATCAGTCCACCTCTCCATCCAATAGTGATCAGTCCACCTTTCCATCCACTGGTGATCAGTTCACCTCTCCATCCAGTAGTGATCAGTCCACCTCTCCATCCACTGGTGATCAGTCCACCTTTCCATCCACTGGTGATCAGTTCACATCACCATCCAGTGGTGATCAGTCCACCTCTCCATCCAGTAGTGATCAGTCCACCTCTCCATCCACTGGTGATCAGTTCACCTCTCAATCCAGTAGTGATCAGTCCACCTCTCCATCCACTGGTGATCAGTCCACCTCTCCATCCAATAGTGATCAGTCCACCTCTCCATCCACTGGTGATCAGTCCACCTCTCCATCCAGTAGTGATCAGTCCACCTCACCATCCAGTAGTGATCAGTCCACCTCTCCATCCAGTAGTGATTAATCCACCTCTCCATCCAATAGTGATCGGTCCACCTCTCCATCCACTGGTGATCAGTTCACCTCTCCATCAGTAATGATCAGTTACCTCTCCATCCAATAGTGATCAGTCCACCTCTCCATCCAGTAGTGATCAGTCCACCTCTCCATCCACTTGTGATCAGTCCACCTCTCCATCCATGTAGTGATCAGTTCACTCTCATCCGTAATGATCAGTCTACCTCTCCATCCAGTAGTGATCAGTCCACCTCTCCATCCAGTAGTGATCAGTCCACCTCTCATCCAGTAGTGATCAGTCACTCTCCATCCATAGTGATCAGTCCACCTCTCCATCCAGTAGTGATCAGTCCACCTCTCCATCCAGTAGTGATCAGTCCACCTCTCATCCATGGTGATCAGTTCACTCTCCATCCAGTAGTGATCAGTCACTCTCCATCCATAGTGATCAGTCCACCTCTCCATCCAGTAGTGATCAGTCCACCTCTCCATCCAATAGTGATCAGTTCACCTCTCAATCCAATAGTGATCAGTCCACCTCTCCATCCACTGGTGATCAGTCCACCTCTCCATCCAGTAGTGATCAGTCCACCTCTCCATCCACTGGTGATCAGTCCACCTTCCATCCACTGGTGGTCAGTCCACCTCTCTCATCCAGTAGTGATCAGTCCACCTCTCCATCTGATCATCCATCATGTATCAGTTCTCACATGGATGTCATCATCATGTATAGTATTTGTAGGATCGTCATTCATAGTTGTCACTCATATGTTGTCACTATAAGTGAGTCTTCACTGGATAGTCATCATGTGATAGTTCACTGGTGATAGTATCTCATGGATCAGTACTCATCTGTGATCGTCTCTCATCGTGTGATCGTCCTTATGGTGATAGTCTTTCATGTGTCAGTCACTATCATGTATCGTCTTATAGTGTGATAGTCATCCATCAGGTGATAGTCCTCTATCAGTAGTGATCAGTCACTCTATCGTGATCAGTCACTCTATCCATGTGACGTATCTCCATCATGTGATCAGTCACTTCCATCAGTGTGTCAGTCACTCCCATCATAGTGATCAGTCACTTCATCCAGTGTGATATCCACTCATCAGTGACGTCATCTCATCAGTGATCAGTTCACTTCATCATATGATCAGTTACCTTCATCATAGTGATCGTCACTCTCATCGTAGTGATCAGTCACTCTCCATCCATGTGATCAGTCACCTCTCCTCCTAGTGATCAGTCACTTCATCAGTAATCTGTCTACTCTCATCCATGTGACAGTCACTTATATAGTGATCAGTCACTTCCATAGGTGATAGTCACTTCCATCCATAGGATCAGTCCACTTCATCAGGTGTAGTCCTTCATCGGTGATAGTACTCATCATGGTGATCAGTCACTCCATCAGTGTGATCGTCTTCTCATGTGATCAGTCACTCTCATCAGTAGGTCAGTCCATCATCATGTGATAGTACTCCATCCAATGTGATCGTACTTCATCATGGTGATCATCCACTCTCATCAGTAGTGATCAGTCCACCTCCATCCATGGTGATCAGTCACTTCATCATGGTGTTCCCTTCATCATGTGATCGTCACTTCCATCATGGTGATAGTTATCTCCATCAATGTGATCAGTCATTCCATCCGTAGTGATAGTCCACCTCTCATCATTGATCAGTCACTCTCATCCATGTGATCAGTTACTTCCTCAGTAGATCAGTCACCTCTCCTCGTAGTGATCAGTCCACTCTCCATAGTGATCAGTCCACCTCATCAGTAGTGATCGTACTCTCTCATAGTGATCGTCACCTCTCCATCAGTGTGATAGTCACTCTCATCAGTGTGATAGTCCATCTCATCCATGGTGACAGTTACTCTCATCAGTATGATCAGTCACTCTCATCCAATGTGATCAGTCACTCTCATCAGTGTGATCGTCACTTCATCCATATGATCAGTCACTTCATCATGTGATCAGCACTCTCATCCTGGTGTCAGTCACCTCTCATCAGTAGTGTCAGTCCACTCTCACATGTGTTCAGTCACCTTCCATCATGTGTAGTTCACTTCTCAGTAGTGATCGTCCACTCTCATCGGGTAGTTACTCTCCATCCATAGTGTCAGTCCTTCATCAGTAGTGTCGTCACCTCTCTCAGTAGTGTCAGTCACCTCTCCATCATGTGTATCCTCTCACCGTGTGATCAGTCCTCTCAGTAGTGATAGTCATCTATCATGTGTAGTCACTCTCATCTATGATGTACTTACGGTGATCACCTCCATCCATGTGATCAGTCACTTCAGTGTGTCAGTCTCCATCATAGTGATCGTCTCATCCAGATAGTCACTTCCATCATAGTGATAGTCACTCAATAGTATAGTCACCTCTCATCTGTGTCAGTCCACCTCTCATCCAGTAGTGATCAGTCCACCTCTCATCAGTAGTGATCAGTCCCTCTCCATCATGTGTCGTCACTTCTCCAGTAGTGTCAGTCATCTCCATCAATAGTGATCGTCCACCTCTCATCAGTGTGATCAGTCACTTCCATCCATGTGATCAGTTCACTCTCCATCCATGTCAGTCACCTCTCCATCAGTGTGACAGTCCACCTCTCCATCCAGTAGTGATCAGTCACTCTCATCAGTAGTGATCAGTCACCTTCCATCAGTAGTATTATCAGTATCCACTCCCATCATGTGATCAGTCACTTCCATCAGTAGTGATCAGTCACCTCTCCATCAGTAGTGATCAGTCCACTCTCCATCAATGGTATCAGTCACTCTCCATCCAGTAGTGATCAGTCCCTCCATCAGTAGTGATCAGTCCACCTCTCCATCCATAGTGATCAGTCACTCCATCCATAGGATCGTCCACCTCTCATCCATGGTGATCAGTCACTCCATCCAATAGTGTGATCCAGTCCACCTTCCATCCATGGTGATCAGTTCACCTCTCCATCAGTATGATCAGTCACCTCCATCCATGTGATCAGTCCACTCTCATCATAGTGATCAGTCCACCTTTCCATCCATGTGTCAGTTCACCTCTCCATCATAGTGATCAGTCCACTCTCCTGTGATCAGTCCACTTCATCATGTGATCAGTCACTTCCATCCATGTGATCAGTCACCTTCCATCAGTGTGATCAGTCCACCTCTCCATCATGGTGATCAGTTCACCTCTCCATCATAGTGATCAGTCCACTCTCATCATAGTGATATCACCTCCATCCTGTGATCAGTACCACCAGTAGTGTCAGTCACTCTCATCCATGGTGATCAGTCACTTCCATCAATAGTGATCAGTCCACCCTCATCCATGTGATCAGTCACCTTCATCCAGTAGTGATCAGTCACCTCCATCAGTAGTGTCAGTCCACTCTCCATCCAGTGTGTCACTCCATCCAATAGTGATCGTCACTTCATCCATGGTGATCAGTTCACTCTCCATCAGTATGATCATCACTCTCATCATTGATATCATTCATCATGTCGTCCTTCTCATGTGATCAGTCACTCTCCATCCAGTAGTGATCAGTCACCTCTCCATCAGTATGATATACTCTCCATCAGTGTGATCAGTCCACTCCATCCAGTAGTGATCAGTCCACTCTCCATCATGGATCAGTCACCTCTCATCCATAGGATCAGTCACCTCTCCATCATGTGATCAGTCCACCTCTCCATCCATAGTGATCAGTCACCTCATCACTGGTGAGTCACTCTCCATCAGTAGTGATCAGTCCACTCCATCATAGTGATCAGTACCTCTCATCAGTAGTGATATCCACTCTCATCAATAGTGATCGTTCACCTCAATCAGTGATCAGTCACCTCTCATCAGTGATCAGTCACTCTCTCTAGTGATCAGTCCACTCTCCATCATGGTGATCAGTCCACCTTTCATCCATGTGGTCAGTCCACCTCTCCATCGTAGTGATCAGTCACCTTCACCAGTGATCAGTCTACTCTCATCCATAGTGATCAGTCACTCTCCATCGTAGTGATCAGTCACCTTCCATCAGTAGTGATCAGTCACTCTCATCATGTGATCAGTTACCTCTCCATCCAGTAGGATCAGTCACCTCTCCTCAGTAGTGATCAGTCACCTCTCCATCATGTGATCAGTCACTCTCCATCAGTAGTGATCAGTCCATCTCCATCCATAGTGATCAGTCCCTCTCATCCAGTAGTGATCGTCACCTCTCATCATAGTGATCAGTCACTCTCATCCATGTGATCAGTTCACTCTCCACGTAGTGATCAGTCCACCTCTCATCCAATGGTGATCAGTCACCTTCATCCAGTGGTCAGTCACCTCTCTTTTCATCACCTATCATGGTCAGTCTTATCATGTGTCGTCACTCTATCCAGTAGTAGTACTCATCATGTGTCTCACCTTCATCCTGTGTTCATCTCGTGGTCTCACTCTCAGTGTGACAACTTCCATCGTGTGATCAGACTTCTCGTAGTGCCCATTCATGTGATCAGTCATCATCATGTGAATATCATCAGTATGATCGTCATCCAAGTATGATCATCATCGTGGTAGTCACTTCTCTTGATCATCACCTTCCATCCATAGTACATCATTCACAGTAGTGTGCCTCTCGTGTCAGTCACTCTCTGTGTGATCGTCATTATCATGTGATCGTCCTCTCATAGTGATCAGTGATTCCATATGTATCATCCATGCTCATCCCTCTGTCAGTATGTCTCCACCTCCATCGTATGATCAGTCCACTTCCATCCAGTAGGTGATCAGTTCCTCTCCATCCAGTAGTGATCAGTCCACCTCTCCTCCTAGTGATCAGTCCACCTCTCATCCAGTAGTGATCAGTCCACCTCTCCATCCATAGTGTCTCCACCTCTCCATCCAGTAGTGATCAGTCCACCCTCTCCATGGTGTTCCATCACCTCTCCATCCATAGTGATAGTCCACCTCTCCATCAGTGTGTCAGTCCACCTCTCCATCAGTAGTGATCGTCACCTCTCCATCCAAGGTGATCAGTCCACCTCTCCATCCAGTGTGATCAGTCCACCTCTCCATCCAATATGTAGTCCACTCTCCATCGTATGTGATCAGTCCACCTCTCCATCCACTGGCACTTGATCAGTTACCTCTCCATCCAATAGTGTCAGTCCCCTCCATCCATAGTGATCAGTTCACCTCTCCATCCAGTAGTGATCATCCACCTCCTCCAGTAGTGATCAGTCACCTCATCCACTGGTGATCAGTCACCTCTCCATCCATAGGATCAGTCCACCTTCCATCCCGGTGATCAGTTCACCTCCATCCATAGTGATCAGTCCACCTCTCCATCCATGGTGATCAGTCCACCTCTCCTCCAATAGTGATCAGTCACCTTCCATCATGGTGATCAGTTCACCCTCCATCCATATTGATCAGTCCACTCTCCATCCATGGTGATCATCCCCTTCCCATCCAGGTGATCAGTCCACTCACCATCCAGTGGTGATCAGTCCACCTCTCCATCCAGTGTGATCAGTCCACCTCCCATCCATGTGATCAGTCACCTCTCCATCCAGTAGTGATCAGTCCACCTCTCCATCCACAGGTGATCAGTCCACCTCTCATCAAGTGGTGTCAGTCCACCTTCCATCCACTGGTGATCAGTCACCTCCCATCCATAGTAGTGATCAGTCCACCTCCATCCAGTAGTGATCAGTCCACCTCTCTCCAGTAGTGTTCATCCACCTCTCCATCCAGTAGTGATCGGTCCACCTCCATCCACTGGTGATCAGTCACCTCTCCATCAGGTATAGTCTCCTCCATCCATGTGTCAGTCCACCTCTCCATCAGTATGATCAGTCCCCTCTCCATCCATTTGTGATCAGTCCACCTCTCCATCCAGTAGTGATCAGTCACCTCTCATCAAGTAGTTAATCATCCACCCATCAGTGTCAGTCCACCTCTCCATCAGTAGTGATCAGTCCCCTCTCCATCCAGTAGTCAGTCCACTCTCCATCCAATGGTGATCAGTCCACCTCTCCATCCATAGTGACAGTCACCTCTCCATCAAGTGATCAGTCCCCTCTCCATCCATAGTGATCAGTTCCCTCTCCATCCAGTAGTGATCATCCACCTCTCATCCATGGTTCAGTCCACCTCTCCATCCAGTAGTGATCATCCACCTCTCCATCCAATAGTATCATCCACCTCTCCATCCAGTAGTGATCAGTCACTCTCCATCCTCTCATCCAGTTCACATCCCTCTTCTCACCCTCCATATGATCAGTCCACCTCTCCTCCATCGTCATCACTCTCCATCCATGTCTCCATCCATAATGCAGTCCACCTCTCCACCATGGTAGTCAGTCCCTCCCATCCAGGTGATCAGTCCACCTCTCCATCCAGTAGTGATCAGTCCACCTCTCCATCCAGTGGTGTATCAGTCCACCTCTCCATCCAGTAGTGATCAGTCCACCTCTCCATCAAGTGTGTCATCCACTCCCACCTATATGCCACTCTATCCAGTGTCTTCTCCCTCCATCAGTAGTATCAGTCCACCTCTCCATCCAGTAGTGATCAGTCCACCCTCTCTCCAGTAGTGTCAGTCCACCTCTCCATCAAGTAGTGATCAGTCCACCTCTCCATCAAGTAGTGATCAGTCCACCTCCCATCAAGTAGTGATTAGTCCACCTCTCCATCCAGTGGTGATCAGTCACCCTCTCCATATGTCAGCATCATCCACGTCATCATCCCATCCAGTAGTGATCAGTCCACCTCTCCATCAAGTAGTGATCAGTCCACCTCTCACAGTAGTGATCAGTCCACCTCTCCATAAGTAGTGATCAGTCCACCTTCCATCAAGTAGTGATCAGTCCACCTCTCCACCAGTAGTGATCAGTCCACCTCTCCATCCAGTTGTTCAGTCCACCTCTGATCCACGTGTCATCCACTAGTATCATCCCATAGTGATCCATCCAGCGTTTCCATCTCATCATATGATCAGACCACCTCCCATCCAGTAGTGATCAGTCCACCTCTCCATCCAGTAGGTGATCACTCCACCTTTCCATCCAGTAGTGATCAGTCCACCCTCTCCATAGTAGTGATCAGTCCACCTCTCCATCCAGTGAGTGTCAGTCTACCTCTCCATCCATGTGATCAGTCCACCTCTCCATCCAGTAGTGATCATTCACTCTCCATCCATTCATCAGTGCCTTCTCCAGTCATCGTCCCATCCAATAGTGATCAGTCCACCTCTCATCCAGTCTCCACCTCTCATCCAGTGGTGTTCACTCCACCTTCCATCCAGTAGTGATCAGTTCCACCTCTCCATCAAGTAGTGCCACCTCATCCACTCTGATCAGTTCATATCCAGTTCTCTGTCCAGTCCACTTGATCATCCAGCTTACTCCATCCAGTAGTGATCATTTCACCTCTCCATCCAATGTGATCAGTCACCTTCCATCCAGTAGTGATCAGTCCACTCTCCATCCAGTCGATCCATCCACCTCTCCATCCAGTCGTGTTCAGTCCAATTCTCCATCATCAGTAGTATCAGTCCACCCTCCATCATAGTGTCTCCACCCTCCTCCACTGGTGCAGTTCACCTCTCCATCCAGTATGATCAGTCACCTCTCCATCATAGTGATCAGTCCACCTCTCCATCCAATAGTGATCAGTCCACCTCTCCATCCATGTGATCAGTCACCCTCCACCAGTAGTGATCAGTCCACCTCTCCATCAGTAGTGATCAGTCCACCTCTCCATCCATGGTGTTCAGTCCACCCTCCATCCAAGTAGTGATCAGTCCACCTCTCCATCCATAGTGATCATTCCCCTCTCCTCCATAGTGATCATTTCACCTCTCCATCCAGTAGTGATCAGTCCTACCTCTCCATCAAGTAGTGATCAGTCCCCTCCCATCCGTATATCAGTCCACCTCTCCATCCAGTGTGATCAGTCCACCTCTCCATCATATGTATAGTCCACCTCTCCATCCTAGTAGTGATCGTCCACCTCCCATCCATGTGTTCCGCCACCTCTCCATATATCAGTGCTCAGTCCACCTCTCCATCCAGTAGTGATCATTCACCCTCCCTCCAATAGTGAATCATTCCACCTCTTCCATCCATGAGTGATCAGTCTACTCTCTCCATCCAGTGTGATCAGTTCACCTCTCCATCCAGTATGATCAGTCCACCTCTCCATCCACGTGGTATTCAGTCACCTCTCCATCCAGTAGTGATTCAGTCCACCTCTCCATCAGTAGCGATCAGCTCCATCCCTGTCCAGTCCCTCTCCATCCAGTAGTGATCAGTCCACCTCTCCCAGTCGTCTCTCCATCCATAGTGATCAGTCCACCTCACCATCCATAGTGATCAGTCCACCTCTCCATCCACTGTGATCAGTCTATCTCTCCATCCACGGTGATCAGTTCACCTCTCCATCCAGTGTGATCAGTCCACCTCTCCATCCACTGGTGATCAGTTCACCTCTCCATCCATAGTGATCAGTCCACCTCTCCATCGAGTAGTGATCAGTCCACCTCTCCATCCATGGTGATCAGTTCACCTCTCCATCCAGTAGTGATCAGTCCACCTCTCCATCCAGTGTGATCAGTTCACCTCTCCATCCAATAGTGATCAGTCACCTCTCCATCCAGTAGTGATCAGTCCACCTCTCCATCCACTGGTGATCAGTTAACCTCTCTATCCAATAGTGATCAGTCACCTCTCCATCCAATAGTGATCAGTCACCTCTCCATCCAGTAGTGATCAGTCCACCTCTCCATCCATGTGATCAGTCCACCTCTCCATCCATGTGATCAGTCCACCTCTCCATCCAATAGTGATCAGTCCACCTTCCATCCATGGTGATCACTTCACCTCTCCATCCAGTAGTGATCATCCACCTCTCCATCACTGGTGATCAGTCCACCTCTCATCCAATAGTGATCAGTCCACCTTTCCATCCACTGTGATCAGTCACCTCTCCATCCAGTAGTGATCAGTCACCTCTCCATCCACTGGTGATCAGTCCACCTTTCCATCCACTGTGATCAGTTCACATCACCATCCAGTGTGATCAGTCCACCTCTCCATCCAGTAGTGATCAGTCCACCTCTCCATCCATGTGATCAGTTCACCTCTCCATCCAGTAGTGATCAGTCCACCTCTCCATCCACTGTGATCAGTCCACCTCTCCATCCATAGTGATCAGTCACCTCTCCATCACTGGTGATCAGTCACCTCTCCATCCAGTAGTGATCAGTCCACCTCACCATCCAGTAGTGATCAGTCACTCTCCATCCAGTAGTGATCAATCCACCTCTCCATCGAGTAGTGATCGTCCACCTCTCCATCCACTGGTGATCAGTTCACCTCTCCATCCAGTAATGATCAGTCTACCTCTCCATCCAATAGTGATCAGTCACCTCTCCATCCATAGTGATCAGTCCACCTCTCCATCCACTTGTGATCAGTCCACCTCTCCATCCAGTAGTGATCAGTTCACCTCTCCATCCAGTATGATCAGTCCACCTCTCCATCCAGTGGTGTTCAGTCCACCTCTCCATCCAATAGTGATCAGTCCACCTCTCCATCCAGTAGTGATCAGTCCACCTCTCCATCCACTGGTGATCAGTTCACCTCTCCATCCAGTAATGATCAGTCTACCTCTCCATCCAATAGTGATCAGTCCACATGGCGGCATTGTAGATGGTGTCACGAATGAATTGTCACCTTTCCACTATCTTGGCTGCATTTACTTTGAAATCTTTTCCATTTGATCTGTTAGTTTTGTACGAAGTTTATGGATGACTGCCCCAGCGACTTCCTTTCTGTATGATGTGGTGGATCCTCTTCGGTTTCAGCCATACCTTGCTGCACACCATTGAATGGTCTTTGTCACAGTCAGCATTTTGGAAGCTACATTTGAGAAATACACTGTTTGGTGCAGCTTTCCCATTGATGATCATGTTCAGCAGATGCCAATGTCCGGATATTGGGTGTTTCCAGGATTCTTTATGGCAAGGCTTTGTCTCGAAGAATGTGTTTGGGATGCACAGCATGCGGTCGGCTCAGAGATCCAACAATCTCCGGTGATTGTTATCTTGCTAAAGCAGAAGTATCAGAAATAGTCTGGCTATGAGCTGTGGTCCGATCTGACTCTAGCATTGAAATCACAACCAAGCAGAATAATGCGCTAGGGTTTTGGAGTCTTGCTGAACATCAAGATCCTCATAGAACTGAGGTTTTTTTAGTTGTTGTTGTTGTGCTTGTATTTTGTTGTTTGTTGGTTGGTTGGTTTATTTGTTGTTTTTTGTTTGGTTTTGCTTAAATTAAGGTGAGCACAGTATTGGAGCGTAGGTACTCAGAATGTTTGCCAGACTGTGTTGAAAGGCTGAGGGAATAGATGCCTTGTGAATTGCCGTTTGGAGAGACAATCATGGGTAGCTGGCTGTTCTTTACTGCAAGACCGAAACCGTGCAGGCGAGGTTCCTCAAGGGACTCTACAGAAGACTGGTTTCTTGCAGTATAGCTCTGTCAGTATCCATCTTTCTCAGCTCAAGAGTCGATGCTGTTTTTGATCTGGTTTCTTCTTCATTTTCTTTGGTTTGTGTGGTGCAGTGACAATTGTCTGCATGTCTGCCTTTCAGTCGTTTCTAAGCTTCATGCATGCAAATAGTGGAACTCAGCACCGTCTTGTTCAGGGGCTGCCCAGACAGAGGCTAATCAAGGAGATGCAGGGACCTCTCTCACTGTCAGAAGCAACTCATAGCGTCCGTACCTTACGCTATTCTGGTTTAGACTTGAACCATATCTGCTGCCTCTTGTGCTGATTCTGCTCGTCGCATCGGCGTGGAATTAACCTCTCCGGGACACAGGCCTTTTCGACTGGTATGGAAATCTTGAGCTGTCCAGATATCAGGATCCCTCTCTAAGCCTCGCTAGTGTGTTCCAAAGGGATTCTAGGCAGTTTGGTACCAGCTTCCTACAGTGGTGTGATACACCATCCAATCGCCTCAAGGACCCCATTCCGGATTTTAGTAGGGTTTACTCCATAGCCTTTTCTTCTCCTGAAGATCAAAAACAAGTGTGACTGCCCGCCCGCGTTCAAGCAAACAGGAACCAGAAAAAACACGAAAGAAGAATAAGAACGCATATTTAATACAACAAGACAAGACAGGCACAAATTTTCGGCCAACTGGCCTTTGTCAAGCATAAGATTACAAACAAACAAACTCCAGATCCAAAACTTATGAGAAAAAGAATGAAACTCCCTACTGGTGGGTCCAATGTGAGAAAAGGAATAAACTGACTACGATGACATCATAATGTGTTTTTGAGTAAATATGATGTCAGAGCGGAAATGAGAACTATGACGCACTAGCGAAGAGTAGTGTTTGGAGTGTAAAGGATACTAGTATTACATAATGCATGAGAGAAAATATAGGCATGCGCCCGAATGTTTGACTGAATGGGAAAATATTTAATCAATAGGTATGGCTGGTGTAAATGGATTGTGCCTAGTACAACGAATCCGGTCTGACCTTGGAATAGGAAGAAAAACATCCTAAACCAACAGCCAAGGGGCTGAAGGGAAAACCGGAGTTCTCGGAGAAAAAATCCTTAGTCAGACGAGGCTGGGCCTGTCTTGTGAAAAGAGAATTCAAAGAGATTGAATCTAAAGAAAAATGAAAATAAAAATAATAAAAATAAAAATAAAAAGGCATATGTGCAGCCACAAAGCCAACACCTCACTGGGATGGGAAAATGGTGATAATATGATCTATTTCAGTAAATCATCATCGAGATAAAACATACATGAGTCCAAGGGCACATTAAAAGAAGACGATAGTATGCATAAAATCATCCAAGCAGTATAAACATAAATTATACATGAGGGACAAGAAATGTTATACCTATATATTCGAGCGAATACGTACGCATACACATACACACCAAGGTAAAAGTACATGCACGCAGAGCCATGTCCAGATAAAAGTACATGAAGTGGCATGATACTGAATTCAGTTGAGGAAATCTTTATGGTTTGTCATTGAGGCCATGTGGCTTGCGCGTACCAAGTTTATCTAAAAGATGGGATTCTCTGTCTTTCCTGTCTATGGTTACTGTATAGAAGCCACAGACCTTTCACTCGGATGTTGTTGATTGAGTGGTCCGCATGGTTGAAATGATTTGAGATAGTTTTATCTCTTTGATGTCGGATGTGAGCCAAGTGTTCCTTGAAACGTGTATCAAGGGTGCGTCCAGTTTTACCAATGTACCTTCTTCTTCTCGTGAAGATGCCTACAAAGGCCATGGGTTCCAACCTTGTCCAACCCTGTCTGCCCTTATCCACCTTCACAGCGATAGAAAATTCTTCTTCATCTGCCTGATCCTCATCCTTGTATTTGCATGTATATTGGGGCTGGTTCGTGGGCAACAGGGCATATCTACATGACGATGAGCCATATACAAAGCACGTTTAAGGGGCCAAACCTCATGCCTTTTACTCAGTTATACCTCCATGTACCTGATAGTACTATAACAAGAGGGAATTTTTGGGTTGGGTTGTCTATAACCAGTAGATGAATTGGGTATGTTTATAGAGAATTGTTGTTTCTCTACTTAGAAGCCACACACACAACAAGGAAAGAGAGTGACGAGAAGAAATGCACTAACCATTCACAAATGGAACTTCCGGTCACTTGCCGTGCGGTTTGAGTGACTCTAACGTCCGCCTGTTTTGCTGTTGTTTGTATGACTTGAGTGCGTGTATGATCCTGTGTTTTGGAGTGCATAATTGTGATGTGGGTAACTATTATTTCGTGGGCTCTTAACGCCCACCCTGCAGTCAAAGTGCTGTGGTTTTGGATATTCGTCTCTGCTTGCTTCGCCACTATGAATACTCTGTGCCCGCCATTCAAACCAGCCACTCAGCGAGCACCAAGCAATACGGACCGGGCAGACAGCGACGCGCTGTGTGTACAAACGCCTGTGTCAGGTCAGCGCACTGTTTCTCTACCACGGCAATACAATCGCGCCGAGCTACTCGCCGTTCCTCCGGCTCGCTTGAACCCTGACCTGACACAAAGGCTTCGCTCTCTAGGCCTGGGCGTGAATTTGCCTAGAAAGCGTTACCATCGTCCAAACAGACAACTGAAACGCCGTGGTCTAAAACTGTGGTTCCTTAACGCCCAGTCATGTCGTCAAATCACCACTGACATTCATGATCTCATTACTGATAACAAAATTGATGTACTGTTGTTGGCTGAACACTGGCTTTACTCCGAAGGTGACGAGAGCTACATCCATGACTTAACCCCTTCTGGATACACTTTTCATTCTTTTCCTCGCTGTACCGGTCAACGAGGTGGTGGAATGGGTGTTGTTGTGCGGAAGTGTTTGTCTGGCATGATCACACTCAAGCAACTTTTCTTTCCCAATTCTTGTTTTGATGCTGTTGAGTTAAAACTATCTTTGGATCACGTAAATGCCTCATGTGTGTGTTTGTATCGCACACCTCCAAATCCAAAAACGAACCAGCTGAAAGACTCTATGTTTTTTGATGATTTTTCAGAACTTTTATCTATGTTCACCAACTCCAAATGTGATTTTTCCATTCTTGGTGACTTTAATTTTCATTATAATGACAGCAGTGACCCCAGAGTGAAGAAGATCAAGACTTTGTTGTCTGATCATGGTTTAATACAACTTGTTAATCAGCCCACACACAAACGTGGCAACATACTTGATTGGGCGGTAGCACGCACTGAGGGCAGCTTGCTGTCCCTGAGCTGCCTATACCCATGTATTGCTGCTGGTCTCTCTGATCATGATGCTCTTGACTGTACGCTTTCAGTTAAAACACCTCCCCATCAAACCCGTACAGTGACATCCAGAAAATTTAAAAACATATCACTGCCTAATTTTCAAGATGATATGAATGCTGCCATCAACAATATTGACAGACTGCATGCCAGCCCAGATCTCAACAGCCTAGTTGGCACCTTCAACGAGACCCTCCAGAAGGTTCTAGACCGCCATGCCCCTGCTGTTACCAGGCGTGTACGTGATCGCCCCTCAGCCCCTTGGATTTCGGATGAAATACGGGATGCCAGAAGAAAGAGACGACGCGCTGAGAGACAGTGGCGACGCACTGGCCTTACTGTCCACAGACAGATTTTCACACAAGAAAGACGTTCGGTGTGTTATGCAATCCGACAGGCCAAGGAACAATTTTATTCAACCAAAATCGCTTCATGTTCCTCTAACAAGCAGCTTTTCTCCACTGCCAATGAATTACTTGGCAGATCGAAGGCCACCACACTGCCTAACAACATAATACGAAGGGAACTGCCATCACAGTTTTCAAATTTCTTTTCCAACAAGATCAAACGTATCTGCGATGACCTTGACTTACTATCATCTGAGCCACCCACATTTTCTGTTTATGATGGCCCGTTTTTCACAGATTTTAGCCCCGTATCAGAGAAAGAAATTGAAGAGACAATCTTAGCCATGCCTAGCAAAAGTTGCTCCCTTGACCCAATTCCAACTACCCTATTAAAACAATGTCTGCCATATCTTGTGCCAGTGATTACTACCATCATCAATAGCTCTCTCTCTGCAGGTGTTGTTCCATATTCATTCAAACAGGCCATTGTCAATCCACTCTTGAAGAAACCTGGTCTTGATCCAAATGAACTCAAGCACTATAGGCCTGTATCTAATCTTCCTTTTGTTTCAAAGGTGCTTGAGAGGGTAGTGCTAAAGCAGTTACAGGAACACCTGTACAAAAATTCCTTGCTTGAAGTCCATCAATCAGCTTACAGGAAGGGTCACAGCGCAGAGACTGCTGTACTGAGTGTCCTCAACGAACTACTAGTCAATGCGGATAACAGACTGGTATCATTGGTCGCATTGTTGGACCTCAGTGCAGCATTCGATACGCTGGACCATTCCATACTGCTCAAAAGATTGGAAGTAACTTACGGTATCAAAGGCGCTGTTCTTGACTGGTTCACCTCATATGTTTATGATCGTTTTCATTCAGTCATTGTTGATGGTATTCTATCTAATCCATCCCCCCTTGTCTGTGGAGTACCTCAAGGCTCTGTCCTTGGGCCTGTTTTGTTTACACTGTACACTCAACCACTATCTGATGTTATTTCTTCTCATTCATGTCAATTTCATAAATATGCTGACGACACCCAGCTGTCCAAATGCTCAGACCCAGATTCTTTTGTTGATGTTCAATCATGTGTTCAGGCTTGTGTAACTGACATCTTATCATGGATGACCAGTAATCGCCTCAAACTTAACACCGACAAAACCGAATTTATGCCTGTTGGTGCGCTCTCCCGTCTTCGTTTGATCGGCAGTAATTCTGCACACATTGATGGAAGTGACATCCCTTTTCAGCCCACAGTCAAATATCTTGGCATCAAGATCGATCAGGCACTTTCAATGCATGATCACATTAGCAGTATATGCCGCATTTCCTTCCTTGAGCTTCGACGTATTGCATCAATCCGTCCCTATCTTTCTAACGAAGCTGCTACCAAACTTGTTCTGGCCTTGGTCACCTCTCGGTTAGATTACTGCAACTCCATACTGGCAGGTCTACCTAAAGATGAAATGAAACGCCTCGATAGAGTTCAGGCAAGTGCTGCACGCCTTATTATGAAGAAGAAGAAGCGTGACCACATCACTCCAATACTTCAAAAGCTACACTGGCTTCCTGTCAGCTATCGCTGCCAGTATAAAATTTACACTATGGCATACCGCCACTTTGAAGGCACTCTGCCATCATACCTGTCTAATGCATTATGCTCATATACACCATCTCGGGCCCTCAGGTCATCGAATGAAAAGCTGCTTAAAATTCCAAAGTGTAATCTTAGAACTGCTGGTGAGCGCTCCTTTCATTATCTTGCACCTCGCCTCTGGAATTCACTGCCGTTCGACCTTAGAAGGGAAAGCGCACTTGCTTCTTTTAAAGCAAAACTCAAAACCCACCTGTTTGTGAAAGCATTTGAAATTCCCACTGTCTAAATGATTGTATTCTTTGCGCTAATGCTGTTGATTATTGTATGATTTCTAAGGTATATGATATGTACTGTTTAAGTCATGTTGTTGTAAGATAGTATAATTTATGAGTGGGTGTGATGTATGTGTGTGTGTGTGTGTGTGTGTGTGTGTATGTATCTATGTATGTGTGTGTATATATGTGTGTGTATGTGTGTGTGTATATGTGTGTATATATATATATATTAACATATTTTTAATTTGTGTAAGAGAGTATGCTTATGTGATAGTAAGGTATTATGTACACTATTGTGTTGCTGTAGGATAGTATGTTTTATGATTGGTATGATAGCGCAGTGAGTCTGTATACAGAGAATAGCGCTATATAAAAGCAATTTATTATTATTATTATAACCACACTAGACATGATTCTCATAAGCAGTCCACACATAAATTAATAACTACAACGTATTTATTTAATCAGTCAACTTTAGCATAAACGTGATTCACCATTCCTACTGTCCTGGGTCCTATATTCCTAAAATCCTAAGATGCACTACGAATCATCAGAACTTGCATATCACTAGAATGCTGAACACTTTCTTATGTCCTACTCTATTCCCTCTCTCTTTGCTTCATGGAAAATAAAACATATTACCTACTTCTATCCCTACCCTGTCAAAAGTATAAAATGAGACGCAGGATTACATACCTTTAAGATAGGTTGGAAGGTGTCTCACTGGGTGGCAATCGAATGGGTCTCTCGTATAGTGATTGACTTTCTGGCTTTTATACAGTGCGTTTCTGTTGTTTCTGTCACAAAACCTTCCCATCTGTCTTTCATTGGACATCGAAATTTGAATAGCTAACCTGTCTTTCATTGGACATCGAAATTTGAATAACCAAGCAATCTTTGGCACCTGGCGGCCCTGGCTGTTATTCAACCCTCTGGACTTTTCGCTTGGACGTTGGTATTTGCTGAAACCTTTTGTGTACTAGATAACCTACCCTCTATAGTTGGATAAGACCAATGTGAGCATTAGATCCTGCTCGGTGGAAAATGTTGAGTAACCAGTTAATTCATGGATGGCGTGCTCTTCATTACGTAAACCTTACGTACCCGTGTAAGATAGGGCTTGAATATTCTCCCCCCCCCCCCCTCCTTTGGAGGTCGGTGGAAAACGCCGAGTAACCAGTTAAATCATGGATGGCGTGATCTTCATTACGTAAACCTTATGTACCCGTCTAACAATGCGGTCTGAGGGGCACCCTGTGATAGTACCATGGATGGCAACAGGGGATATACCAGGAGGTGTTGTTACAAGCACAATAATGTTGGAAAGGCCACATGCAAATGACCTTGTATCTGCTGTCACTTTCCTTTAGGTGAGTGGCACATCATAGCATCAAGCTCACCACTATCTCACCCATCTAGAATGTGAGTAATCTGCCATTTCCACTGCAAAAATACCAGCTGACGTTATGTGACATACAATACAGGCTGCATGTAAGAAGATCAATGTTTTTTCACAGTTTGTATTATGTATATTCTTGATACAACGAAACATTATTTTCTGTGTATGTGCAACACTTTGCAACTTTGATACATATAAACATATAACAAACATTCACGCAGCACAATTTTTAAAAAGGTGATAATGCAAACGATACTTTATAGCAAAATGTTTCATAAGAAGAGGAAAAGTTCCGTTAAATTTGAAAACACGGAATCATGTGTGTGTGTGTGTGTGTGTGTGTGTGGTGTGTGTGTGTGTGTGTGTGGTGTGTGTGTGTGTGTGTGTGTGTGTGTGTGGTGTGTGCAAGCACACTCGTGTTTTTGTTATAATGTGTATTCATATTGTTACCGAAATGTTCGTGCCTTTGTCAACCTGCTTGCGATGTTGACGACTTCGTGTACGTGACTGTCCGTGTCCGCACACGCTACAGTCTTTCCCTGTGTTCGCTCGTGTGTTTATACACAAGCACATGCATTCCCTCATTTGCATGCCTAAAAAGAGGAAAGCGTGCGAATGAACTATAGGTTGGAAGGTGGAGGTGAACATGTTTTTGAATATTCTACCCTGTCATTGAGTGTATATATGGATCATAGACAATAACTATGATAATAGTAATGATGATGATGATGATGATGAGTGTGTATATGGGTCATAGGCAGTAACGATAATAATAATGACGATAATATAATAAAATTACAACAATAATAATGATAATAATGATAACAATAATAGTACTTATTATTATTATAATAATGATGTTGATGATGATGATGATGACAAAGGTAACCAATACGTGTTACTGATACACACACATACGCAGTAACATGAAAAAACATGAAATCCCCTCATGCAAAATAACAGCAAATGGCACAACCTTGACACAGTTTGATAAATTCAAATACCTGGGAACGATCATTTCATCAGACGGCAGATGCACATCAGAAATAGCCGGCAGAATCGGCCAAGCCAAAACATCATTCAAGAAGATGACAAGCATTCTTACCAACAAATGCCTATCAATTAACATCAGGAAGAGAGTTTTTGAGTATTATATAGAACCAATACTGTTGTACGGATGCGAGGCGTGGACAGTCAACAAACAAGGCCAGAACAAGATTGGGGCAGCCGAGATGTGGTTTCTAAGAAGAGTGTTGAGGGTTCCATGGACAGCAAAGAAAACAATCGAGACAGTCTTGATGGAGGCAGACACAAGTAGGTCACCCATAAGGAAGATTAGGAAAAGACAAGCAACATTTATAGGCCATTTTATGAGGAAGGGGGATTTGGAGCACCTGGTCACAACGGGAAAGCTGGAGGGAAAGGGAGCACCGGGTAGACCCAGGGAGAAAATGCTGGACGGACTTGCAGAGTGGCTGGGGACGAGGAGGGTGGGGGAGATGCTAGGGGCAACGAGAGATAGAGGCAGATGGAAGTCCATGATCGCCAACGCCATGCGGCAGGGCAACTGATGATGATGACGCAGTAACATAGTCTAAATACTAAAGTACTATACAATTAAGTCTACACATTCATGAGTGTTATCGTAGAGCACGCGTACTGCGCACTTGCAGGGTTTGATAACAAGATGCACGATACAAGGCACACACAGACGCACACACACACAGACACACACACACACACACACACACACACTCTCTCTCTCTCTCTCTCTCTCTCTCTCTCTTCTCTCTCTCTCTCTCTCTCCCGGGGATCATGATCATCTCATTAATATCATCATCAACAACTGCAAAAAATGCTGTCATTTCAAATATTAAAAGCTGTGACATCTTGACATTCTTTTCTAAACATTAATCATTTGTGATAGTCCTTCCCGGAACAAGCCGCGTGCAAAATCTAAATACAATTCTATTCCCTTTGCAATAGTCAAAACAATTTTAGATTAAAATCATATTCTCTACCCTCCGAAACATGGGCCCTGGAAGACGACCAAATTACAATTTCAACTCCAAATTCTCCTTAACAACCAACACCCAAGCCTCATAAAATTTTGCACAACTGTCAGTACTTTAAGACTTTAAGGAAATGCCTTCTGTATACGGCACGACAGGTTAGTTGCAGAAACCGAACAGACAACTGGCTGTCAAAAGAAGATTCTTTCTCGTAAAATCAATCATTAAATGATTCATTTTTAGTCATTCACTCAACCAAATCAAGTAGTCAATAAGCCCATCAATCACTCAATCAATTAATCAACAAAATACCAAATGACTCATTATGCTTTTGAATAGTTCTGTCAATATGTCAACGGATTGGTTAGGATAACCAGAGTTGTTCATTTTTCAGTGTGTAGGCTATCAGACAAACACTGTTTGAATCCTAACGTATATAGAGTAAGTCTACGCGTTCATGAGTGTTATCGTAAAGCATTCGCATCGCACAGTTTCAGGTTTTGATAACAAGATACAAGATACACATACACACGCGCGCACGCGCGCGCGCACACACACACACACACGAACGCTCGGACGCACGCGTGCACACACACACACACACACACACACACACACAGCGCGCGCATAAACAGATGCACGCATAAAGGTACCGTTGTAATAACAAACAAGTCATGAACCACTCAGTCAATCCACAAACCAGTCACCACTATGAACAATCAGGTAAAACTTGCATGGACATTATCTTCAGAACCAGGTCGATACTGATGAAATAGATTTTGGTAGGAATACCATGCTGACATTTAATAAAGAACCAATTACATATACACACACGCGCGCACACGCTCACACACACACACACACATACACACACACACACACATACACACACACACACATACACACACAAACTACACATACACACACCGTGCACGCACACACATTTTCACGCACTAACACTTATGCGCGCGCGCGCGCACACACACACACACACACACACACACACACACACACACACACACACACACATTCTGACAAATGCACGGAAAACGCGCTCAGAAATATACACACTCACATACAGACACACACGCACATGCACACACACTGGTCACTAGCGTAATCGTACACACGCACGCGCGCGTGCGCGCAAGACACACACACATAAATTCACATTTGTACTTGCGCATCCAAACACAGATCCGTCACCCAGACGCACATAGAACACACACACACATACACGTGCGCGCGCGCATACACACACAAACAAAGAAATACACACAGAGAATGGTGCGGAGTCACTGATATAAAGGCAAATTATTGTATGCTATGAAAACCCAGTTGAGTTCATCAGGCCAGTGGAGATAGGATAAGAACTGCTCTTGATGCGGTTTGTACGGGTCTTAAAGCTCTGAGTCTTTTCCTGGAGGGCAGGGTCTGGAATAGTTTGTTGGCTGGGTGTATGCGATCAGCAGTGATCCGCTTCGTCCGTGCCACCGCTCTCCTATTGAAGATCTCATGCAGCGAAAACAGCACAGCTCCAGTGAAACGCTCCGCCTGCTTCACCACACGGTTGAGACGTCGACTTCGGTCATGGCTGGTCCCGCTGTACCAGACGGACAGTGAGAATGTTAGCACGCTCTCAATGACAACGATGACATGTTATTAAAACTTCTCACCGTTCACGATTTTTTTTCAGCTGCTTCAGGAAAAACATCCTTTTGATGATGGAGACAACGTTGGTTTCCCAACATAGAGAGGAGGAAATAAATACACCCTAGGAAATTGAAAGTGTTGACGGCCTCAATCACTGATCCTTTGATCATCAGTGGTCGTACAGGATCTGTATTTCTCCGAAAATCCAGAATTATCTCTTTGTTTTTTGTAATGTTTAATTCTAAGGTGTTTTTGTCAAACCATTTGCCATGACAGTCGATTGCTTGCCTGTCAGCTGCCTTATCAGACCCATTAACGAGACCGATTATGGACGTGTCATCAGCAAACTTGATGAATACCACTGAGGCAATGTCAATTCTGGGGTATATAAGACCAAATTTTATTAGTCAGATTGGATGGCAAGCCATTTGATATCAACATCGTCCAAGTATATGCATCAACATCTGCAAGTACTGAGAAAGAAATTGACAACTTCCATGAAGAATCAGAGACAGCCAAGACTCATTGTAAATCACAGGACATTACAATAATAATGGGAGATTTTAATGCTAAAGTGGGACAGGAAAAAGTAGATGACAAAGTTTGATCTCATGACCTTGACAAGAAATGAAAGGAATAAGAAACTTGTTGAGTGGGCAGAAGTAAATGGATTCATAATAGGAAACACATGGTTTGAGCACCCTAAGAGAAGAAAATGGACTTGAATGGATCCACGAGACAGTGTAAGAAATCAAACTGATTACATCCTGATAAACAAAAAAATTAGAAATTTTTTACTGATAGCAAAACCATTACCAGGCGCAGACTGCAACATTGACCATAATCCTATAATGGGAAGATTTAGGCTGAAACTAAAAGAGAAGAAAACAACCCAAAAGTAACATGAACTTAAATCTTGGACTCTTAAAGATAGATGAATCGACTTGGGCAAAATCTAATGTGTACGTTCAAAACAAATTCAGTGTTCTGGAGGATGTTGGTGACAGTGAGGAACAATGAACAAAGTTGAGAAACCTTTTAAGTAATCCCTCGAGTTGAAAGAAAAGCACTGGATGACAAAAGAAATGTTAGGCTTGATGGAAAAATGGAGGAGAACAAAGTGAAAAGAGGAGGAATACAAAAAATATACATAAGGAAATCTGAAATGGGTGAAATGAAGGAAGCTTTGCTAGAAACAAAGTGCAAATAAATAGAAGACTGACACAAACAGATCCTAAGTTTATGTACAGAAACACTGAAGAAATTGGCAATATGAAAAAGACCTACACATGAACTGGTTGCTTAAAGTCTAAAAATGGTATGGTTATCATGGCAAAAGACAAAATATTAGATAGATGGGGAGAGTACTTTAAAGACCTTTTTGACGATGACAGAAAGGAGGTACACATCATAAGAAAGAATGCTGAAGGACCACCCATAATGAAAGGTGAAGTTAGAGCGGCATTGAAAAAGATGAAACCGGGAAAATCTGCAGGACGGATAATATTACCACACAAATGAATGAGGCTCTAAATGAATTTGATATCGAAAAAACAACAGTCCTCCTAAATGAAATTTATGACACCAGAAAAATCTCTAAAGATATGTCAAAATCAATTGCCCTTGCATTTCCAAAAGAAAGCAGGAGCTATAGAATGCGACCTCCATTGCACAATCAGCTTGATGAGTCATGTAACAAAGATTCTATTAAGAATAATCATGATGAAGACAAGGAACAGCATTTTACATATATTTTGCAGATATGTTTTAGAACATATCTCAAATTTAGGTCCATGCTGAATGGGCATAATTATTATATTTTCCCTCTAGCTTTCCTGTTGTGACACTGGTGCTGAAATTTCGCTTGCTTATAAAATGTTCTTTAATATAAATGTCGCGTTTCCTTCGATAATCTTTTGCATTAATGTTCATTTTGTTTTTGCTTCTCTCAAGACTGTCTCGTTTGTTTTCTTTGCTGCCCATGGAACTCTTAACAGTCTTCTTAGAATTTTTCAGCTGCCTCAATTTTGTTCTGACTTTGCTCGTTGATTGTCCAGGATTTGCATCTGTATTGGTTCTTTGTGACTTTGAAAACTCTCTCCTGATGTCAATTAATAGACATTTGTTGGTGAGAACGCCTTTTTATTTCGTTGGATGCTGTTTAACTTGGCCAGTTCTGCTGGATATCTCTGATGTGCATCTTCCGTCTGCAGACCAACTGTTCCCAGATATTTGAACTTATCTATCTTCTTTAGTGTTGTGTCATGAGGTGGGTTTTTTTTTTATTGATTACTATGATTTCTGCTTTCTTACTACTTAACTCTAGTCCCTTGTTTCTGTTTTCTATTTCTATTACATTCACAAGATTTTGTAGGTCTTTTTTTTATTTTCTGCAATTAGAACGGTGCCATCTACATAACAAAGATTGATTATCAATTTTCCTCCAACGTTTATCCCAAGGCATTTTTCTAGTTTTCTCATGATGGTTTTGCTGTTAAGTGAAAAGAAATCTGTTGACAAAACACATCCCTGTCTAACCCCTCTTTTATATTTTGAAAAGAACTTATATCATTTTTTTTATTTACATCGCTGCTGTTTGTCCTCTGTATATATTCCTTATTATTCCTAGTTCTTTTCCATCGGTTTTGAACTTTTCGAGATGGTTGATCAATTTTTGTGTGTTTTACCCAGTCAAAAGCTTTGGCGTAATCAACAAACATAAGTATGAATCTTTATTCAATTCAATTGATCTTTCTATGAGAGTTCTTAAGATATATGTGGCATTAATAGTTTGTTTCCCTTCAACAAATCCACATTGTTCTTCTGCTATTTCTGGTTTGATTCTATTCCTTGTCCTCATTACGATTATTCTTAATAGAATCTTTGTCAAATGACTCATCAAGCTGATTCTACGATGAAGCTGGTAATCTGTAACCCCTGCTTTCTTTGTAAGTGCAATGGAAATTGACTGAAATATCAGTAGGAATTTTCCGGTGCCATAAATTTCATTAACGAGGGCTTTTACTTTTTCAATACCAAATTCCTCTAGACTTCAATCATTTCTAGAGTAATATTATCTGGTCTTGGGACTTTTTCTTGTTTCATGTTTTTAGTCGCTGCTATAACTCTATGGATTTCTTCACAAGCTTCATTTACAGAGTTCTTCATGTTTGCCCATTGTTCCTCATCGTCCCCAAGATATTCCGGAGTATTGAATTGCTTTGAACAGATACGATAGATAAACTTTGCATGAGTTGATTTCTCTGTCTTTAACAGGCCAAGCTTTAGTTTGATGTTATTTCTGTTTTTTATCATCACTTCATTTTCAACCTACATTTTCCTATTACAGGATTACGATCGCTGTTGCAGTCTGCGCCTGGCAATGTTTTTGTTATCAGTAGAGAATTTCTAAATTTCTCATTTATCACAATGTAATCAGTTTGATTTGTCGTGCTGTCTCTTGGATTCATCCATATCCATTTTCTTCTGTTAGGTTGCCCAAACCAAATGTTTCCTATTATTAAATTGTTTACGTATGCTCTTTCAACTCGTATCTCTCCCCTTTCATTTTGTGTGTCAAGGCGATGAGGTCCTACTATGTCATATACTTTTTCCTGTCCCACTATGGCATGAAAATCTCTCATTATGATTGTAACGTCCTGTGCTTTACAAAGAGTCCTGGCTGTCTCTACGTCTACTCAAAAGTTGTTAGATTCTTCCGTTGTATTTAGGGGTGTTGCTACATATGCTTGGACGATGCTGATATCAAATGGCTTGCCCTTTAATCTTAGTAAAACGCGGTCTGATGTGGCCCAGTATCTTTTGATACGCTTTGACTTGTCATTGTCCATTATGATTCCTACTTCTCTCTCATGTGTGTATCTTCTGGAATATATAATACTATGCTTGCCTGATATTATCACATCTGCTCCTCTCCAACTCACATCTCCTAATCCTAAAATATTGATATTCAATACTTCCATTTCTGTCTTGATGTTTTCCAGTTTTCCCTCCTGGAGCATTGTTCTAACATTCCCTGTTGCTCTTTTTATATCTTGTAATCTAATAGCATTAGCTTGATTACGGTCTGGTATCACCTGCTTCAGATGACTTCCCCTACCGGACAGTAGACAGTGGAGCCACTGTTCGCATCATCCACCTTGATTTCATTGATTTGTCGGACCATGATATTCTTGTGAGAATACGATAGTGGTTTCCCGTTGCCTCTCATCGGTTTTTGTACGACTCTTCGGTAGACTTTGTTTTTCCCACAACTACCCATAAGGCAGTGGGGGCTGCAGACAGGTTTTATGGCGCTTCCCTTAGCAGAGAATTCCTTCTTTGAGCATATGAGATGTACTCCTCGCTCTCCACAATCGCCACCATTAGCTTCGCCACTGCTCACCAGATAACGTCCATATCTGGAAGTCTTTCCCCTGCCACTTGGGAGATCTGCTGAAAAAGCAGTAGGCCTACAAACCATCATTTTTGTTGTCAAATCAGAGTATGTCGTATTCTCCATCCTTTTTTTCAGCACGAAAACTCGAATCTTTGAGACCAGTCCAGGAGACTGCATGATACATCTTTCCTCAAACACAAGACCAGCTAGTACCCACAAGAACTGTCTCCTGCAACAGGGAAGTGGCAAGTGTTTTTTGTTTTGTTTTTTGTTTGTTTTTGTCACTGGCAGTGACACCCAAAGCCCATCCTTCATGGTACCCTGAAGAAAGATTGTTGCTAAGGTTAAAAAAAAAGCCAGGCGAAAAAATTTAAGGAACGGATCTCCCGTAGTATGTTTGACCTGCAAGCTGCCACACCCCAGAGACAAATAAAGGATCCTGTCTGCGTGCTCCTGCGTTCGTTCTCCGTAACGATTACACCCCAGTTATTAGATGATA
>JAPXFY010000029.1:9938293-9965793 GCA_030674185.1 Monoplex corrugatus
ATCTTAAGACCCATAATCTCCTCGACCCACATCAATCAGCCTATAGAGCAGGTCACAGCACAGAAACTGCCCTCTTAAAAGTTGCAAATGATCTTCTCACATCGCTTGATGATGATAGAATTTCTGTTCTTTCTCTTCTTGATCTATCAGCAGCATTTGATACGATTGACCATGAAATTCTTCTGTTTAGACTGCAATACTCTTTTGGCATTCAGGGTACCGTCCTTGCTTGGATAAAGTCTTATCTTAGTGAGCGTACACAAAAAGTCTTAGTAAATGGCCTCTGCTCACCTGCTACGCGATTGGAATACGGAGTTCCACAGGGTTCTGTGCTGGGACCTGTGTTGTTTATCATGTACACAACACCTATCTCTGGGATAGTTAATCGTCACTCTCTATCACATGAAAGCTTTGCTGACGACACACAGCTCTATCAGTCCAGCCCAATTACTCAAATCCATCAAGTGATTGAAAGTACTCAAAACTGCATATATGATTTAAAGGCTTGGATGACACTCAACAAACTGCAGTTCAATGAAGAAAAAACAGAAGTTTTGTTAACTGTTCCTCCAAAATTTGAAAAACATCCCTCACTTCCAGACGCGATTTGTATTGATGGTGCTGACATTCAGATTTCTCCCCCATGTTCGTAACCTTGGTGTCATTTTTGATCAGACCCTTTCTTTTAAATCTCACATATCAAATGTCTGCAGGATAGCATACCTGGAACTTAGGAGAATAAGCACCATCCGCCACTATCTGTCTGTAGATGCAACCAAAACTCTGGTTTGTTCCTTTGTTTTATCCAGGCTTGATTATGGTAATGCTCTTCTTGCAGGCGTGCCAAAGTATCTGCTTCAAAAGCTCCAAAAAGTACAAAACAATGCTGCAAGGCTGATTCTCAAGTCACCCAAACATGAACATATCACACCTCTTCTGAAATCCTTGCACTGGCTACCTGTACAATCTAGAATCTCATATAAACTTTCTTCAATCTGTTTCTCATCTGTCTCTGGCACAGGCCCTGATTATCTGTTTATTTAAGCAACACTGATCCCCGGTTCTATCTACCCCGCCTCCCACCCTCCCTGGAATCCCTCATGCCCCCCCCCCACCTCTCGCTGCCCCATCCACTTTACCTCTAGTGTTTATATTTCCATGTGTCTTTGGAGCGGTGTGTGTGTGTGTTGTGTGTGGTGTGGTGTGTGTGTGTGTGTGTGTGTGTGTGTGTGTGTGTGCGCGTGCGGCACGCCAGTATGTGCAGGTGGGGTGGGGTGTGTGTGTGTGCGGGGGAGGGGGGAGGGGGCATTGCGAGCATGTCTTTTTGAGTTTTATTCATTTGTTGATTCATTTGCTTGTTTGATTTAGTGATTGTTTGATTTGCTCTAGTCATTATCATAATTTGTATCGATGTAAAGCGCTTAGAGCTCAGTCGAGAAAAGGCGCTCAACAAATCTTCGTTATTATTATTATTATTGCCAATCGTCCATAGGGTGTGGCAACAAATATAATTTTAAAACAGATGAAAATTATTAAAACTGTCGAATAGAGTTTCTGCAATAAGGCTAGAAACACAACTGAACGTTTTCTTTGGAAATGCGAATATTCAAAACATTTCTAGTTAGAGTTAGAAATAGCACTAAACGAAAATGTCAAATGCGTCACAATATCAAACTGACAAAGTTTAATTTTGTTTGGAGTAGATACTGAAGTCCACTCATATCCTGTTTTTGACTTCATAATCACGTTCAGAAAAAGTACATATACAAATATAAGATTAAAAATCTTTCCTCGTATTTTGCCTTTCATTCAGGGCTTGAAATATAGACATAATAAAAAGTCAGTGCAAAAATAAATGGTTCTTTCATTGGATTCCAGACATACTGGTGTTATTCGACAAAAATGTTTACACATTCAAGCAATTCGCATTAAGCAAAAGTTACAAAAAATTAAAATACAGAAATAAATCAAGTCATATACAGAAATAATTATACACAAAATATTAAAACGTTATTCGCCGCTTATGACTTTAAAGAAAACAAGAGTTTCTTGCAGGTCAACGCTTACTCTGTGGACGTGTAATATTTATGTTTAAAATGTATGTATATAGATCTACCTACAACTTAATTGGTTACATGTAAGATACTTTCAAAAAAAATTTTCAGGATCATTGCACTCAAGGAGGTTACCTTAGTGCTTACCTCGTACGTGTATTGTGTGTATTGTATATGTGTTTATCTATGTGTGTATACGTATGTTGGTGCGTACACACACGTGTATATTTTACTGTTGTGCACAGTAAGACACATGTATATTTATACATATACACACACCTGTATATACAGACAGACAGATAGTTAGATAGATAGATAGACAGACAGACAGACAGATAGATAGATAGATAGATAGATAGATGGATAGATGGATAGATGGATAGATGGATAGATAGATGGATAGATGGATAGATGGATAGAAAGACAGACAGAAAGACAGGCATAATCAACAGATAGATAGATAGATAGATTGATAGATAGATGAATAAATAAATAGATAGATAGATAGATACATGTAGATAGATAGATAGATAGACAGATAAATAGATAGATAGATAGATAGATAGATAGATAGATAGATAGATAGCACAATCGTTATATTCATATGGGTGTCCAAGGTTGTCATAGCCGAGGGGTGGCAATGGGGACAAGTTCCCATTGTCTATAAAATGCCCCTCACGGCGCGCGTCTCCAATAGCCTCTGACAACTAAGTCCAGCTCCTAGCCTGCTCGTGTGGCTTAGATATAAGCCCGGCGGAACTGCTACTACTGATAGGAGAAGGGGTGAAGGCGGGTTACTGGCGCCTGAAAACCAGTGCTTTGAGTAGATGGGGCTCATCAGTCTGGGAAGACAGCTCATCTAAGAGAAGGAAAACTCTGATTTCGAACCTCCGCTGCCTTGCGGCCATACCCACTCATAGGAAAGGCTTCGGGAGTCAACCCTGAGGAAAAATCCGGAGTCGGAGTCCCTAAGGCAGTTCGCCGTTGTCTACAACCTCGTTCTGGCAACTCCTGCGTCGCCCTTGGCCTGCACCTGGAGAGGTCACTCCAGCTTCGCTGGTAACACAGCATCGACACGACACGGAGAGTAGCAGATACCGGTTTTAAGCCTAGGCTTTTTTGGCGTAGAGCCGGGCGCCAGGGGTTACTCTCGACGGTGGGAGGAATCTTCGCATTCCATTGGATAGCTACCGCCCGCCTCAAGCTGGGCAGCCCCCAGTCAGTAAGGTGTTACCCTGCCACAACCTGTTTGCTCCAATGGGTGCTTGGAGCTTAGAGGAAACTCGACAGGCAGGTTGTAAATACCAGGCACCAGGAAACACAAAGAAGAAAAAGAAGATGCCAGCTCTTCTGATATCAAGCTGGAATGTAAGGACAATGTGTCCTGGTTTTGACAGCGACCTACAGCTGTTAGACGACACACGGAAGACGGCCGTGATAGACAGGGAGCTTCAGCGACTCAACGTCGACATCGCTGCATTACAGGAGACAAGGCTACCTGGGGACGGATCACTGCGTGAGAAGAACTACACGTTCTACTGGCAGGGGAAGAACCCAGAGGAGCCACGTATTCATGGTGTGGGCTTCGCCGTAAAGAACTCCCTCCTAGCAACCATAGAGCTCCCCACGGGAGGTACGGAGAGACTGCTCACTCTAAAAATGACGACCAGTTCAGGCACAGTCAACTTCATCTGTGCCTATGCCCCAACATTAAGCTCCTCACCCGACATCAAGGACCAGTTCTATGAGGCCCTGGATGCTGTTGTCAGAGGAGTTCCCAGCAAGGAAGGTTTCTTCATATTGGGAGACCTAAACGCACGCGTAGGTGCTGATTTTGAACCCTGGCCAACCAGCATTGGACATCATGGTGTTGGGAAGCAAAATGAGAACGGTCAAAGACTCCTGGAATTTTGCTCTTATCACAAGCTGGCCATCACCAACACCTTCTTCAACAATAAGGAGAAGCACAAGGTGTCATGGCGCCACCCCAGATCCCACCACTGGCATCAGCTCGACCTCGTCTTAACAAGGAGGTCGGACCTTAACAACGTCCTCAACACGAGGAGTTTCCCACAGCGCTGATTGCGACACAGACCACACCCTGGTGCGCAGCAAGATCAAGCTTCTACCCAGAAGACTGCACCACTCAAAGAAGAAAGGTCACCCAAGGATTAATGCCTGTCGCACGTCCGATCCGACCAAGGCCGGGGAGTTTGTAGAAACCCTGAATGAAGCGCTCAAGAGTGGCTCAGAGATCCAAAACGCTGAGGAAAAGTGGAATCACGTAAAGGACACAATTTATCAGTCCGCCCTGAGAATATTTGGGAAAAAAGAACGAAAGAATCCCGACTGGTTTGAGGCAAACTGGCAGGAAATGGAACCAGTGGTGGAAGCGAAACGCAAGGCTTTACTTGCGTATAAAAACAACAATACCCAAACTACTCGTGATGCTTACAGAGCTGCCCGCAGCAAGGCCCAACAAACTGCTCGGCGATGCGCCAACGACTATTGGCTACAGTTAAGCTCAAGTATCCAGCAGTCTGCAGATTCAGGCAACACTAGCAGCATGTACGCTGGCATCAAACAAGCGACTGGTCCAGCAGCCTCCAAGTCAGCTCCCCTTAAGTCCAAAGCAGGAGAGAGCATCACAGACTCAGCAAAGCAGATGGAGAGATGGGTAGAGCACTACCTGGAGCTGTACTCCACGCAGAACTCTGTCACCGATGCTGCCCTGAATGCCATTGAGGACTTGCCTGTCATGGAGGAGTTGGATGTGAGCCAAGCCTTGAAGAACTAAGCAAGGCGATTGACGATTTGGCGACGGGAAAAGCCCCAGGTGAAGACGGAATACCTCCAGAGGTCATCAAGTGCGGGAAGCTGCTCTTCTCAACGAGTTGCATGAACTTTTGTGCTTATGCTGGAAGAAAGGCTTCATTCCGAGAGACATGAGAGACGCCGGGATAGATCTATATAAGAACAAGGGCGACCGCAGTGACTGTAATAATTATCGCGGAATCTCACTCCTCAGCATTGTTGGGAAAGCATTCGCCAGAGTCGTCTTAACCCGTCTTCAGAGGCTGGCAGCTCGCATCTACCCTGAGTCCCAGTGCGGCTTTAGGGCCGGAAGATCGACCATCGACATGATCTTCTCTGTCCGGCAACTACAGGAAAAGTACCGCGAGCAGCACATGCCCCTTTGCCTCGCCTTCATTGATCTCACGAAAGCGTTCGACCTGGTCAGTCGGAGTGGTCTCTTCAAGCTTTTGAAGAAAATCGGCTGCCCCCCAAGACTATCAGCTGTCATCGAGTTTTTTCACGAGGATATGCATACCACTGTGTGCTATAATGGTGCCACATCAGAGCCTTTTAGAATCAGCAGCGGAGTGAAACAGGGATGTGTTTTGGCCCCAACTCTGTTCGGGATCTTCTTCTCGATGTTGCTGACCTATGCCTTCTGTAGATCTGAAGAAGGGCTATATCTTCATGCAAGGACCGATGGAAAGCTCTTCAACATTGCCAGGCTTCGTTCCAAAACTAAGGTGGAATTCTTTTCAGAGAAGCTCTCTTCGCAGATGATGCTGCGCTGGCTTCCCACAGTGAACAAGATTCCAGAGGCTCGTTGATCGCTTCGCCCACGCTTGCAGAGAGTTTGGTCTCACAATCAGCTTGAAAGCAAGGTTGAAAACCCACCCATAGACTAAACCTTGTCCACCAAGTTCAGTACTTGGGGTCCACCATAAGTGACAACCTCTCTCTGGACGCTGAAATCGGAGCCAGAATTGCAACGGCCTCATCTATTATGGCTAAACTGAACAAGCGGGTCTGGTCCAACAGCAATCTCACTGCAAACACCAAAATGCAGGTGTACAGAGCATGTGTGTTGAGCACACTTCTCTAATTAAGTGAAGCCTGGACCACATACGCCAGCCAAGAAAAGAGGCTCAACATTTTCCATCTCCGCTGCTTGCGACGCATCTCGGCATCCAATGGCAAGACAAGGTGACCAACACAGAGGTCCTCCGTCGTGCGGGCTTACAGACCATCTTTGCCCTTCTAAACCAACGCCGACTACGCTGGCTGGCCATGTGCGTCGAATGGAGGATGGACGCATACCAAAAGAGTTCTCTACGGCGAACTGGCAAACCGAAGTGAACTCCAGGACGCCCACAGCTACGCTTTGTAGACGCATGCAAAAGGGACCTCAGAAGCTCAGGGATTGACCCCAGGCTCTTGGGAGACTCTGGCGGAAGACAGGGCAGCGTGGCGGACAGCCGTTCAGCAAGGCGTTGTGAATGCGGAGAGGAGGAGAGCAGAAAGCGCAAATGAGAAAAGGGCTCTTCGCAAGCAACGTTCCAGAAACCAGACAATAGCGACCCAATTCGTATGTGGCAGATGTGACAGAGATTGCCGCTCAATAATCGGCCTGCACAGCCACAGCAGAAAGTGCACGTCAAGACCACAACGCCTCCTGGTGCAGACTATCATCTCCTGAGATGTAAAGAGGCCGACGATATATTCATATGGTATCGCAACATGAGGATCCCGGATTACTCTGGGCACTCCTGGATTCCCCCAAATAATATCATGATCCAGGTTTCTTCTAGAATAATTTTTTTACTTGATTTAATTCATTTTGAAGTATGTAACATTTACAAACAACTTGAAATATATACAATGCGTAATCAACAGATCTAACAAAGTGTAGAAAAACAAGCATTCATTGTAATATATATACATACACATACACACACATATATACACACATACATACACATATACATATACAAATACACACACACATACATACATATATATCTGTCTATATATATTGATATGTCTGTTGAACTGTAGTAGGTGAAGAGATATAGATAAATTCGCATTTAAAGAAGAAAATTACACGAATGTACATATGAAACAATAATGAAAAAAAATCACACACACACACACACATGCACACACGCGCGTGCACAATCACACTCATACAGGCAAACAAACAAAGGAAATAATTAGACAAACAATATCGGAATCCAACAGCCTTCATATATCAGTGATGTCTGCATGCTGTTTTTTGCTTTTTGTTTTTTGTTTTTGTTTTTGTTTTTTGTATTTGTTGTTGTTTTTTCTCTAACGATGCCCATGAAAAAAATAATTTTTGAACAGAGAATTTTTTGTTGTCATTTTATAGAAGAAGGCGTGTCCTCTGCACTGCATCACGATCTACTTTTATGTTGTAACATGATCTTCATTCATTGACTCATTAGCCATTCTGCTGAACATTAAGTTGAGACAATTGTTTATTGTCAAACGTCAGACGTATGTAATAAGACCACTTTGTTACCAATCTTATATAGCACATATTCGCATATGCTATGTGTCTTTCTATCATGAACCTCCGTTTAAGCTGTTGTAAGAATAAACGAAAAATATGTTGTATTTTCTCTATTCGACATTTGTGTAAAAAAAATATAAGAAGAAAATCAAAGATATCATCTGTTTTAAAGCTCTCGGATGTTCCAAGTATAATTAATTCTTCGTTCAATTTCAGATATCGTGTATGCAAACGTTTATTTTTCATTTAACGAAGAATCAGAAGAATACAAAAATTGAGAAACTGGGTTATATCGCCAGAATAAATGCTGAATATGCTCAGATTCTATATTGCAAAAGGTACAATTATAATTGTTACTGATTTTCATATTTTTTAAGTGTTTTGTTCGAAGCAATAATTATGCGAACTATCCGGATTTGAAACCATTTAAATTTGACATGAGTTTTTGCTTTTAATCTTTTTGAAAAGAACCTTCCAGTTTATATCTGTTGACAGTTTTGTGTTTCACTTGCTACAACACTTTGAATCCTGACCGTTATCGGTTAGTATTGTTTCGTTCCTTTGTGGCTTGAATAAATGATCTGAAGGGACTTCTTCAAATTTAAAAGTATAGTTATTATGAATATCAAGGTCCGTTTTTCTTTTGTATTTTTAATGGCTTGAATTACTCCAAAATAGGTGATAAAATTCGAGATCATTCCCTCTGTAGTTTTGAATTCATCATAAGTCAAAAAGCGACCATTGTTTTCCATAAGATAAGAAACAAGGAAGATACCGTAATTATTCCATTTTTGTATAAGATTGTTTTATTTTCAATTCTTATATTGTCGTTACAAATGTAGGTTTAGAAGCAAATTCTTCAGAAGCTGCTGGTGTATTTTTGCTGTTAATTCTTTATAGGCATCTGACACGTGTTGCCAAAACATGTTGACTTTGGTATTAACTGGTAGACATGATCCATACGTATTGAGGTTATCAATCATGGGAAACATAACAATTAGAATGCTTTTCCATTTATAGTTTGTATTGTTTAATTTCCGTATCCAGATAAGTATTAGCTTGTTTATAAACTGGTTTATGTCAACCCAATCAATTCCTCTTATTAATGCGTTCTGGTTTTCCTTTCCATGTAATTCTGAAGCACAACTGTTGAAAGTTTTTAATAAAGTTATCAAGTGGATTAGGGAGAAGCAGCCTCAGATGTACACTTTTAGATAAAATGAAAGATTTTAGAACAGCTATTCGTCCCAGTGGGGTGATCAGTCTTTCTATCCATATCTTAATAACTTTAAGATTTCTGAAATTTTATCGTCATAATTAAGTTTATCATAGCCTATCAAGTCTGCGGTAAACCAAACACCTAAAATCTTAAACTTTTAAGGATTCCATTCCATTTCTGGATGTGGTAAATATTTGGTTGTAGAATTTTTCTTACTTCCAAGCCACATAGCTTGTGTTTTAGAAATATTTAATCATAAACCAGATTTCCACCCAAAATCATTCAATGTGTTAATAATTTCTTCAAAAGAAGTTGCATCACCGTGTGTTGTGATTTATGTATCATTTGCATATTGCGAAATCTTTTGTACAGTTGCTAGTGGTCGTACCGTTTATTGTATCATTTTCTCTTATCATGGTTCCAAGAATCTCTACACACAGTATAAACAAATACAGTGAAATGGGATCTCCTTGTCGATATCCTCTCTCAATTGGAAACCATGTGGAAGTATTTCCATTTGTAATAACAGTTGATTTTATTTCATTATAAAAAATGTGAATCCACTTACAGATGACTGGACCAAATCTAAATATTTTCCAAACTTCCATCATGAAGTTTCAGTCTATAGAGTCAAACGCCTTTTCAGAGTCATACAAAGAAGTAAACCTTGAAGATTATTGTAGTTCAGATAATGAATCATCATCATCCTCCATCATCAATTTATATTTATTGCATCAAAGCGACTTCTGTCTACTGTGTCTATCCCTGTTTCTATCCAGCTTGAAGACTCGGTAATCCACACTTCCACATCCGTGCGTAATCTTGGAGTTGTACTGGACCAAACTCTTTCCTTCCACAACCAGGTATCCTCTGTCTGTCGTGCTTGTTACTTAGAACTTCGACGGATCAGTTCTGTGCGTCATCTTCTATCTGAAGAAAGCACTATAACTCTCATTTCTGCACTCATTCTTTCCAGACTCGACTACTGTAACTCGCTTCTTGCTGGCTGCCCCCAAACACTCTTATCCAAATTGCAAAAAGTTCAAAATAACGCTGCTCGCCTTGTACGGAAATGCCCAAGGTCAACTCATGTTTCCCCTCTGCTTCGAACTCTACACTGGCTTCCTGTTCGAAAGCGTATTGACTATAAACTTTCCCTCCTATGCCATAAGTCTCTGGCTGGTCTAGCTCCCCCCTATCTTTCTGATCTCCTGACTGTTTACATTCCCTCCAGAGAGCTACGCTCTTCTACTGATGTCCACCTATTTAGAATCCCACGCTTCCGCAACAAAACTCTTGGTGAACGTGCTTTTTCTTATCAGGCCCCCTCTATTTGGAACAAACTTCCCTTTCTTCTCCGCTCTACCTGTACCCTTTCTTCGTTTAAGTCCAGTCTAAAAACCACTCTTTTTAAATCCTAGCCTGTAGTTCTGTACTCTTACTTCAGCTGCCACCTTGAAATCTGTGCCCGCGCGCGTGTGTGTGTGTGTGCGGGTGTGTGCGTGTGTGTGTGTGTGTGTGTGTGTGTGCGGGTGTGTGTGTGTGTGTGTGTGTGTGTGTGTGTGTGTGTGTGTGTGGGTGTGTGGTGTGTGTGTGTGTGTGTGTGTGTGTGTGTGTGTGTGTGTGTGCGTGTGCGTGTGTTGTGTGTGTGTGTGTGTGTGTGTTTACTGTAAGCGCTTAGGGCTTTTTTTTAGATTAAGCGCCATAAATGTTCACTATTATTATTATTATTATTATTATCATCATCATCATGTGCCCTGCCGCATGGTGTTGGTGATCATGGCCCTCCACAAGAATCTGTCTCCTATCGCTGCAAGTACATCTCCCCCCCCCCCCTCTTTGTCCTCAGCCACCCTGCAAGTCCGTCCAATATTTTTTCCCTGGGTCTGCCTGGTGTTCATTTTCCCTCCAGCTTTCCTGTTGTGACCAAGTGCTCTAATTCCCCTTTCCTCATAAAATTTCCATAAATGTTGCTTGTCTTTTCCTAATCTTCTTTATCAATAATCTTCTTGTGTCTGCCACCGTCAAGACTGTCTCGTTTGTTTTCTTTGCTGTCCATGAAACTCTCAACATTCCTCTCAGAAACCACATTTCAGTTGCCTCAATTTTGTTCTGACTTTGCGTGCTGACTGTCCACGCCTCACAACTGTACAACGGTATCGGTTTATTTAACCTTCAAGAACTTTTTTCCTAATGTTAATTGATAGGTATTTGTTGGTAAGAATGCCTTTCGTCTTCTTGAATGCTGTTTTGGCTTGGCCAAATCTGCTGGCTATTTTTGATGTGCATCTACCGTCTGGTGAGATGACTGTTCCCAGAATTTAAACTTATCAACCTGTCTCAAAGCTGTGCCATTTGCTGTTATTTCGCATGACGGGATTTTTTCTTTGTGTTGTTGTTGTTGTTGTTGTTTTACTGATTACCATGACTTCAGTCTTCTTGCTATTTAGCTCCAGCTCTTTATTCTTGCTTTCTATTTCTATTATATTCACAAGATTCTGTAGGTCTTTTCCATTGTCTGCAATGCGCACAGCGTCATCTGCATAACAAATGTTCTTTATCATTCTTTCTCCAACCTTTATCCCAGTGCATTCTTCTAGGTTTCTCATAATGGTTTCGCTGTAAAGTGAAAATAAATCTGGTGACTTCACACAACCTTGCCTGACCCTTCTTTTGATATTTTGGAAAGAGCTTATCATCGTTTTCTATTCTCATTACTGCTGTTTGTTCCCAAAATATATTTCTTATCATTCTTATATCTTTTTCCATCAGTATTGAGCCTTTCTAGTTGGCTGATCAATTCTTTGGGTCTTATCCGAGCAAAAACTTTGGCATAATCAACAAAGCATAAAAATATATCCTTATTCAACTCTACTGATCTCCCTATTATAGTTCTTAGGATGTATATGGCATTAATAGTTCCTTTCCCTTCAACAAATCCAGTGTTTTTCTGCTATTTCTCTTTTGATTCTGTTCCTTGTCCTGATCATAATGATTCTTGATAGAATTTTTGTTACATGACCTGTCAAGCTGATTGTACGAAGGAGTTCGCATTCTATAGCCCCTGTTTTCTTTGGAAGTGCAACGGAAATTGATTTTGACATGGATGTTTTTGGATTTTTCCGGTGTCATGAATTTTATTTATTTTTTCAATACCAGATTCCTGTAGGGCCTCAATCATTTTTGTAGTAATATTGTCTGGTCCTGGGATTTTTCCCGGTTTCATCTTTTTCAATGCTGTTCTAAATTCATCTTTCATTATGGGTGGTCCTTTAACTTTCTTTCTTATAATGTGTTCTTCGTTTCTGTCATCGTTGAAAAGGTCTTCAATGTAGTCTCCCCATCTGTCTAATATTTTGTCTTTTTCCATGATATGCGTGCCATCTTTCGATTCTAAGCAACGAGTTTGTCTTTTTCTTGTAGACAATTTCTTCAGTGTTTCTGTACAAACTTTGAGGATCTGTCTTGTGTCAGTCTTTGCACTTTGTTTCCCGCCCAGCTTTCTTAGCTTCATTTTCCTGTTTATCCTCTTGTATTCTTCCTCTTTTTTCCTTTGCCTTCCTCCATTCTTCCATCAATCATATGATTTGTTTTGTCATCTAGTTCTTTTTTTTGCTTTTCTTTCAACTTTAGGGATTTCTTTCACATCTTCATTTACTGAGTTTCTCAACTTGGCCCATTTTCCCTCTCTGTCACTAACGTCCACAACAGCACCGAATTTGATTTGAACCAGTACGTTAAATTTTTCACGGGTCGCTTAATCTGTCTTTAAGAGTCCAAGATTTAGTTTGATGTTACTTTTTATCTGTTTTCTTTTCTGTAGTTCTAGCCTAAATCTTCCCATTACAGGATTGTGGTCACTGTTGCAGTCTGCGCCTGGAAGTGTTTTTACCATCAGCAAAGCAATTCTAAATCTTTTATTTATCCTGATGTAATCAATTTGATTTTTAATATTATCTCATGGGCTCATCCAAGTCCTTTTTCTTTTGTTAGGCCGCTCAAACCATGTGTTTCCTACATGAACTCATTCACCTGTACCCATTCCACAAGTTTCTCTCCCCTTTCATTTTGTGTGCCAAGGCCATGAGGTCCAAGTATGTCCTCCACCCTCTCCTGTCCCACTTTAACATTAAAATCTCCCATTATTACTGTAATATCCTGTGATTTGCTTTGATCCTTGACCGTCTCTAATAATGAATAGTGTCATACGTAAATCTAATGTTATCCCCTATATATCTGTTTGACATAAATCCGGTCTGATCTTCGTTAATAAGGGAATACCAATTTGGGACGATTGGCTATACATGAAGCACTAGTTTTAGATACGACATTTTGGAATGATATTGGTCTCCAGCTTTTAATGTATTCTTTTGTTTTATAACCTTTAGGTATACAAACAATCACGCCCTCTTTCTGGGTTACAGATAATTCACCTTTATAAAACCTTCCTTTCGCGATATGACGACGAAAGAACCTATTTCATTCCAAAATACTTTGAAAAATTCTGCAGTAAATCCATCAGAGCCTGGGCTTTTGTCATTTTTCATTTTTTAGCACTTGTCTTGCTTCTTCTAGAGTAATCTGTCCTTCTTTTACATTTGCTTTATCATCTGATAGTGCTGGAATATCATTTACCAGGCCTTTCATTTCAGATTCACCTAATATTTTCTAACTGTATAGATCTTTATAAAATGTTTCGACTTCTTGAGTTATTTCGTTCTGCCCAACCTTTTCTATTCCATTTGAAGCAAGTTTTGTGATAGATTTACTGATAAAATGTCTCTTTTCGAGGTTGTAAAAGTATGTAGATATCTTATCACCTTCTGCTATCCATCTAGTTCGAGATCGTGGAAGAATGTCATCCATTTTCTTTTTTCTAATTTCAATCAAATTGGCTTTACATTCTTCTTAGCTATTGTTCTCTTAGTCAGATTTCCGTGTTATTTCTTTACATGCTGTATGTCTGTCTCTAGATGATTCTCATTTTCTGTGCTCTTGCCTTTTTTCATTGACGCATATGCATTTGCTTTTGATGGTATTTTCATCTAAAGGACATCAAGAAATAACTGGTCTGATATTGTAAATTGAATATCTGTTTTAGGAATGTGTTCAATACCTTTTTGATTGCACACCGGTACAGCATATTCCTGTTACATTTTTAATTTCAGCATTAATTTTTTCTATAGATTCAATACCTTTCAGTAAGGAACTATTAAATTTCCAAAAAGTCTTTCGTTTTATTTATTTCGCAAATGAAAGTTTCAATGTAATCACTGAATGGTCTGAACGATACCCATGAACAATTTCAACTTCCTTTATATTTTGTATCATACTTTTAAAAATAAGAAAGAAATCCAGACGGTTTTGTGGAAACGGTGCTGGTCTGTGCCAAGTATATATTCTTATGTCTGGATTAATCTGACTCCAAATATCAGTTAAGTCCAAGTCCATGGCAATTTCTTCAACCTTTTCTCTTGCGTTTGGATTACTGACGTATTTATATAAAATTGTAACAATCCATGTTGGTGTCAAATACAAGGTTCTGGTCACCCTCTATGATTACATGCGAAGACCCTACTTTTTTGATGTGTTGTTCTAACTCTTCATAAAATTCTGTCTTTATTTGGGCCATAAATATTGACAAGTAGGAAATCTTTATTCATCATTGTGAGGGAAACAAATATAAACTTACCTTCTGAATCATTGTAGACTTCCTTTATTTTAAACTCAAAATCGTTATTAAACAATGGACTGAGAAGTGTAAGAAGCGAAGTAGCACTTATATCCCCGTTCAGACTTAATGTACGGTTCTAGCTTGAATTCAAAGTGTGTATCTTGTAAGAGATAAATAGAATGATTTCTTTTGTTTGAGATATTGAAACACACCTCTCCTCCTTTGACGATTTCCAAGACCTTGACAGTTTAATGCTGCATGCAGTGCTAAGGTTCTCCATTATAACTACAAATTGGTATAGAAATAAACCTTTTTTTCGGTTCTGTATGTAACAAAATGAGAATACTATCTCAACGCAATTATCAATGTTACAACAATGATCAATAAAAACATTTTCGCTGTGACGAAGAATACACATGGTATCATGGAAAAAGTCATTCATTGACACAGCTAAACACAATATAGCAAGGAAACTCATTAAACAGCAAACAGTTTAACCATATACAGACATTACATAAAAACGGTAACCTTTGTTTGTAATCGTCACTAGCGAGCGAAATATACAGTGTTGAACAAACGATTAGTCTATCTGGTAAGTTCCAGTAGCATATCCTTCTGCGTTAATTAAATTAACAGATTGAAATATGGACTCAATCAAGATGTCTGCACGTGTTTACGCACATCTCCATGCATGTGCATATCCTCCTACATATCTGCGAACATGTATATCTGCAGATGCACAAAGCATACACATACATACAGACACGCACACACACACACACACACACACACACACACACACACACACACACACACACACACACACACATATATATATATATATATATATATATATTTTATATATATATATATATATATATATATATATATAGTGAGAAGAGTTCTCCAATGTAGATGAGATCATACCATTTTATTGTCATTTTACCCTGAGGAAGGCCAAGGGCCGAAATATAGAAATAAGTCAGTCAATACTCTTCTTGGGTGTCTTCTAGAATGAATGTGTATATTCTTATATATAAGAACATACACATTCATGTGTATATATGTATAATATATATTCACATACTGGCAGATGTGTTGCGTCTAGTGTGTCGGCTTTGGCCTGCACCGCTGGCTAGCACTGCTGTGCGAAAAGAAGAGCAAGGCGAAAGTCTCTTCCTGTCAGTACATAGCCTCTCCATCAGCAAGCCTCCTCGTGGCGACAGGCGGTAACTGAGCACCTCACGGACTCAGGCTGAATCTCGTAGGACTCGGAGGAGGTCTGGCCCCCAGACGTGAGGCATGCAGGCCCACCGGCGTGTGGACACGCCCTGGTGCCCACGAACCAGATCCCCAAGCTATGGGTAAATAGCTCCACTGCCTTGTGGACATCTCGGGAGAGAGTAAGGCTAAGGGAGTTAACCCTAAAAAAAAAAAAAACGATGGAAGGCAAGGGGAAACCACCATCGTAGTTTTTCCCCAGGAAAACCATGGACAGGAGAAAGAGAAAGAAGAAAGTTAACGACGTCAATAGGTGCTCCTGCGGAGCACCTTCGTCCGGTAGGGACTGTCATGCGGCGCAGGTGACACCAGACCGTCAGCCAGCTATTGCGACCAAAATTAAATTCAACACCAAAGTGGCAACATGGAATGTAAGAACAATGCTGCAGAAAGGTAAATTAGACAACATCAAAATGGAGATGGAAAGGCTTAACATTAGTATTTTAGGACTGGGGGAAGTGAGATGGAAGGGGACAGGCATGATAACATCAGGGGAATATACAGTGATATACTCTGGTGGTAATTCACATGAAAGAGGAGTAGGCATCATAATGGACAAAGACAAATCAAAAGCAGTTAAGAGATACTGGGCAGTGTCCGACAGAGTTTTACTGGTCAAATTCGGAGGCAAACCTTTTGATATCAACATCATACAGGTGTATGCACCAACATCCGCAACTACTCAGGAAGACATCGACAACTTCTACGAAGTTTTAGAGATAATAATAATAATAATTACAATATTTATATAGCGCAAAATCTTGATAAAATCAAATCTAAGCGCTGAAACACACACACACGCACGCACGCACACACACGCACGCACGCACGCACACACACGCACACACGCACACACACGCACCCACGCACACACACACACACACACACACACACACACACACACACACACACACACACACGGCTATAAATGGGGAGAAAGAATAAAAACAATGGAAAATTATAGAGAGCATATTATATACAATTATATATTGCAATGTGATTCCCCTCCGAGCGGAGACAGGCTGCAGAGGGGATTGAGTGAGGTCAGGATTTTATGCAGAGGAGAAAAGGTGAGTTTTGAGAGCGGACTTGAAGGAGACAGAAGTAGGTTGCTGACGGACAGAGAGAGGAAGTTTGTTCCAGGAGAGCGGATCAGAAACCGAGAAGGCTCGTGGACCATAGGTATTGAGCTTAGTGCGTGGAAAGCGAAAAGTCAGAGGATCGGAGGCAGAGCGGAGGGTACGTGAGGGAACATAGATCTCAAGTAGGCTTGACAGGTAATCGGGGGCTGCGTTATTGAGGCTTTTGTAGCACATGGTGTCTAGTTTGTACTGTATGCGCTTTGATACAGGGAGCCAGTGAAGTTGTGCCAGGAGAGGAGATATGTGCTCAGCTTTTTTCTTTTTTAGTACAAGGCGTGCAGCATTGTTTTGAATGCGCTGTAGGATGTGAGTGGTGGAGGCAGGAAGACCGGACAGGAGTGAATTGCAATAGTCAATGCGAGACATTATGAAGGAGAGAACGAGTTTTGCAGTTGTTTCGACAGAGAGATACTTCCTGATCAGGCTTATACGATGGAGGTGATAGTAGCAAGATCTGGCAGTTTGAGAAACAAAGTTGTTCATGGAGAGGGTAGAGTCAATGCAGACACCAAGGTTTTTAACTGAATCAGAAATTGGGAACTGATGTGTTACATAATGGGAGAGAAAGAGCAGGCAGCTGAGAAAATTTCTGACGGGTGCCAATGAGGATAGCTTCTGTCTTGTCATCATTTAGCTGAAGTTCGTTGTATGTCATCCAATTTTTGATGTCCGAGTAACACTCAGTGGTGCGAGTCAGGAGGCGCTGTATATTGTCAGGTGAGTCACTGTCTTGAAGTTGGGTGTCATCAGCATAGAAGTGGTGTTTTATAGAGTGGGAGTTGATGATGGTGGACAGGGGGGAGGTGTAAAGAGTGAAAAGAACAGGGCCAAGGACAGATCCTTGTGGAACACCACAGGTCAGGTATGCAGGTTGAGAGTAAGTGCCATTAATGAGAACAGTTTGTTTTCTGTTTGATAGATAAGAAGTGAACCAGGAGAGAGCAATGTCAGAGATGCCAAAAGTATGATGAAGTCTAGAAAGGAGAATACCATGATCAATGGTATCAAAGGCTGCAGACAGATCAAGGAGTGTGAGGAGAGAGACTTTGCCAGTATCAATTGCAAGGAGGAGATTGTTGAGAATGTGTAGCAAGGCAGTTTCAGTGCTATGGCACTGGCAGTAGGCTGACTGGAAAGGATTGAGGAGATTGTTGGCAGACAGGTGAGAGTTCAGTTGGTTGAGGACAACTTTTTCAAGCAGTTTTGACAAGAAAGAGAGATTAGAGATAGGCCGGTAATTTTTCAGTTCATTTGGGTCTAAATTGTATTTCTTGAGGAGAGGGTGAACAATAGCAGACTTGAAAGAATCTGGGACAGTTCCAGTTTGGAGAGAAGTGTTGATGATGTCAGTGATGAATGGGAGGAGCGTAGGGAGACAGTCAGAGTAGAGAGAACCTGGAAGAGGATCCAGTTCGCAGGTTTTGAACGACATGGATCTGATTGTGTTGAGAATTTCTTCTTGTGAGACTGGGGTAAGAGTAGTAAGAGGTGTGCCAGAGAAGGAAGGGTCAGGTGGGCATGGTTGACAGGGTGTCCTGGGAGTTCTTCATTTGTGTGTTTTGTTGGGAGAGGTAAATCTTTTCGTGTGCCAAGGAGATGATTCATGGTTGTAAAGAGTTCTTTTGAAGAAGAGGCATTCAGGATTTTGGTTTGGAAATAGTTTGTTTTTGCAGATGCAATGAGGGTGGATACTTTTGTTTTAGAGGCTTGGAAAAGTTGCCTATGTACAGTGAGTTTGGATTTGCGCCAGCGGCGCTCTGCTCTGCGGCGGGCACGTCTTGCACAGGCAATCTCATGAGTGAGCCAGGGGGTAGGGGGGCGGTCAGGTAAAAGACGGGTTGTGGCTGGAGCATGAGTGTCCAGAAGATGGTGGAGAGTAGTGTAGAATTCATCGGCAAGGTTATTTGACTTTTCAGAAAGGAGACGGAAGGCATCAGATGAAAATGTGGAGAGGTCGATAGATTTGAGATTGCGTCGAGTCACTGTGCGCATGGTACGGGAAGGAGGAGGAATGTCAAGAGAACAGAGAATTGCAGAGCGGTCAGATGGAAGGGCTGAAGTTAGACGGGTAGAAAGAACTAAGCAGTTATCAGTAGCTGAATTGTGGTGATCACGATAAATGATCCAGTCAAGAATGTGACCTTTTTGATGGGTTGGTTCAGAAATGTGTTGAGTCATATTGTGATTGGACAGAGAGTTGATGATATGTCTTGTGTCATAACGGTGAGTGTTGTCATAGTGGACATTGATGTCACCTAGAATGATGAGATTTCCAGGTAAGAGACAGTAGTAATCAAGAAGTTGATCAAAGTCAGAGAGAAACATGGATGTGGTGAGCTTGTTGGCAGAGCTAGGTGGAGGTCGATAGACACAGGAGAAGGTGATGGGGTGAGGGGTGGATTGGAAGGATGGCCAAGGTCCAATGTAAATCACAAGAAGTTACAGTCATAATGGGAGATTTTAATGCTAAAGTGGGACAGGATAGGGTGGAGGATATAGTTGGACCTCATGGCCTTGGTACACAAAATGAAAGAGGGGGGAAGCTTGTAGAATGGGCACAGATGAATGAGTTTATACTAGGAAACACCTGGTTTGAGCAGCCTAACAAGAAAATGGACTTGGATCAGTCCAGGAGATAATATCAAAAATCAAATTGACTACATCCTGATCAACAAAAGATTTAGAAATTCTTTACTGTCAGCAAAAACACTACCAGCCGCAGACTGCAACAGTGACCACAATCCGGTAGTGGGAAGGTTTAGGCTGAAATTGAGGAAAAGGAAACAGATCAAAAGCAACATCAAACTAAACCTTGGACTCTTAAAATCAGATGAAATGATACGTCAAAAATTTAATGTACATGTTCAAAACAAATTCAGTGCTCTGAAAGACGTTGGTGACAGTGAGGAACAAATTGGCAAAATTGAGAAGTTCTATAAATAAAGCTTGTGAAGCCCTAAGGCTAATAGAAAAGCAAAAAACAGTTGGATGACTAATGAAATTTTGGACCTGATGGAGGAAAGGAGGAAGGCAAAGAGAAACGAGGAGATATACATGAAGATAAACAAAGAAATCAGGTATAGGTGCAACGAAGCTAAGGAAGCTTGGCTGAACACAAAATGCAAAGAGATAGAAGAACGACACAAAATGGATCCTCAGGGTATGTACAGACGAATAGAAGAAATTGTACACAGGAAAAATACATGCACATCAACTGGTTGCTTAAAATCGAAAGATGGCACGCTTATCATGAAAAAAGACAAAATATTAGACAGATGGGGAGAGTACATTAAAGACCTTTTTGAGGATGACAGAAACGAAGAACACATTATAAAAAAGAACTTTGAAGGACCACCCATAATGAAAGATGAAGTTAGAGCAGCACTGAAAAAGATGAAACTAGGAAAAGCCCCAGGACCAGACAACATTACTACAGAGATGATTGAAGCCCTGGAGGAATTTGGCATAGAAAAAATAACAGTCCTCCTAAATGAAATTTATGACACTTGAAAAATCCCCAAAGATATGTCAAAATCAATTTTCATTGCACTTCCAAAGAAGACAGGGGCTATAGGATGCGAACTCCATCGCACAATCAGTTTGATGAGTCATGTAACAAAAATCCTTTTCAGAATAATCATGATGAGGACAAGGAATAGAATCAAAAGAGAAATAGCAGAAGAACAGTGTGGATTTGTGGAGGGGAAAGGAACTATTAATGCCATATACATCCTAAGAACTATCATAGAGAGGTAAATTGAGATGAATAAGGATTTGTATTTATGCTTTGTTGACTATACCAAGGCTTTCGATCGGGTACGACATGATGAATTGATCAACCAACTGGAGAGACTCAATGTCGATGGAAAAGATCTACGAATAATCAGGAATATGTACTGGGAACAAACAGCTGCAATGAGAATAGAAAACAACATAAGCTCTTTTCAAAACAGCAAAAGAGGAGTCGGACAGGATTGTGTTTTGTCACCAGATCTGTTTTCACTATATACTACACGTCATTATTGAAGGGCCAGGAACGTTTTTGAGTCAATTTTTGAAAGGAGAAATAACCTATTTTCTCTTACTCTTTTCTCCAATTCGTTGCCGTAACTGAATGGATAAGAGCTCAGACAACATTGCAGTTTCCTTTTGGCACGTGTTTGGGGATTTGCCGATTTGCAATGGGCGGCCCAAGGAAGACAATTTCCACACGAAATTGTCGAATCTTCAGCAGGGTCTCTCTGACGACGCAGGCAAGGTAGCGACAAAATTCGCTTTGCACGTGCAAGGCAAGCCCTTTTTGAACACTACTCCATCCAAAGTTGCCCGCAGACGAGGATAAAAAGGACCCGTTCTTGGTTCGTTTTAACCATGCTTGCAAGACGACGGATGACGGATGAGCAGCGGGGGAGAGCCCTCGCTCTGCTTGATGAAGGCCTAGCGCAGCGGGAAGTTGCTAGACGACTTGAAGTGTCGCATTCCACAATCCAGAGACTGCTGGAGCGCTTCAATGAGACTGGAGCAGTCCAGGAAAGGCGTCACACGGGTCGACCCAGAGTAACGACAAGACAGCAAGACCGCTACCTTGCCCTCTCCGTCCTGAGGGAAAGGGCATCCACTGCGGTGACCTTGAGGGGTCAGCTGAGGGACGCAACAGGTGCTAACATCAGCTTCAGCACGGTGAGAAGACGGCTACATGAGGCAAACTTGAGGTCACGGAGACCGGCCGTCCGACCCGTGCTGTCACCGGTCAACAGAGTGCGCCGCATGACCTGGGCCAGGGAGCACGTGACCTGGACAAGGCAACAGTGGGCCCGGGTCTTGTTTTCGGATGAGTCCAGGTTCACCCTGACCTTTAACGATGGCCGGGCTCGGGTGTGGCGACGTCAAGGGGAGAGGTTCGCTGACGCCACTGTCCAAGAGCATAACCGGTACGGCGGCGGGTCGGTGATGGTGTGGGGTGGCATGAGCCGTGGTACCCGGACCCCCCTGCTCCCCATTGACGGCATCCTGAACGGGGTCCGGTACCGGGACGAGGTTCTGGCGGCCGTGGCACTGCCTGTGCTTGTGGACCTTGGTCAAGGCGCCATCTTCCAGGACGACAATGCACCTGCGCATCGAGCACGCCTTGTGACCGACTTCCTGGAGCAGCATGAAGTCGTCCGTATGGCCTGGCCAGCGTGCTCACCTGACCTGAACCCAATTGAACACCTCTGGGATGTGCTCGGGAGGCGCATCAGGGACAACCACCCCCCACCGGGCACCCTGGCCAGGCTGGTCGACATCCTGCAGATCGAGTGGGCGGCCATCCCTCAGGACACACTCCGTACCCTTGTGGGGTCGATGCATCGGCGCTGTGAAGCATGCATCCAGGCTCGGGGCGGACACACGCGATATTGAAAACAGATTGGCCAAATCTGACACTTTCTGTTTTTTGAAAAGGGGGGGATGTTCCTTTAAATGCATGTGCTGTTCACTAATGGGTCATTGTGCTAATTTCTTTTTCCAAAACAGGTGTGGAAATGATGAAATAAAACATAGAATCAATTCTAAACATTGTCAATTATTTCAACTTAAAATTAGAGAGGAAGGAAGAAGTGGCCCTTAAATTATGATTAGGAGTATATAGCGAAAACATCACGAGAAACCTAGAAGAAGACCCTGGATTAAAAGTTGGAGGGAAAATGATAAACAACATTCGGTACGCAGATGACACCGTGCTAATTGCAGAAAATGAAAGGGACCTACAAAACCTTGTGAATATACTAGAAACAGAAAGCAAAGGTAAGGGGTTGGAACTAAACAGCAGGAAGACTGAAGTCATGGTGATCAGTAAAAAACATGAAATCCCCTCCTGCAAAGTAACAACAAATGGCACAACCTTGACACAGGTTAATAAGTTCAAATACCTGGGAACGGTCATTTCATCAGACGGCAGATGCACATCGGAAATAGCTGGCAGAATCGGCCAAGCCAAAACAGCATTCAAGAAGATGACAAGCATTCTTACCAACAAGTGCCTATCAATTAACAACAGAAAAAGAGTCCTTGAATGTTATATAGAACCAATACTGTTGTACGGATGCGAGGCGTGGACAGTCAGCAAGAATGTTGAGAGTTCCATGGACAGCAAAGAAAACAAACGAGACAGTCTTGATGGAGGCAGACACAGGTAGATCACTCATAAGGAAGATTAGAAAAAGACAAGCAACATTTATAGGCTATTTTATGAGGAAAGGGGATTTGGAGCACCTGGTCACAACGGGAAAGCTGGAGGGAAAGAGAGCACCAGGTAGACCCAGGGAGAGAATGCTGGACGGACTTGCAGAGTAGCTGGAGATTAGGAGGGTGGGGGAGATGCTGGGGGCAATTAGAGATAGGGATGGTTGGAAGTCCATGGTTGCCAACGCCATGCGGCAGGGCACCTGATGATGATGATGATACACATACATACACACACATATAAACACACACATATATATATAAATATACATATACGCGCATACACATACCCCCATAGATAGATAGATAGAGAGATAGATAGAGAGATAGACATATACATATATACATACATATACATGTACACATACATACATATATGCCTACACATATATATGAACACATACATAAACATATACATACACATACATACATACATATACATATACATACACATACATATGCATGTATATATAGATATACATACACAGCTGCATAACCATATCTAACAATGCTCCTCCATCACATCTCGCCCGTCAAAAGCGACGAAGAAAGCAGAAGAAGCTATTTCCAAACCAAAATCCTGAATGCCTCTTCCTCAAAAGAACTCTTTACAACCATGAATCATCTCCTTGGCACACGAAAAGATTTACCTCTCCCAACAAAACACACAAATGAAGAACTCCCATCTGTATTCTCCAAGTATTTCACCACCAAAATACAAACTCTTCGTGACAGGCTCGACAGGACACCCTGTCAACCATGCCCACCTGACGCTTCCTTCTCTGGCACACCTCTTACTACTTTTACCCCAGTCTCACAAGAAGAAATTCTCAACACAATCAGATCCATGTCGTTCAAAACCTGCGAACTGGATCCTCTTCCAGGTTCTCTCTACTCTGACTGTCTCCCTACGCTCCTCCCATTCATCACTGACATCATCAACACTTCTCTTCAAACTGGAACTGTCCCAGATTCTTTCAAGTCTGCTATTGTTCACCCTCTCCTCAAGAAATACAATTTAGACCCAAATGAACTGAAAAATTACAGGCCTACCTCTAATCTCTCTTTCTTGTCAAAACTCATCGAAAAAGTTGTCCTCAACCAACTGAACTCTCACCTGTCTGCCAACAATCTTCTCAATCCTTTCCAGTCAGCCTATTGCCAGTGCCATAGCACTGAAACTGCCCTGCTACACATTCTCAACAATCTCCTCCTTGCAATTGATACTGGCAAAGTCTCTCTCCTCACACTCCTTGATCTGTCTGCAGCCTTTGATACCATTGATCATGGTATTCTCCTTTCTAGACTTCATCATACTTTTGGCATCTCTGACATTGCTCTCTCCTTTTTCACTTCGTATCTATCAAACAGAAAACAAACTGTTCTCATTAATGGCACTTACTCTCAACCTGCATACCTGACCTGTGGTGTTCCACAAGGATCTGTCCTTGGCCCTGTTCTTTTCACTCTTTACACCTCCCCCCTGTCCACCATCATCAACTCCCACTCTATAAAACACCACTTCTATGCTGATGACACCCAACTTCTAGACAGTGACACACCAGACAATATACAGCGCCTCTTGACTCGCACCATTGAGTGTTACTCGGACATTAAGAACTGGATGACGTTCAACAAACTTCAGCTTAATGACGACAAGACAGAAGCTATCCTCATTGGCACCCGTCAGAAACTTTCTCAGCTGCCTCCTCTTTCTCTCCCATTATGTAAGACATCAGTCCCAATTTCTGATTCAGCTAAAAACCTTGGTGTCTGCATTGACTCTACCCTCTCCATGAACAACTTTGTTTCTCAAATTGCCAGATCTTGCTACTATCACCTTCATCGTATAAGCCTGATCAGGAAGTATCTCTCTGTCGAAACAACTGCAAAACTCGTTCTCTCCTTCATAATGTCTCGCATTGACTAATGCAATTCACTCCTGTCTGGTCTTCCTGCCTCCACCATTCACATCCTGCAGCGCATTCAAAACAATGCTGCACGCCTTGTACTAAAAAAGAAAAAAGCTGAGCACATATCTCCTCTCCTGGCACAACTTCACTGGCTCCCTGTATCAAAGCGCATACAGTACAAACTAGACACCATGTGCTACAAAAGCCTCAATAACGCAGCCCCCGATTACCTGTCAAGCCTACTTGAGATCTATGTTCCCTCACGTACCCTCCGCTCTGCCTCCGATCCTCTGACTTTTCGCTTTCCATGCACTAAGCTCAATACCTATGGTTCACGAGCCTTCTCGGTTTCTGGTCCACTTTCCTGGAACAAACTTCCTTTCTCTGTCCGTCAGCAACCTACTTTTGTCTCCTTCAAGTCCGCTCTCAAAACTCACCTTTTCTCCTCTGCATAAAATCCTGACCTCACTCAATCCCCTCTGCAGCCTGTCTCCACTCGGAGGGGAATCACATTGTAATATATAATTGTATATAATATGCTCTCTATAATTTTCCATTGCTTTTATTCTTTCTCCCCATTTATAGCCGTGTGCGTGTGTGTGTGTGTGTGTGTGTGCGTGTGTGTGTGTGTGTGTGTGTGTGCGTGTGCGTGCGTGCGTGCGTGCGTGCATGTGTGTGCGTGCGTGCGTGTGTGTCTGTTTTAGCGCTTAGATTTGATTTTATCAAGATTTTGCGCTATACAAATAAAATATTGTATTGTATTGTATTGTATTGTATTGTATTGTATTGTATTGTATTGTATAGAAGAAAGACAGTGAAGGAGGAAAGGAAGGGGAAAAGAAAAGGCTCAATCCATTATCCTTGCACAGTTTTCCTAGAAGAATTTTGGATCTCGATTTACACCGGGGTAATTCTAGATTGCCATGAATCAAAGTTTGCCCTGTCACACACACACACACACACACACACACACACACACACACACACACACACACACACACACACACACACACACACACACACACACACACACACACACACATACATAAACATACACATACATAAACATACACATATCTTTCAGCAGAGGGACAAGTTTAAGAACATGTGGGTGCGCCCATTCTCCAAGTAGTGGTTTGTGCTGTATTATTTCATCATGTTACAGAAAGATACAAGAGACTTGCATATCACAAGCTGTATGAGAGGAGCTGAGTGTTGGTCTATTCACCGACTTTAACGTAGCAAGATGAAACTCCTGCTAGCTCGGAAAACCAAGGCAGCCAGGGACAAATCTCTGCGGAAGTTGAATATTGCTCATCCTCAAAACAGCAAAGACATCCTTCAAGAAGAGCATTCAGAAAAGTTATCTGACAGAGAGCTTGAGAGAGAGAATATAGAGGTTGAATGGAAATCCTTCCAAAAAGCTATCTGTAGCACTGGAACTGATATCTCTGGTTTTGTAAGACGCAAAAACAAGGATTGGTTTGATGAAAGTGATTAATTAAGAAATCAGCAAGCTCATTGACGAACTCCACGGCACTTACAAGGAACACGTCAGCAACTAGACATGTGAAGAAAAGGAAGCACAAATATCAGCAAACAAAGCAGCTTATTCAACAAGACTACGGTAGATCAAAAACCAACGGTGAGAAACGAAAGTCGCAGAACTCCAGGCTCCGTCCGATGCCAATGATACGAAGTCATTACAAGGTGGCCCAGCACAGTGTACGGACAAAAGGCTTCCAGTTCAGCGCCCATTTGTAAATCTGATCATTTCATTCTGTTGACAGAGCAGGATGAATTCTCATCACGCTAGGCTTTAGCACTTCAAAACACTGTGAACAAGCAGTCGCCATTGCAACACTCCCCTGGTGATCAGTGAAGGAATCTCTGGCAGACCAATCCGCCAGTGTCGTGATAACCAAAGTTCTGAAACAAACCACTCTTGTGAAGGCACAAGGAGCTGATGATGTACTTGCAGATGTCTTCAGGAATGAGAATGAGATGCTCCTGGAGAAGCTGACAACCCAATACAAGTCTACATGGCAGAAATAAGAGGTTCCTCAAGGATTTAAAAATACTATGATCATCCACATTTACAAGAAGAAGGCTGATAAGACCTTATACAATAATCATTGCAGGATATTCCTCCTATATACTGAAGGGAAGGTCCTTGCCAGAATCAACCTAAACAGAGTCATCATCCACATAGCCGAGCCTATCATTCCTGAGTCTCAGTGTGACTTTTATGGTAGTAGAGGTACGACTGACACGGTATTTGCTATACGCCAGCTGCAGCAGAAGTGCTGCAAACAAAACCAAGACCTCCGTATGATGTCTGTAGATCTGACAAACACAGTTAACTTGTATAAATGGAATGGCCTGTGGAAGATACAACGAACGTATGGTTGCCCTCAGAACCTTGTCTCGCTGATTGCCTCCATCCACAATGGCAGCAAGATAACTCTTCAAATTGGAGAACAGAGTCCAGTAGAGATTGTTCTAGCGCCTACACTCTTCTGTATGCTTTTTGCAACAAGGCTGACTGATGCATTCAGAGATTTTGACAGGTATGTATACATCGAGTTCCGCTCAGCTGAAAACCCTTAAACATGTGGAGACTCCAAGCCAAAACCAAGTTGCTCAAAGCTGCCCTGCAGACATTT
>JAPXFY010000029.1:9970793-10173293 GCA_030674185.1 Monoplex corrugatus
CCTGGTCTTTGCGATGTTAATACTTGACTGGAAGCGTCTTTTAACCATGATGTAGTCGATCTGACTGTGGTATTTTTCTCCTGGGCTGTGCCATGTCCAGCGTCTAGATGGTTTGTGTGGACCGAACGTGTTCACTACCTTCAAGGTCGTTGTAACTGGCGAATTCTAGAAGCCTCAAACCTCTTTCGTTGGTCTCAGGGTTGCAGTATTGGCCACATATCCCTTTCCAGTTATTGTGTTCATCCTCTCCAATCTTCGCATTCCAGTCGCCCTGACTATAATGATGTCTTTCTTTGGCGTCTGATCTACGATTTCCATTACTAGCCACCCACAAAACCACTGGACAAGTATGCCAGTTGTGTGTACCCAAGCGCTGCACTAGTTAACAACTGATGTAAGACTTCCATTAGTTTCTATCAGATTTAACTTTCAGCACACTGTTCATTGTGTAGTTGAGAACAATCAATCAGAGGTTATCATCTGAAATATTGATAGTATGACCATAGCACGTTGTTCCCACCATCGCGCTTGTTCCCAAAGAAGATAAATTCACAAGGCACGCCATAGCACATCATCATAATGTATCACAATAATAACTTATCCATACGAAGGAGAACCGAATAAAGTATTGGTATCTCACAATGCTACTAAAATTTTTAAAGGCTTCTTCGAGCATTTTTTTTGCCAGTCCTCGTATACTCTGAGGGTGGTAGGACTTTAAAATCTACTAAACGAAACAGAACAGAACAGAACAGAACAGAACAGAACAGAACAGAACAAACAGAAGTGACCGATCTCATGCTGTGTTAGACTGCTGTCACTGTAGTACTGTCTTCTTCTTTGACTTCTTCTTCCATGTCTTCTTCTTTTGCTTCCTCATGTCTTCTTCAATGTCTCTTTCCCTACCTATCATCATCAAGAGACAGAATAGATAGTCAAGCATTATCCATGGACTTGTCTTTTGATTGAGAGACTTCCCTTTCTGCTCTGGACATAAACGACACCACCACAGCAATCATCATTACCCTTAACCACTCGCCCCATCTCATATATACACATACATACATACATGTATGTGTGTGTGTGGCGTGTGTGTGTGTGTGTGTGTGTGTTGGTGTGTTGTGTGTGTGTGTGTGTGTGTTTTGTGTGTACGCTCTCACACACGCATGCAAACAAACACCAGTTTGCCGTATATATCATTCTCTGGTAATTCTACAGTGAAGATTCGGTAAAAGTGAAAAGACTACGAATAAAACGTTTTGGAACATTAGTAAATCTCTTTTAAAGAACGAATAATTGGTTTGACAAAATAATGATAAATGAAGAAAAGTCATAGTGATCAGCTGCAGAAAAGAATATGCAACTGGTCACTGTGATCAAGCAGTGCTGAGTAAAATATCAAATTACAAAAGTGAATGACAGATTTCTGATATTGACATTTTACTCGTGAAATTCAGCAAAAACAATGAAAAACAAGAGCATGAAAGAGAAAGAAAATTCTTACCTACTATGCCTGTACACGATTTTGTACGTGTACCACGGTGCATTCTGTCGAATAATCTAGTTGTGTGTGGTTGTCACAGAAGGAGGTTCAAGACAAAGACATGAGTAAACGTGCAAAGCTAATGAATACATTTACATCTGAATATTCACCCGCTTCGTCAGCTGACTCAATCGAAAATGTGAACAAGACTTTTGAATGCTTTACTTTATTAGCTGTTTGTGATTATTCTTAAAGTTTACACAAGGTGCATTGTATTCATCGATGTTGGTAGACCTGAGAATACCTCGATGTTAATAAAACTCGAACTGTGTTTTTCAGATTATGTGTGTGTGTGTGGGGGGGGATGATCCAGATATCACAGTCAGTGGAGAAGATAATTCATTACATATAATAAAATTGCAACGTGTCTCACAAAATATCATTTGCTTCTTTGTCGGGGTTGGGTCACAAACAGAAAAGATGTATGTTTTCCACTTCATGAGACAGAAAAAACATAGTATATTATATTTGATACAAGATATACTCATTTCTATCCAAACACAAAAAGTATGACAAGGCAGAATGGGGGTTACATATCACATTTTTGTTCTAAAAATTCTAATTCGAGAGGGGTCGCGGTGCTTTTTAAAAATGAATTTGAACTCAAAGTACGATGTCCATAGAAATTCTGAAATTTTCTTTATAATATACATAATTTAAGTATACACAATGATCAGGGATATTCGTGTAGTAAATGTATATGGACCAAATAGAGATAATCCAGATTTACACACATTACTGAACAGCAACAAAAATAACAGAACTGAAAAAATGTCATAATTTTTGCTGGGGATTTAAGATTAAAGTGTAGACTACTGCAGTTACGAGCATGTAGAAAACATGAAATCCCAAAGATTATTGTCAAATGCAGATATGGAGAGAACTGAATCCTGATCATTTGCGTTTTACACGGAAGAGACGAAATTCATTCCTCCAAGAGTCGCACAAATGTATAACTTGTCTCAGAAAATGTATGCGATATTATTAGAGGTGTGGACGTACTACCAGGCTACAAAACGGATTCCTCTGTGATAACTTTAGAAATAAAAATAAGTGTTGATGAGAAGAGAAGTATCATCAGGAATGTTGATAGTTCCCATTTGAAACATACCGTCTACCTAAAAGGAAAAAAAAGAACACATCGACAAGATTTTTGCACAGTTTTCAGCATTTGAGTATGCAGGAGAAATTTTGGCTAATATTCCAGTTTAAAAAAATAGTTCTTTTCTGTTTCGTATTCACTTGACGCTGGAGTCACTTTGGTTCAGATTTCATTAAAACAAGAGTTTACCGTTTCTGACCACTATTTTTGGACGTTTTATTCAGGGAACTGATAACCATTAGTATAAAGCATGCTTGTATAACTCACAAGAACCCATTGCGCATTATACATTTTCAGATTTTCAGACTTTTTTTTAGTGAAACACGGAGATCTGAAGCTGTTTGGCGAGCTGATTGCATTATTCTATATTGTTGCACAGTCTGCATTTTCAGTGAGGATGCATGCTGAGTGTCTTCGTGTTTCCATAAGTCACTAGATGTTTAATGTTTAACTTGTCTCAGAAAATGTATGCGATATTATTAGAGGTGTGGACGTACTACCAGGCTACAAAACTGATTCCTCTGTGATAACTTTAGAAATAAAAATAAGTGTTGATGAGAAGAGAAGTACATCAGGCTTACACAATTTCCAACATGCATATTTGATATTCTGCATGCCTATACATTGTGAAACATGGACCATAACAGCAGACATCGAAAGAAGGATACAGGCAGTGGAGATGAGATGCTTCCGCAAACTCCTTGGTATCCGCACAAAGGTCATTATAACCAATAAGGAAGTGAAAACCAGAATTGAAAACGCCATCGGGCTGTATGAAGACCTCCTGACTTCTGTGAAAAGACGCAAACTGAGGTGGTACGGGCACGTCACACGATCATCTGGACTGGCCAAGACCGTCTTGCATGGAACAGTACAGAGTGGGAGACGAAGAGGCAGACAGAGAAAAAGATGGGGAGACAATATCAGAGAGTAGACTGGCCTTGAATGGAACATCATTCTGTGGAAAGCTGAGGACCGTGAGGAGTGGAGGAAGTTGGTTGCGAGATCTTCAGTGGTGCCCCAACGGTCAACCAGACTATGGGATTTGAACTTGAACTTGAACTTGATGCCTATACATTCGAAGGAGGTTTAGGCATCTGGCAGATCTGCACATATATTGACCAGAGAGGTTGGAGAAATTCACCGTCCTTTACGCACCAGATGTCCCGGCGGATCAAACCAATGACCTTCTGATTGGAAATCCGACGTTTACCTACTTGACCGCCTCGCCCATCATAACCCAAATTCGGATTTAGATAATTGCTTACTCTATAATGAATAAGAAAGAGGATCAAAAAGTTGAAAATACTCTTGAAAAAATCTGCATCATCTGGAAAGAAGTATGGAAAGATAAGCATAAAGAAGATATCACAAATTTACAGAATAAAAGTGACTAGCAACTTGATTAAGGCATGAAAATCGGAGAGCGAAAAGCTGTGTTCTTGGGCTAGATGAGTAGGTTCGTCTACTGCATTTGATTAGACCGTGACATTTTTCTAGATAGACTAGAACATTTTTCGTATTTCAGGTTCACATTTACATGGTTGGTGATATAAAACAGACTGTTTTTGTCTCTAACTATAGCTCAGAGTGTGCTGATGTGCTGTATAGTGTTCCTTGGTCTGTTTATATTGCATATAACATCCTTTGTTAGGTCAGGTCAGAGCTAAGTCCCCGCTACAGTATGACAGTAGACTGTGCGACCTGCACCTATCTCCGCTGCCTTGTGGGTTACCCCTTGGTTGGGGAAAGGCTATAGGAGTAAACCCAGACAGAAAATCCAGCAGCCGCACACTGCATAATAGCATTGCCACTTTGTGCGACTTGCCATCTACTGTTCAGCCGCCTATGTCTCCTTTGAGAACAGCTGTCTTTCCTCGGTTTACTCTGGACTTGTGGAGGCAGGTGGAGAGAGTTGCTGAGGCTCTGCGCAAACAACTGCAACTAACAAATGCGCATGTCACCTAGCGCCAACCCCCTTCACAAACATGACAGACACAGGAAAACAATGGCCCTCAGTACCGAGCAGCTCTGCAACCACTGCTCAAGGTAACGTGCAGACAAGGAAGGGAGCAGAGGGTGCTAAGAATCTCTAGGTACGGACAGGCTACCGCCAACGGAAACGGACCGCTAAGCCCTTGATTGCTGCTGCTTGGAACATGCGAACTCTCTTAGATAGAAAAGCGGCCAACCGACCAGAAAGAAGAACCGCCTTGGTAGCACGAGAGCTCCAAAGATACAAAGTTGACATTGCTGCCCTCAGCGAGACAAGATTTCTAGACGAGGGTCAATTAAAAGCGAGTTGGATCAGGATATACTATATACTGGTCAGGTCGCAAATCTAAAGGAAGGCAGTGTCGGTTTCGCAGTAAGGACTCCTCTTGTCTCTCAGCTAAAGTCCCAGCCCCAGGGCATCAATGACAGAATCATGACTGTGAGCTTTTTCTTATCAGACAGTGCGTATTCTACTTTGGTAAGTGTCTATGCCCCCACCTTGACAAACCAAGAAGAAAACAAAGAAGCTTTCTTCCAACAGCTTGATGAAGTTGTACGCAGCGTACCTGCAAGGTGATAAGTTGTTCATCCTTGAGGATTTCAATGCGAAATCGGCTCAAATCATACAGCATGGGCTGGCATTAGTGGCCATCATGGTATCGGTCATGAGAACTCAAATGGCAAACTTCTGCTTTCACTCTGGTCCCAGCACAATCTCTCAACCACAAATACATTCTTCCAACTGAACGATGCTTACAAAACCACCTGGATGCATACAAGATCGAAGCACTGGCATCAAATAGATTTTATCATATGTAGACAGCGTGATCTGCGTGACTTTCATATCACCAGAGCAATGAGAGGTGCCAAATGCTCAACAGAACACCTTCTTCTCTGATCAATGGTGAACCGCCAGGTGCGAAGAAAAAGAAAGCCCAGGGCAAGAAACATCTAAAAAAAGATGGATATTCGGAAAATCAATAACCCTGGCATAACAGTTGCCTTACAGAATGACTTTCAAAGGCTAGGGAGATGCCTTCACCAAAGGAGAGACAGAAGAAAAAGGGCCAAATTAAGAAATGAAGTTGACACCGCCGCCAGAGATAATAGAGTCCTCAAAAGACACCACCAGGACTGATTTGATGACAATGATTCTGAAAGTCTTTTGCTGAGAAGTATGCTGCACACAAGAATTAGCAAGTGGATAAACAGTCTGATTCAAAGCGGGACAAGTTCCATCATCTTAAAGGAAAAGTTCAGAAGCGGTTGCGCTCCATGAAGGATGACAAAGTGCAATGAAATAGAAGACCAACACAAAACAGATCCTCAAAGTATATACAGAAACATTGAAGAAATTGTCCACAGGAAAAAGACATGCACATCAACTGGTTGCTCAAAAATCAAAAGATGGTATGCCAATCATGGAAAAAGACAAAATATTAGAGAGATTGGGAGAGTACATTGAAGATCTTTCTGACGATGACAGAAACGAAGAACACATTGTAAGAAAGAACGTTGAAGGACCACCCATAATGAAAGATGAAGTTAGAGCAGCATTGAAAAAAATGAAACCAGGAAAAGCCCCAGGCCCAGACAATATTACTGCAGAGATGATTGAAGCCGTAAAGGAGTTTGGTATTGAAAAATATAACAGTCCTCCTAAATGAAATTTATGACACCGGAAAAATCTACAAAATCAATTTTCATTGCATATCCAAAGAAAACTGGGACTATAGAATGCGAACTTCATCGCACAATCTGCTTGATAAGTCGTTAATAAAAACGCTGTTAAGAATAAGCATGATGAGGACAAAGAATAGAATCAAAAGTGAAATAACAGAAGAACAGTGTGGATTTGTAGAAGGGAAAGGAACTGTTAATCCATATACATCCTAAGAACCATTATAGAGAGGTCAATCGAGTTGAATAAGGATTTATATTTATGCTTTCTTGATTAGACCAAGGCTTTCGATTGGGTAAGATATGAAGAATTGATCGACCAACTAGAAAGACTCAAGACTGATGGAAAAGATCTACGAATAACCAGAAATATGAGTTGGGAACAAACAACTGCAATGAGAATAGAAAACGATGTAAGCTCTTTCCAAAATATCAAAAGAGGAGTCAGGCAAGGTTGTGTTCTGTCAACTGATCTGTTTTCACTTTACAGCGAAACCATCATGAGAAACCTTGAAGAATGCCCTGGATTAAAGGTTGGAGGAAAAATGATAAACAACATTCGTTTCTCATATGACACCGTACTAATTGCAGAAAATGAAATGGACCTACAAAACCTTGTGAGTATGATAGAAATAAAAAGCAAAAATAAAGGATTGGAGCTAAATATGTAAGAAGATGGAAGTCATGGTAATCAGTAAAAAAAAAAATGAAATCCCCTCGTGCAAAATAACAACAAACGACACAACTTTGACAGGAGGTTGATAAGATTAAATATCTGGGAACGGTCATCTTACCAGACGGCAGATGTACATCAAAATAGCCAGCAGAATCGGCCAAGCCAAAACAGCATTCAAGAAGACGAAAAGCGTTCTTACCAACAAATGCCTATCAATTAACATCACAAAGACAGTTCTTGAATGTTATGTAGAACCGATTGTGTTATACGGTTGTGAGGCGTGGACATCAACAAGCAAAGCCAGAACAAGATTTAGGCGGCCGAGATGTGGTTTCTAAGAAGAATGTTGAGAGTTCCATGGACAGCAAAGAAAACAAACGAAACAGTCTTGATGGAGGCAGACACAAGAAGATCATTGATAAAGAAGATTAGGCCATTTTATGAGGAAAGGGGAATTAGAGCACCTGGTCACAACAGGAAAGCTGGAGGGAAAGAGAGCACCATGTAGGCCCCGGAAGAAAATATTGGACAGACTTGCAGAGTGGCTGAAGACAGAGAGGGTGGAAGATGTGCTTGCGGCAACAACGGATAGATACATATGGAGGGCCATGATCGCCAACACCATGTGGCAGGGTACATGATCATGATGATGATACGGACACCTCGACTTAGGGTTGGGAGCCCACATAGGGACACAACATGTGACAGACTCACGAGATTCACGAAGAAAGGAAGAGATCAAATGGCTCATAGTATACTGGAGCTGGAGACTGTTCACAGTTCCAGTTTCAATTTTTCACGATGACGTCTCCACGCTCGGAAGGAATTCCATATCCACTAACGTCACAGGTACGATGTGATGGAGAAGATCCCGAGTGATCACGGCATGAGCCTTAAGTCTGCATATAAACCCATGAACTGGCCAGATCCTGAGCTCCTACCTAGATAGTTGCATAACCCTGAGATCGTAGGGTGTGAGGTGGCAGAGACCTCAACTGTTCTCGGGGCCAGCACCACGAGGGCGGAGAACAGTCGAGGCCTCTACGAGGAGCGAACCCAGGAACCTCGAGTTTAGTTATTGGCAGGCGAACGTCTGAACCATTCTGCCATTCTTCTCCCTTCGCAGACAACAACATTGTGGCACTTTTGTGTGACAAACGGGGGCACACTCAGCAGCTTGTCTCTGTGAACAAAACTCTTCTCCTTTTTGTTCGTCATGACGAACAGTGTGTGTAAGACATAGCAGTTTAGCACGTCGCACTGCATTCTACACAAAAAATGGACCCTCAACAAACTGATCTTCGGTTGGTCGTGAGATCGCTGCTTCCATCCCATGAAGGACCTGTTCATTTAGAGGTTCAACAAACATCTACCAATATACATTCTCATGATATGGAATAAACAGTCTATAATTGTGATAGCTGAGCTCAGAAAGTGCTGGCTGATTGAGAAATAGCGTGTGCTCAGAGGCGTCTGTTGACTGAAATTTGGCAGACAGAGCCGTACTCAGAGCTAGATCAGCACTTGGTCCGATGTTGTGAGTACATTTAGTTAAACAGAGTTTAGGGGGAAATCCTTATAATCGTTATTATGGAAAAAAAACTTTTGATTTACTGAATCAAGAATTCATGCATGAAATACTGTTTGCATATGATTTTCAGGATGATGTACAAGTAATGGATCAGGTCTCCTACAACACTATATGAAATATTTGCTCTAAATGGTAACGTGTCATCGTGGTTCAAAATAAAAAGAAGTTGTAGACAGGGACACCGTATATCACCCTATCTACCTGAAAATTTTGCGATGACGATTAGTAAAAATAACTACACTGGAAGCATTACTACTACATTACGCGACTTTTTTTTCCTGTATATACGTATATTTCTTGTTTACTTATGAAAATGGATTTTTCTATCGAATTTTGCCAGGGATAGCTACATTGTTGCCTTGGGATATTTAATGCGCGCTCAGTGCATGTTGCACACGAGACCTCAGTCTAACGTCTGGTCCATAGTATCTAGACCATATCTACTGGAAGAGGTTAAAAATCCCCGTCCTTCCTCTGATTTGAACCCGGGTTTCTCACATCTTATTAGACAGGTTCTTTAATCACTTGGCCACACTCCTCAGATATACAACATTCGTTTGTATGGATATGGATGACAGTGTACAATACTTACTCTTTTTTTTATTGCATGCCTCACACTTACAAAGATGATACATTGTTGACATTATTTAACTCGTACTCTAACATTTGTCTGTTTATCTCTTTACTGAGTAAATTTGGTGGAATTTCGTTTACTTTGTGTTATAGATCAAAATGTTTATAACTGTATGCGAAAATAACATTTGTAATTTACAATGAAAACAAAATTTTTTTTTAGATTAATTCCTCCTGGACTTACCATGAAGAAATTGCTATATGGGCCTAACATGAAGAGATTTCGTTCTCAACTTTGCAGACATCACTCCACCCTTGATTGACCTACTGAAGAATTGGGAATCGACAAAGCGTACAGAAAAAATCCTCACGAGAAAGCAACCGATTTTTTTTTCTGGACCCAGTTCTACGCCTTCCTGATCCGTCAGACGTAAGAATCAATGCAACAAATATGGGCATCGGAGCTGTCCTGAGCACAGACATGGCTGGAACCTATTTCCTATGTGGTACAAAGACATTCTGAAGACCAGTTTGATTACCTGCAGCATCAACACTACCAGCTGGATAGACCCTGCCCGTAACAAACAGGCTGGCTACAGCAGTGCACACTGAGCACATTTTCATTTGAATGGATCAGAACAGCTGCTACCGAACAGAGGGCGGACTGGCGGAAGTTGTGCAACGCTTTTTGAAGAAATTTACGTTCACGATCAGTCTTCTATCCCACATGAAGATACATCAGGTGCTGAAGACCAGTAAGCCTGTTCAGCTGTCGGACTGATGGAAAACTCGATCGTCATTACATATCTTGACTGATGTTATATCGTTGCAGGAATACATACTTTGATTATTACATTGATACGAGAATACATAGTGCATTGAAGCTGACATGTTGATGCACGAACAGTTCCATTGGTGTTGACATGTTGCTACATGGACTAGTCCATTGCTGCAGGAGCACATGGTGTCGCTATGTGGTCAGTGGTGAAGGCGAGGGTGATCACGTCCTGTGCCGGGTAGAGGGCGAGTTATGTGAACTGGCAGACCACTGTGGAGACTACATAAGAATCTATGACGGTCAGTGTATTTTACTACTCACACTTTCATTTTCATTTGTTTTTAATCTCCCTTTAAAAAGGAGATCATATCGTTTCGACAATTAACGTCTTTTCACTCTGACTATTAAACGGGGAGGGATCAGGCGGGCAAATGATGTGTGTGTGTGTGTGTGTGTGTGTGTGTGTGTGTGTGTGTGTGTGTGTGTGTGTGTGTGTGTGTGTGTGTGTGTGTGTGTGTGTGTGTGTGTGTGTATGTGTGTGTGTGTTTACGTGTGTGTTTACGTGTGTGTGTGTGTGTGACTCCAGGTTAATTACCTGGAAGTCTGGAAGAGAGCTTTAGAAAACAGTAGAGTCTGTTACATCGAAAATAGAATAGAGAAATATATCACACAGTTACTAGATAGTTATGTTTTTCCTTTGATTAAATTTCGATGCAGCTGTCACAGGCTTAAGACTGAATTAGGTAGACACAATGTGATAGCTACACAAAGCAGGTTTTATGGTGACAAAACCTTAGCCGACGAGTTTTACTTTATTTTCGAATGTTCTAAATTCCACGACGACCGATTGAAATTTATTCCATAAAATATGTCAGTTAAGTCAGTATTCTCATTGTGCAACTACATTTATGGAAATAACGCAAATTCATTCTTTTTTTTAAAAATAAAATTGTATTGTTATCTTCTGACCATTTGAGTATGTTAACGTAAAACAATTTCAAATGTATTTTTACTGTTGGATTGTTATCAATACTTTCTGCTGCATGTTACATGTTGATCTTGTTGGCTTTTCATTTCTTTGCTGCTATCCTCCATGCCACAATCAGGGTTAAAGGATATGTTCAGACATTGTATTTGCGAGTCTGCTTTGTTCCAAGCAAACTGGGCCTCACATAGTCCTATGGTCTTTGTGAAGGATGTGGGTAGTTTTGCTGCTCTGCAGTTGTGATTACGAAAGAAAAGCTATTGCTCGGCTGTTTCTTAATTCAACATTGGACAATGTCATTTTGGATCGATGAATGTTTTACCACCAACCTGTGCCATAGGTTCTTTGATCTTTCTTTCATTTGTTTTGCTTGTATCATTGTTGCTGTCGCGGGGAAACCTTTTTGGCATTTTGTTGTAGCGTGAGTAGAGTGTGACTGGTGTAGATGTCAAGGAGTGGATGGTGTGGTGAACTGGACCGCGGGTCTTTTCTGAAAGTGTTTAAGTCGATGATGGCGACATTCTTCTTCTCTACAAACTCTGGAGGAAGGGTTGGTTTTGAGATAGTTGCGCAACAATCATGGTCGGATGCAGTGTGTAGTTGGTTTTGGCCATTGAGATGGGTTGAAGTATTGACAGACCGGGATATGCCAAGATTGTACATGTACAACGGATCTTGAGTTTTAACTGTGACAGGATGTGTGGGCTGATCAAAACGGATAACGAAGTCATTACAGTTAACGGACTTCCTTTGAGAGTGTAAAGACAGATTTTTTTATTATGAAAAGATGCATGCTAATGTGTATATACGCATACACACACATACACACACACACATACGCGCGTGCGCACACATACAGACAGCCAAACACACACAGTTACAAACACACACACAGACACACACACACACACATGCACACACACACACACACGGTGACGGCCTCTCCGTCAATACAGTATATCAGTAGGCGTACTGTCCTTTATCTTCTTCATTTAGGATACAAGACCGATCCTGGACACACATATTTTCTGCAGGCACTGCGTAAGAAGCAGTCCTCCAGCCTTGGGTTCTGCTTTCGCCAGACCCTCTTCTGTTGAGAGTTATCGTTCTGTGCTGTTCCAGTGTCCTGCAGGTACTGTGTTACCAGCTATTATAGCGAGAAATGCCAGAGAGAACTGGACAGCAGAAGGTCTTTAGAACAGAAACCTCCTTCAAGCACGTGTTTTGGCCCTAAACTACTTATACTCTGAGGAGACCGGGCCACAAGCAGGTCATCGCTCCATGATTCCCTTCTATTGTCACAATTTTCCCTCCATCTTGGTTCGAACACGTGCCTCCAAGATCGTCGTAAGTTTCAAGGCCAGTCACCTTTGTGACTAATGTCGCTTTAAACCTAATACAGTTCACTTTTGTTTCTCCTCAACCCCAAATCCACATCTGGAACTCTTTTAGACTGCTTCTGCCTTCGCTTTTAGGGCTCTGGTCGTCTCCTTCCCTGAAATGAGAGCTGTTTCATGAAGTCATAGACAATGTGCCTACAACGATTTTGCTCCAGCTTTTATAGCCGGGACTTTAGTCTGAAAGTTCCTCAGATTTGCTGGCTAGACGGGCATACGTTTTAGTCTTGTAAAAATGGGCTTCCTCCATTCTACATTCAGACTCACAGATTTCAGTCACAATCATTTGTTTTGGTGAATGGGAGTGGAGTACTATATCCAGTTACAAGCTGTCGTTGCTGATGATTTCTGGGCGCCTTTTTTCATTCTGGAAGATTGTTGTGCACTCCCAGTCACCAGTAGACCCCGCTTCTCAGTTTCGGATATCACAGCTTTTTCATGCCACATTTGACAGCTCCTGCCATGTAGAACGTTGCCAGTGGTGATGTGATTTTCTCCCTGGCAGTGCAGATTGCTTGTGCGATTTCTTTACGCACTTGGCTGTGCCTGCATGTGCACCATCCTTGGGTTAATGTTACTCTGCATGAGCTCAGGACATGTTCCGTTGTTTGTCCGCCCAGGCAATGCGGACACGCAGGATCATCTGATTTCTCCCATTTTGCCAGATTTGCATTCAGGGTCAGGCCATATAAAGATCTGAGGATGAAACTGATTTTGAGAAGGGCCATATGCCATGTGTCATTCTTTAGATTTCGCTTTTCCACATTGTTCATTGCTCCTGTTGCCTTTGCTGGATTGCCTTCTGGGTTCATTTGGTATCCATTTCTTTCTTAATTTCTTTATTACAATGTCTCTCGTTGTTTTCCTTTGACCATCTTTCTTAGTCCGTTGACCACCATTCTATCTTTTTTTTTATCCCATTCCCTGCGTATTCGTTTGTGTGTGTCCTATTATCTATCTGAATTTGAAACTTTCCTTTGCTGCTCCTTCTACAGACACACAGGAATTTCATTCGTCTGCATTTATAGTCCATTGTGGATTTCCAGTTGTAAGCAGATCAGCGCCAATGGCTTTAATTTATTCTCTCTAGGAGTATCTTCTGCTTATGGAACTTGTAGCAAATGGAAGCAGGGCAAAGTGGGTAACCAGCCCACCGAATCTATAAATCTAGTCTTTCACAGTGTCATACGGTTTTACCCAGACGTCCTCCGGACTGTCTTTGGAAGTCAATGATTTAGCCATGGGTCAGTAGCAAGAAAAGCACCCTTCAGCTAGTGTTTTGGTTCTAAACTACTTACACTGTAGGGGGCCAGACTGCATCTAGGTCTTGCAGTAGTTTACGTTTTGCGAGCAGTGTTGTTGGTTGTGTTGATGGTGCAGCTGATGTTGGCATTCAGAATATCCTTGTAATGGTGTTGTGGTCTGCTCCAGTTATATCATCCTTGCTTCAGGTCTCCCTATAGGACCATCTTTCTAATGGCATTTGATGAATAGACACTGTATAATAGGTAAGTCACATATCTTCAGAACTTGACAGCTGGACACGTGATGTTGGCAAGTGATAGTGCAGATCTTGTGCAAGCATCTTTGGTGGAACTGTTCCTGCTGTTGGATGTGTTATTGGTAATAGTCCAGGTCTGGCAGTGGTATAGCAGGGACGTTCAAAACTACAGCTCTGTCCACAGTAATCTTTGTGGCAAGCCCGAGGCTGTAGTCTTGCCAAGACCCTCCAACGGTAGAGCTAGCCTTGGAAATGTCATCTCGGCATCATGAGACCATTGCAGCTCAATGTATTGTCCAAATGCAGAATTTGTCTAGTCATGATCTCCTGGATGTTGATGAGCATCGGTTGTGTCGAAGGCTTAGAAGTCTCTAATCATGTTCGGTGAAACGTAGCCTCTATGTTGACATGGATAGCTGTAAAGCCAAAGCAATTGCAGGCCGTAGCAAAGTGGCCAGTAGTGTGCTGGATGTACTGGTCTGGGTGTGTAACCAGTTCTCCATCACATGCATTCAGAAATCCCCGTAGGACGGCCATAAGAACTTTTGATTTGGCTTGGGTCTCCGCAGGTAGAAGAATTTTCTTCATGCAGAATCTGATGTTCCCACCCTTTCAAAGTCTCTGAATGCATCTATCAGCATGCTGCAAAAAAGATGACAAAGAGCGTGGATGCTTAAATGCATGTGTGTTTCACTCCATTCTGCAGTGGAAAGGGTTCGGATGGCTTCCTTTTCTCTGGCACTGTAGGTCACTCACCATACGCACTGAACGTTCGTCATTCCCCCCTCCCCCTTTTATTTCGGTTTTTTTTTTTCATTTCAGCTATAATTGCGGTGTGTGTATGGAGTGTTCCATAATGGATTTGTCTGTCCTTGCATGGTAGTTTTCCATCCTTCTATCTGTTTCAGTTTCAGTTTCTCAAGATGACGTCTCCGTGCTCAGAACGAGTTCCATATGCACTAACGCCACAGATGCCATGTGTATGGTGATCATGGCACAAGCCTTGAGCCTGCACATAAACCCATGAGCTGGCCAGCCCTACCTAGACTGTTTTACCTAGTCTACATTTTATACTAGTATTTCATCAGCCTACCGCTGGAATAATCTTGTTTGCATGTAAATGACATGTGTATGTGTGTATCTTATCTTCAAAAAAGGAACATACATATAAAGGTCTGACACAACACAACTAGCTATTCAGTATAAACTCGTCTCACATGACAGACCCCCCCCCCCCCCCAAGTCAATGCCCAAATGCTCAGCTGTCTATCAATTAGGTGAAGACAATATTTTCGTAATCATAGACAGGTATATAAGCAAGTGAGTGAGTAAGTAAGTAAGTAAGTAAGTAAGAAAGTAAGTAAGTAAGTAAGTAAGTGAATAAGAAGTAAGTGAGGTGAATAAATAAATACAAAATAAAGGAGTACGTAGACAAATAAACAGGCAAGAGATGAATATAACAAATAACAGTAAATACATGCATATACCCACATGTCCACACACAGACAGACATACATACATTCACACACCCATATCGACACAGCATGATGACCGACAACAACAGCTACAACAACAGCAACAACAACACCAGCAAAGAGGAAACACCCATATACATATCATGATATATACGGCCCGGAAATACAACGACCACGCTACCCATTGACAGACTCTAGGGTGGGGGCGAAAAATCTGCTACTGGAGCTGGAGTAACGTTTCCCACTGGCAAACAAAAGAAAGAAGAAGAAAAAGAATGACGAAACGTGCAAACATCACCAAAAAGATGACAAAATCTGAACGGCTCTCCAAGAAATATTTCAGAATATGTACCTGAAACTGTGACAGTGCAAGAAAAAGGATATCAACCATTGAGAAATTAGCATGTGACTTTGATATACTGTGTCTACAAGAAACTAGAACACACCAAGGAAAACCAATAGACTTTGAGTGAGGTCATTCGCAAACATGATGGCAGAGGATTGGCTATAGTCATCATAAAGAACCTAAAAGACAAAGTGTCCATATTAGATCTAAAATGATGGTGCACAAATTCATGTGAACTGCTAGGTGTACGCCTTCAGACTCCAAACGAAAAACAGAAGAACATCGTACTCATCAATGCTATGTGCACCCAGGATCCTGTACCTCAACAACAACGTGGAACTTCCTAGAAGAAATTGAAGATGAACGAGGAGACGTGACGGTGGTATGTGGCGATCTCAATGCAAAATCTGCAATGTGGGATCAGAACGGAAATAACGCCCACGGACACGCCCTGAAAGAGATGCTGTGCGATATCCAGTTCAGCCCACTCATAACAACGTCGCCGGACCCATCTGGATGCAAGACAAGGAGACACAGATAGCATCACTGATATAGAACTCATCTCTCCTAAATAAACTCCACTAATGAGTGCAGAGACATGAACTGTCATATGGAAACGGGTTTCTTGGTTGACATACAGAGTTTCTAGGTGATACATGTTTCCTTATACTGACCACTGGTATATGGTCGCTGCCAGTGTGTTTTAGTGTCTCTGCAGTCATTAGTGGTGTTAGTTTAGGCGAGATGAGTGCAATATCAATGGTGCTGTCTGTGTCTCCTTGTCTTGTACCCATATGAGTCGGTGATGTTGTGAGTGGGCTGAACTGGATATTGCACAGCATCTCTTCCAGAGCATGTCCGTGGGCGTTATTTCCGTTTTGATTCCACATCGCAGATCTTGCACTGAGATCGCGACATACCACAGTAATGTCTCGTTCATCTTCAGTTTCTTCCAGGAAGTTCCACGTTGTTGTTGAGGTACAGGATCCTGGGTGCACATAGGCATTGATGAGTACGATGTTCTTCTGTTTTTCGTTTGGAGTCTGAAGGCGTATACGTAGCAGTTCACATGAATTTGTGCACCATCGTTCTAGGTCTGATCCATCACACTTTGTCTTTTAGGTTCTTTTTGATGACTATAGCCAGTCCTTTGCCATCATGTTTCTGAATTACGTAGAGTCATCAAAGTCTATTGGTTTTCCTTGGTGTGTTCTAGTTTCTTGTAGACACAGTATATCAAAGTCGTATGCTAATTTCTCAACGGTTAATTTCCTTTTTCTTGCACTGTCACAGTTTCAGGTACATATTCTGAAATATTTCTTGGAGAGCCGTTCAGATTTTGTCATCTTTTTGGTGATGTTTGCACGTTTCGTCATTCTTTTTCTTCTCCCTTTCTTTTGTCCTTGCTCCAGTAGCATATTTTTCACTCCCACCCTGGAGTCTGCCCGTGGGAAGCGTTGCTCTAGTAGCATATTTGCCGCCCCCACCCTGGAGTCTGTCAGTGGTTAGTGCGGTTGTTGTATTGCCGGGCTGCGACAGATCCGGTATGGTATTTCCTTTCAGTTGTGTTTTCATCACAGTTTTGGTTTGGGGCTTGAAGAACACTTGGTGGCACCCATCTCCATTCCCAGTGTTATATTCACAAGGGTACATACTCACATGCATACACGTATCTGATACTGCATACACAATGAAACATAATCAATGTAGACAGGTGAAAACTCTAACAACGAATACAGTTACCAAAAGATATCTGGAGTGCTTGTAATGATATTGGCGATGCTGGTTGCGGTACTCATTGTTTCTCTTCTCATATACATACACCACAACACACATATATAGCGCACACGCATACACGCACACACACACACACACACACACACACACACACACACACACACACACACACACACACACACACACACACACACGTGAGTGTGTGTGCGTGTGTGTGTGTAGTTTCCGACATCCAGAGTGACTGGTATGTTTTAGATTCATTTCCGTCTTTTTGGTAATTTATTGTTTTGCTTATATATCATTTTATCTGTTTATTGACAATAAATCATGTACTTAAAGCATTTCATTAGCATTTCAATTAGAATTATGAGGTAAGATCTGTTGGCTGGTCATCATGGTTGTGTGTAAAAGAAAAAGAGGGACGGAGAGATAGAGAAGGTTGGGGGGACACACAGAGAGAGAGAGAGAGAGAGAGGTGATTTAGATTTTAAAGTGACAGTATGTTTATACACACAAACAGACACACACACATGTACAGCTATATCTGCTCTCATACATGGGCAATCCAATCTGGTTTTCCTCTCACGGGGCCCAGCAGATAGGCTAGACAGTGTATGATTAAAGCATCTGGCTTGCTTGTTAAAGTAGAGAACACCAAATAGAAGAGACAAGCCTGAATTATTTTACTTCAGGACTGCCAGTGATTAAGTATTTGATTTGGAACCAATAGGATAATAGTATTTGAAACTACAGATCCCCCTGCTGTGGTGGGCGTGATGCATTGTATTAGCATTTCATTAGCATTTCAAAATTAGAATTATGAGGTAAGATCTATTGGCTGGTCATCATGGTTGTGTGTGAAAGAAAAGGAGGGAGGGAGAGATAGAGAAGGAAGGGGCGGGCAGGGGGGAGACAGAGAGAGAGACAGAGAGAAGAGAGAGAGACAGAGAGAGACAGAGGGAGAAGAGACAGAGAGAAGTGATTTAGATTTTAAAGTGACAGGTACACAGAGAGACGCACAGTATACATCTGCTCTCAGTACATATACATGTACAATATGGGCAATCAGATCTGGTTTCCTCTCAGGGGGCCAGGAGATAGGCTAGACAAAGTGTGATTAAAGCATCTGGCTTGCTAGTTAAAGTAGGAATTGTGGAGTTATTATACCCAATATATATATGTATATATAATGGAAAATGTGGCAGTACATTTAAGTGTTTAAGGACTGGTGTTCTTTGAAAGGATACTATTACACTGATCACTAATGCTGTTGTGAAAGCAGATGACTCTAACAGTGGTAGATAGCAGAATGTTAGAAAAAATAAACACTAAAGTCTTATCTTTCACTGTATTTACACTCATCTCTGATGTTGTTGTTAAAGCAGATTTAAATTCAACCAGTGCTAAACAGGAGAATGTTAGAAAAAGTAGTTATTTATATTCATTGTACTTACACTTATCCCTAATGCTATTGTAAAAGCAGTTAGCTCTAACAGTACCAAATAGAAGAATGTTAGAAAAAACACTTATCTTTCATTGTTCTTACTCTTCTTGCACATGTCACCACAATAGAGATCACCAAGTGGAAGAGACAAGCCTGACTTCTCGTACTTCAGGACTGCCAATGATTAATTATTATGGAACCAGTAGGATGGTAGCATTTGAAATCACAGGTCCCCCTGCTGTGGTGGGCGTGCTGCATTGCATTAGCATTTCATTAGCATTTCAATTAGAATTATGAGGTAAGATCTGTTGGCTGGTCATCATGGTTGTGTGTTGAAAGAAAAGGAGGGACGGAGAGATAGAGAAGGTTGGGGGGACAGAGAGAGAGAGAAAGAGAGAGAAAGAGAGAGAGAGAGAGAGAGAGAGAGAGCGATTTAGATTTTAAAGTGACAGTATGTTCATACACACAAACAGACACACACATACATGTATATACATCTGCTCTCAGATACATGCATATATATGGGCACTCAAATCTAATTTCCTCTCACGAGGCCCAGCTGATAGGCTAGACAAAGCATCTGGCTTGCTATCAAAGTAGGAATTGTGGAGTTATTACACCCAATATATATATAATGAAATGTGGCGGTACATTTTAAGTGTTTAAGAACTGGTGTTCTTTGAAAGGATATTATTAGTGTTTTGTTGTACTTACCACTAATGCTGTTGTGAAAGTAGATAAGTCCAACAGTGGTGACAGCAGAATGTTAGAAGAAGAAAAAACACTTATCTTTCATTGTAGTTACACTCACTTCTAATGTTGTTGTAAAAGCAGATTTATACTCAACCAGTTCTACACAGGAGAATGTTAGAAAAAACACTTATTTATATTTATTGTACTTACACTTATCCCTAATGGTATTGTAAAAGCAGATAGCTCTAACAGCACCAAATAGAAGAATGTTAGATGTTTAATTTCGTCACTGTGGCCCATAGTATAGTAACCCATTATGTCCCAGAAGCCATCGTGGAATGATTTAATGTCATTAGCATAAGCCGCAGGCTTGAGTTCTGTAGCTACTGTCTCCCATCACTTTTCTTCATTCGCCGCAGTTTTTGTTGGACAAGCTGGTTTGTTTGATGGTATTTTTGCTTCCTCGTCTCGCAAGTTTTGTCACAGAAATGCGAGATGTAGAGTTTGACGAAATGAAAACCTCGTAAGTCTCTTCGTCACATTCATCAAAGCTGTCCCTGTATTGAAAAACAAACAAACAACAAAATTATAAAAAAAACAAGGTATCAGACTTCCTCAACCTCTGTATCGGATAAGTTTTCCAGATGAGCAATAATCATCTTGCAGAAGGTTTGTCCCTGGCTGTCTTGATTTTCTGAGCAAGCAGTATGTTCATCTTGCAGTGTACCAGTCGGTAATCAGACCAGCAGTCACTCTTCTGATGAAGTATGTGATATGCACGTCTCAATCTTCGCAATGACAGAAACCAATTCAGCTGGTGTTCCGGATAAGATAGAAATAGAAACTACGAAGGACGCTGAATCAAACAAACAATATGAAGACCTTGATAAAAACCTTGACAACAACTACACAAAGAAATCTTTTGAAATTGTAAAAGACTTGATCCAACAAAAGCAAAGCAGAGTCAGTACTATTCAGGGCAGACGGCAACTGTCTCACACAGGAAAAAAATCATCATCATCATCATGTCGAGCTTGCTCGGCTATCCATGACACGTTTCTTTCTTTCTCTGTCAGACATTGTAGTAGGTAGTTCATCATACTGACAGCCCGTATCATCCATCAGTTGGTCGATGAAGGTCTTCTTTGGACGTCCTGGTCTTTGTTTGCCATGGCTGGGTCTCCATAGTAGAACATCCCCCACCAGTTCTTCTTTGCTCCACCAGCAGTGTCCCGCAAAGCGCAGTCTTTGTTGATGTATTGATTTACTGATTGGTGGGATCTTACTATATAACTCTTTGTTAGTTGGATGCTCTCTCCAGGATTTGTTCAGAGCTGCACGCAGCATTCGTGTATATGCTCCATCAATCTTCTTCTCTAATGTCGTTGTTAGGGTCCAAGAGATTGAGCCATATGTACATATAAGAATGGACTCCACTGCTGCTTGGAAGAAGTTCCTTTTCAGGTTGTCTGGTAGATTGGATTTCCAGATTTTGTCCAGTTGATTTAGAGCACCCCAGGCATTTCCGAGTCTCGTGTTGACGTCTTGTTCTGTGGAGTCAATGTAGCTGCCCAGGTATTTAAAGTCTTGAACTTGTTTGATTGTATCTCCATTGAGACTTCTCATGCCTTCTGATGCATCTTGGTTCAGACAGATGAACTCTGTTTTGTTCGCATTGATGTGGAGCCCGATCTCCATTGCTTTTCTTTCGACACTGTGAAGGAGAGATGTTGCATCCTTTAGAAGGTCTGCGAGAACAGCCAGGTCATCAGTGTAATCCGCATCTGTTATCTTTACTGCAGGGTAGCATCTGCTCTTCTGTTCTGTGAGAGTAAAACTGAGTTTTTTGTTCTTATCCACTGCTTTCCTCAGCACACAATCGAGACAGATGATGAAAATGTAGGGGGCAAGCGTATCTCCTTGAAGGACTCCAGCAGTGATGTTGAAGAAGTCTGTGTCTCCATCGGGGGAGCAAACCATACAGCAGGTATTCTGATACAGCATCATGATGGCATCTACTGTTTCCTTGGGTAGTCCATATGCAGTTAGAATCTCCTTTATTTTTCCTCGGTGGATCGAATCAAAAGCTTTGGAAAAGTCTATAAATAGGAGAACAGCTGGGAGATTTTTGGTTTTTATGCCTTCCAATATACGTCTGATGGTGAGTATTTGTCCTGATGTCGATCTGTTTTGGCGGAACCCATTTTGGTTTTTCCTCAGAACTGGATCTATCTCCAGCCTCATCCTATTTAGGAGCATTAAGTTGTAGATCTTTGCAGAAATTGCAGTTAATGTGATTCCGCGGTAGTTCTTTGTGATTCCGAGGTCACCTTTCTTGGGGAAAGGAAGCAGGCATCCTTTTGTCCATTTGTTTATTGGGTCTTGGTTATAAACGTTGTTGCAGCATTCCAGCAGTATCTGGTGAAATTCCTCTATTTTCCATACTTCCACTGGTATTTTATCGAGTCCGCAAGCTTTTCCACACTGAATGCTTTTCACTGCTATCAGTAGTTCGTCCAACGTAAACAGCCCTTTCTTGATATTCAGCTCCTCCGTGAAGACTGGAGTTATTTCTTCTTCAGAGATGTCTGGAGGTTTCCTGATTAGGTCTTGGAAGTGTTGCCAGTTTTACCCGCTCCTCTTGGCTAGATGCTTTTAGCTTAGCTCTGTTGCAGCTTTTTCTACCACTTATTTCGTTCACGGTCTTCCAGGCAACAGTAGACTTTTTGTTGCTGACAGCGTTTGTGATCTGGTCGATCTTGCTTTGTAAGTAGTTTGTTTGCTCTGCTTCATAGGCCTCTATGAGAGCAGCACGAGCATTATTGAAGTAAATGATGTTCTCAGGGGATGGTTTAGAGACATTTAGTTGTGCAGCTTCTTTTAGTTGCTTGTGTTTTTGACAGATTTCCTCATTCACCCATGGAATTTGTTTTTTTACTTTGGGTTTCAGTGGCATAGTGTCTGCAGCTGTTTCTTTACAAGCCATTTCAAAGTGGTTGTATGTCATGTCAGCAGTCTTTGCTGAGATTGTATCTTGTAGGGCAGTAAATCTATTTCTCACCCTTGTAATGAAGATGTTACGAATTTCAGGGTTGTCGTTTAGATTTGACAAGTCATATGGGTAGTATTGCAAGATTTCTTTTTATTTGCTCGAAGGCTCAATCAAAGTTGACCCCCTGGATGGGACCACCACCTTGCCGTGGTCGGGGGGCTTGAGGTCCTTGTGATCCCTTGAGCTATGCCGACGGGGGCTACTTGCTAGAAAGCTTTGTGGTTTTTCAATGACAGTCCCGATAACCAAGGCTGTTGACGTGGACTGGATTCTAAACAGCATAATAAAATTAATGCCCCTGGTAGGGTTACCCATGTCGGACAGGTCAAGGGGGAGGGATGAGACGAAGCGTGGTCCCACCCTCATTTCCATTTTCTTCATGCCCATCGTCATGTTCACGAGTGGTTGCCGTAAGCAACCCGTAATCCCAAGCTTGAGGTACTTGGCGAGGGGATGAGTGATTGTCAGTCATTAAAATACACTGTCTGGTTTCATGCGGGACGGTTCCAGGCAGACAGACGCCAAGAGATTGGCCATCCACTGTCCCTTCCCCAGCACAGCAGCTCTCCTGGGGTGACCGAGTCATTTCTGCCATCGTTGAGCCTACGCTCATGTCAAAACATAACAAACAAAAACGAAAACGAGACAATGAAATCGACTCGGATTCCAAGGACGAAACAAGACAGACAACCAGTTTTTGGGTGGCGTGGCTAGTGGTGACGGGCATTGAGGATGAAAAACCTATCTGGAAATTGAGTCCCTCTGCCATACAGAAGGGATTTTAACCCCTAATAGGAAACCCTAAAACCATTAAAAAGCTGCGAAACAGAGACTACCTTGTGGAGTGCAAGGACAACAAGCAGTCCGATCGCTTGCTGAAAGCATCAGTATTAGTTGATCGTGGAATAAAAGTCGCTCCACTCAAAGGACTAAACAGCAGCAAAGGAGTCGTAAGGTGCCCTGAGCTGAGAGGAGTGTCGTCGGAGGAGATCCGAACAGAAGTGAAAAGCCAGGGCATTGTAGAGGTACGCCGGGCCATGTTCCGGAAAGGGTCCGACAAAATCCCAACAAACACGCTCTTTCTTACATTTTGCTCTCCTACTATACCCCAAGACCTGAAAGTTGGATACTTGAAGATGAAGGTGTCGTTGTATGTGCCATCACCAATGCGCTGCTTCCGTTGTCGTAAGTTCGGCCACATCAAGGACAGATGCACAGAAACTGAAAAGTGTGCCATGTGCGCCAAGGAGGCACATGAGGGGAGATGCAATGATTCACTAAACTGCATAAATTGTGGAGGTAACCATCCATCATCCTCGAAAGATTGCCCCGTATGGCAAAAAGAACAAGCCATTCAACAACTGAAAACTGAAAAAAAAAAACCTTTCCACGAAGCCAAAAGGTTGGTAGAGGGCAGTAGTTTGTCTACCAAAAGTTACGCGTCAGTAGTCAAAACAGTTCATCAAGTATCCATAGCCTGTCAAACAGATATAACCTGGACAAAGACGAATTTTGAAACATTGCAAGACTCAAAGGCCCTCAGCGGTGGCGTTAAAACCGCTGCCTCCCAGGCTGTTCAACAGCCAAAAGCAGTCAATGCTGGCAACCCAGGGAAACCTAGTCTCCCTGGTAAACCCGCCCTCCCGCCCCGGCCGTCCAGGAGCAGCTCCACAGGAAATGGAGGAGGGCCCAAAGTAATGCTGGTAGAAATGAAGAACCCTCCTCCAGCACTTAAAAGGCCTAAGCCCGGGCTTCCTGCAGGCAGGTCAGCCATCAGGTCTGACCGCCTGAAGAAAGCTGAAAAAAAAACTAGAAAATAAGTACACTCCATTGCAAGTTGAGGAGGACGAAACAGATATGGACTAAAGTGACTTGTATAATTCTGCCAATAATGCAGTCTATAGTACATTGGAACATATGAGGAGTCTACGCCAATCTAGAGGAGCTCCAGCTACTTTGCCGTGGCCTGCAGCCTGCTGTAGTGGCTTTGCAAGAAACATTAATACGCGAAGGAAAGAGTTTTTCATTAATGAATTTCAACATTGTTTCCAAACCAGCACAACCTAAAGATGGAGGAGTAACGGATGGAGTATGTTTGCTGCTACATAGGTCTGTTTTGTTTAGTTCTATCAATCTGAACACCCGTTTGCAAGCAGTGGCGGCAAGGGTATCTCTAAACAAAACAATAACCATTTGCTCTGTGTATCTCCCTCCATCTGTTGCTGTTACAAAAGAAGAACTGGTTGATTTGATTGAGGAACTTCCCAAACCTTTTCTGTTGCTCGGCGATTTGAATGGCCATTCCCCGCTTTGGGGTAGTGAAGATACTTCAGCGCGAGGTTCTCTTGCTTGAAGATATCTTCTCCAATTTAAACTTATGCTGTTTAAACGATGATTCTCCGACATATATCCATCCTGCAAAAGGTACACTTTCTTGTTTGGATTTATCAGTATGTGATGCTCCGCTGGTTTTGGACTATGAGTGGAAAGTTCTGGATGATCTCCATGGAAGTGATCATCTTCCAGTTGTCTTAACAAATCCAAGCGTTGGACATGAGTCTCTACCAGAGCTCTTTGTTTTTCGTAGGGCTGACTGGGATTTGTTCAAGAGGGCTGTCCGGAGTGATTTGGAGGAAGAAAGGGTCCTGCAGAGTGATGATCCAGTAAACACTCTGACACAGATCATCATGAGCTGTGCCAAACGAGCAATTCCCACATCATCAAAGAAAGCGCACATGCCTAAAACTCCATGGTTTACTTTAGAATGTAAATGGATAAAACAAGAATGCAAGAAAGCTCAATGTCGCGTGTTTCAAAGTCCATTGGCGACAATGTTCGGGCTCATCAAAACTATGAGCAAAGTCAAGATACATCTTTAAAAGAAACAACAATCCTGGAGAAACTTCTGACTCGAATCTGACATCCTGAACTCCTAAAAAGAAAGTTTGGAAAATTATCAAACAAATTAAAGGGAAAAACACCTGTCCCTCTGTTCACCATCTGAAAGTGTCAGATTGTCTGATTACTGACAAGAAAGCCGTCTCTAACATGTTGGTGTCGACCATCGAAAAGAACTCTTCCTCAGCAATAAATCGGTCGGTCTTCCGGAAACACAAATTGGTGAAAGAAAAGAGAGCTTGTAACTTCGTCTCTGATAAAACAGAAGAGTACAATCTTCCACTGACATTAGGAGAATTAAAAGACGCTCTTGTGACTTGCTCTGACTTTTCTCCGGCTTGGATGAAGTTCATTATCAACTGGAGAAGCATCTCCCAGCAGAGGGTTTGGACATTCTGTTGAAAGTGTACAATTACATATAGACGACAAGATTCTTTCCTCCCTCATGGTGGAAAGCCCTGATCATCCCTCTACCTAAACCTGGAAAGGATGTATCTAATCCATCCAATTACTGGCCAATAGCCCTAACCAGTTGTCTGTGCAAAGTGATGGGGAAAATGGTCAATAAGAGACTGATGTGGAAACTGGAGAATGACGGCATCTTGGCCAAAGAACAATGCGGTTTTCGCAAGCACCATTCCACAGTAGATCATTTAATTCGTCTTGAAACAACCATCCGTAATGCATTTCTGCAGAAACAGCATGTAGTGGCTATCTTCTTTGATTTAGAGAAAGCCTATGATACCACTAGGAAATCAGGAATTCTTATGGATCTACACGAATTGGGTTTTAGGGGTCACCTACCTACGTTTATCCAAAAGTTTTGGGCCGATAGGCAGTTCAAGTGCGGGCTGGTACTACTCTGTCAGACATCCATGGGCAAGAGCTGGGTGTACCACAAGGGAGCATTCTCTCTCCTGCGCTGCTCAGTATCAAGATCAACAACATAGTCAAATCAGTACAGCAGGGCTCGACTGCTCCCTGTTTGTGGACGATTTTGCAGTTTACGCAAGAGGAAGCTTCTATGCAGGCGTTCATCGGCTGCAGTTGTGTGTAGATAAGATCCAGCAGTGGGCAGAGACAAATGGCTTTACCTTTTCCGCAACCAAAACACAGTGTATTCACTTTCATAACCTGCGAGAATTCTTTGCTGCTCCAGAAATTCGTCTGGGAAAGTGCATCATTCCAGCTGTAAAAGAAGCTAAATTTTTAGGCTTGATTTTTGATGAAAAGTTGAACTTTCTCAGTCATATCCAACATCTAAAAACATCATGCCAGAAAGATCTGAATATTCTTCGAGTTGTAGCTCATACAGACTGGGGTGCCAACAAGAAAACACTACTATCACCTGTACAGAGCTTTAATTCGCTCTAAAACAGGACTATGGCTGTGTAGTATATGGGTCTGCGAGAGCATCGTACCTAAAGGCACTTGATTCCATTCACCATCAAGGGCTGCGCCTATGTCTTGGTGCATTCAGAACAACTCCTATGTATAGTTTGTATGTAGAGGCAGGGGAGCCTTCCCTGAGCAACCGTAGACTGAAACTAAGTTTAAATTTCTGTTTGAAACTGTTCTCTGAACCGGAAAACCCAGCCACGGCTGTGTCTTCAACCCGAGATTTGAAAGTGACTTTGAAAAACATCCAAAAGTGACTCCTCCTTTGGGGCTGCGTGTCCGTCCCCATTTGGAAAAGGCAGATATAAATTTAGCAGTTGTTAACGACTTCTCCAAGTTTCCAGATAGTCCACCATGGACGTTGAAAACACCAAAGGTTTGTTTTGATCTTGCTTCCTTCCATAAAGACAATACCAGTACACTGGCATACAAATCGTTTCATGCGGAATTGTGTGAAAAATTTCCATCATCCCGCAGAATCTTCACTGATGGATCCAAGTGTTATGAAGGTGTGGCTGCCACTGCCTTCTGCTCCGAGATTCCCAATGGAGCATTTTCAAAACGTGTTCCATCTGAAAGTTCTGTTTACACTGCTGAACTGGCTGCTCTGGTTTTGGCACTAAAAATGGTGTCCCAATCCAAACACAAAGAGTTTCTCATTTTTTCTGACTCCCTTTCTGCTTTGCAGGCAATTGCTTGCTGAAACATTAGTCACCCTGAACTTGTGAAGTTCTTTGAACTGTATTCTACATGTACTCTAGCAAATGACGGTTACGAGATTGTTTTTGCCTGGATTCCTGGCCTTATTGTATTGGAGGCAATGAAAAGGCTGATTACCTGGCCAAGAAGGCTACAATGGCAAAGATGTCTAAGTCCGTGATCCCTTACACAGATATCAGATCGAAAGTACACAGTTACGTAAGAAATCTGTAGCAGGAGAATTGGAATAAACAGACAGATAACAAACTCTTCCAAAAACGCCCTAACCTGACAGAAATTCTCTCATCTGCTGCAGGAAACCGTAAGAAAGAGACAGTGTTATGTAGGTTACGCACGGGCCACACATCCTACAATCACTCGTACCTTTTGAAAAATGAAGAAGCACCATGGTGTATACCGTGTGATGAGCCGTTGAGCATCCGACACCTCCTCCTCGATTGCTGGGACTTGTACGATGTGAGACAAAAGTACTACACGGCAGATTCCTTAAAGGAGCTCTTCCAAGACGTCCCTCCTGATGCAATATTCCAGTTTTTACTACAGATCAATAGATTTCACTTGATGTAATTTTACGTGTTTTTCTTTAATGGCATTTTAGATTTGCAAGGTTGATGGTGAGCATGGTTTTTATCTGTTTTTTTTATCTTAACGGGTTGTTCTTTTCTTTGTGACGTGGTGTTAGCCCTGATATGGCTCTAGTGGTTGGCTGGGCTATAAGCAATATGAATTGAATTGAATCGAAGTCGAGCAGAAACGATGCGGTGGTCTGATACGACACTGACAAAAGAGTTGAATGCTCTGCAATTTTTTGCACTATTTTTCCATTTCTTATTGATGATAATATAGTCTTATGACCATCAGCTTCCAACTTCCAAAATTGTATGGCTGAAACAAGAAAACTCTCAGCATGGATAATATAGTCGAGTTGTGTTTTGCTCCCATTTGGAGATTTGTGTGTCCACAGCTGACCTGGTCTTTTCTGGTATAGAGTGTTAAGGCATAAGAGATTGTTTTCGTTGAGATAGTCTTTTAGCATAGAGCCGTTTCTGTTAGTCTGAGAGTGATATGCATATTTGAAGCCATCAAGGTTTCCAAGTTGTGCATTGAAGTCGCCACCAGTAATGAGGATGTTGTGCTTCGGGACTTGTCTGGTGACTGATGTTAAGTCCTGATAAAATCTTTCGACTTCCACTTTATCACTTACATTAGTGGGACTGTAACAGGAGATTATCGAAGTTCGAGGATTTCCGTTCAAAGAAGCTATCATTACTCTGGGAGATATCATTTCTACATTGCTAAGTGCATTGTAGGCCTGCTGGCTGAAGAAGCATTCCAATTCCGCCAGTTGTAGCTTGCGCTGTTTTTCCAGGCTGAACATGTAATCAGCTTCCAACTTCCAAAATTGTGTTCTTTGTTGCAATGTCTTCATGTAAGAATCTATGTTCTTGCATGCAAATGATGTTTTGGTTTGTAGATTCTGCTGACGCAATTAGTTCAGGTATCTGTCCTTCCTTCTGAAGTGTACAGGCATTGAGAGTACCTATGAAGATGTCATCTTTTCTTTCATACTTCGAAGCAACCAGTGCTGGACTTATATACAGAGTCATACCTGACAGTGCTTTCATGCATTGGTTGAAGTTCGTCAGGGTTGCCTTCTGTCCCCCATGCTTTTCAACATACTCTTTGAATGCATCACAACTGAGGCAGATGAAGATCATGTCAGCACAGTCAGAATTGGAGGAAGAACCATTACAAACCTTCACTTTGCAGATGACATTGATGCCTGGCAGGCAGTGAGCAAGAACTCGCCAAGCTTGTTATAAGACAAAATGAAACTTCGACAAGATATGGCATGGAAATCAGTGCCGAGAAGACCAAATTGATAGCCAGTCATAATACCACCATTAATACTAATATAACCGCCCATGGACTGAAGCTAGGAACTGTTCAACAATTCACTTACCTATAATCTCTCATTAACAATGAGATATCCGAGCAAAAATCGTCTAAGGGCAGCAAAGACAACAATTACACTGTCCAAGCTGAAACATTAAAGGACAAGACCGTCTGTATGAAACACAAGATCAGGCTCTTTCGTCCATTAGTGCATTCTATCTTCCTAAGGTGCATATGAGACATGAACCCTCAGGGCAGATTTTGGAGAGACGAATCCATGGAAATAACATGTCATCGCAAGATACTGAACATCGCCAATGAACAAGCGCGCCAAACTATCAAAAAACCATAATGGATTATATAAAGATCTGTTGACATCAGTTAAGAAAAGAAAACTACGCTGTTGGGCTATGAAGCTATATCCAACGGCCTTGTAAATCAATCCTCCCGGGAAATACTGGCGGAGTGAGACACAAAGAAAGACAGAAAAAAAAAACAACCATGTGCCGAAAGCATTGAGGAATGGACAGAGATCCCATTAGCAGACACTCAGGATTTGGCACACAACCGACAAAGCTAAATAAATCTGGTAAACAATTCTTTAGTGCCTCATTGACTGTTGATGGAGCTGAAGAAGGAGAGAAGAAGAAAAACTGTTCTTACCAAACACTACTACCAAAAGAGGAACTCACACCCAAGTAAAAAATAACTGTGACTTCATCATGTCTCATTCTCCCTGACCAAAATGTGGCCACTTAATGACAAATAAAACAAAACAGGAGAGAGTACCCTTAACATTCTACAGATATTCTACCCTATTCCGTTTGTTCTCTAATGCCGACATACACTCAAAAGGGAATGCACTTCCTGTAAGAAATAAGTTCAGTCCTCAGTCCTGTAAGATTTGCCAGAAATGAGCTGAACATGGGTATGTTCATTAAAATAATTATGAAATGCTTGTCTCTGAATGGACTGCTATGAAATTTGGAAATATTGTTGATATGATGATGTTTTTCATACTGACATTGTCATTTTTGCAAAAAAAAAGTTGTTTTTTTTTTATGTGATTAATTATATAATAATAAAAAAGACAGGTGTGTTAAATAAAGATTGAAAAACTTCATGGTGGTGTGTTTGTTAGTAATATAAGGCAAACAGTTAGTCACTTCCATAACCGCAGAAACATTACAAACAGAAAACAAGTTTTTCACTGACCTTTGTAAAGCCTTAATATGGGATAATCCACAGGTAAAATTCCAGGTACTTTGAAACATTTTCACTGATACAAACACAGTATTTTTCACAAACATAAACACAAAGTTTATATCACATAAATGGAGTGATATAATGTCACTGGTTATGTTCTACACACAAAAAGCTGGAGATGTTCTGCACATTATGTAATTACAGGTAAGCACACAGGTTTTCACAGGTAAGTATGTACAGGTAAGTCATATTTCACTAATTTCACTGCAGGAAATTGTGGAATTGCCCCAAACACCCCTTTCCTTACACAGGACAACACCACAGTTCTTGCATTCCCAGGAACTTTGGATTTTATTTCCTGCAGGGGTACGGTCCGGGCCCTTGGCACACATCACACAGTTGCGCACACCTCGCTTGGATTCAATCTTGGTCAGCTGATGTTGTGCTGGCTTCTTGATGACAGAGGCTGTGGGGGTCACATCAAGTGAAGCCTTTCTTTTCCTGGATTGATCAAGCCTTTGACCACTTCCAGGTGGAAGTCAAGGTGTGAGAGAAGCTTGCATCGGGGTCCTGGTGCTTCACGATACAAAATGTATGCGTTGATGACAGTCACATCCAGAAGAACCAGAACATGTACTTCCACCACTTCTTGGCTTTGTTGGCAATCCCATAATATGATCTAAGTTGATTTGTGTCCACACCATTGTAATTTTCAGTGTACTCCTGGATGGCAATGGTTTGGAGTATGTTTGATCTGGTGCCCCCCCCCCCCCCCCCCCTTTCGGGTGATGGTGATGTTGCCGGTTTTGTTGGCAGTGGAAAGTACGCTAACTTGGCGTTTCTTTTCACACCAAGTGACTGCCATCAAGTTCCCCTTCTTGATCTTCTTCATCCCCCCACTCTGCTTCAATTTACAGGTCTTGATGGGAACAGGGAGACCTCTGCAGTTCAGGTGACTGTCCCACAGCCATACGTCTTGTTAGCCAGCAGTGTCTCCAATAAATCCACTGATGTGAAGAAATTGTCAAAGTACACATAGTGATTTCTCCCATAGTAGGCTTTCACAACATCTGTCACATCACGTGTACCCAGAGGCAGGTTTTCCTGTACTACTTCCTTGCCAGTGTCGATACTGAAGTCTACCAGATGGTAAGACTCCGAATCTGCAAGAGCCCATGCTTTGATGCCCCATTTGGTGGGTTTTGGGGGGACATACTGAAGAAAGGAGAACCTGCCTTTGAATTTTATCATGGCCTCATCTACACTTACTTTTTTATGTGGCTGATAGTGTGTGGCTGATATGTGAGGCAAACTTTGGTTCGGCTTTGTCTAAGACAGGCCTCACTTTGTGGAGCTTGTCATGGTTGGGGCTGGTGCGTGGTGGATTCGTGGTGGAATCATTGAGGTGAAAATAGGCGTCAGTTGTTCATATCTATTTCTTGGCATAATATTTGCTATAGTTGGTTGCCTAAGATCTGGCCTCTTGCTCCAATAACACCTATAGTTTGGTAGTTGAATCACACCCATCAGAAAAAGTATGCCCAAATATGCACTGATTTCTTCCCCAGATGTTGGTTGGAAGTTGGCTGCTCCTTTTTGGAGTGCATATCTGTTCGTCTCCTCACTGATTTTTTTCAGCATAGCGTGTGGAGTCAACCCTAAAATAAAAAACCGATGGAAGGCAAGGGGAAACCACCATCGTACTTTTCCCCAGGAAATCCATGGACAGAGGAAGAATAAAGAAGAAAGTTAACGACGTCAATAGGTGCTCCTGTGGAGCACCTTCGTCCGGTAGGGACTGTCATGCGGCGCAGGTGACACCAGACCGTCAGCCAGCTACTGCGACCAAAACCAAGATTAAATTCAACACCAAGATGGCAACATGGAACATAAGAACAATGTTGCAGAAAGGTAAATTAGACAACATCAAAATGGAGACGGAAAGGCTTAACATCAGTATTTTAGGACTAGGGGAAATGAGATGGAAAGGGGCAGGCATGATAACATCAGAGAATATACAGTGATATACTGTGGTGGTAATTCACATGAAAGAGGAGTAGGCATCATAATGGACAAAGACAAATCAAAAGCAGTTAAAGGATACTGGGCAGTGTCCAACAGAGTTTTACTGGTCAAATTCAGAGGGAAACCTTTTGATATCAACATCATACAGGTGTATGCACCAACATCTGCAAGTACTCAGGAAAACATCGACAACTTCTACGAAGTTTTAGAGATGGCCAAGATCCAATGTAAATCACAGGAAGTTACAGTCATAATGGGAGATTTTAATGCTAAAGTGGGACAGGATAGGGTGGAGGATATAGTTGGACCTCATGGCCTTGGTACACAAAACGAAAGAGGGGGGAAGCTTGTAGAATGGGCACAGATGAATGAGTTCATAGTAGGAAACACCTGGTTTGAGCAGCCTAACAGAAGAAAATGGACTTGGATGAGTCCAGGAGATAATACCAAAAATCAGATTGACTACATCCTGATCAACAAAAAATTTAGAAATTCTTTACTGTCAGCAAAAACACTACCAGGCGCAGGCTGCAACAGTGACCACAATCCGGTAGTGGGAAGGTTTAGGCTGAAATTGAGGAAAAGAAACAGACCAAAAGCAACATCAAACTAAACCTTGGACTCTTGAAGACAGATGAAATAATACGTCAAAAATTTAATGTACATGTTCAAAACAAATTCAGTGCTCTGGAAGACGTTGGTGACAGTGAGGAACAATGGACAAAGTTGAGAAGTTCTATAAATGAAGCTTGTGAGGAAATCCCTAAGGCAAATAGAAAAGCAAAAAAGAGCTGGATGACTAATGAAATTTTGGGCCTGATGGAGAAAAGGAGGAAGGCAAAGAGAAACGAGGAGATACACAGGAAGATAAACAAAGAAATCAGGTATAGGTGCAATGAAGCTAAGGAAGCTTGGCTGAACACAAAATGCAAAGAGATAGAAGAACGACACAAAATGGATCCTCAGGGTATGTACAGACGAATTGAAGAAATTGTTCACAGGAAAAATACATGCACATCAACTGCTTGCTTAAAATCAAAAGATGGTACGCTTATCATGGAAAAAGACAAGGTATTAGACAGATGGGGAGAGTACATTAAAGACCATTTTGAGGATGACAGAAACGAAGAACACATTCTAAAAAAGAACTTTGAAGGACCACCCATAATGAAAGATGAAGTCAGAGCAGCACTGAAAAAGATGAAACCAGGAACCCCAGGACCAGACAACATTACTACAGAGATGATTGAAGCCCTGGAGGAATTTGGCATAGAAAAAATAACAGTCCTCCTAAATGAAATTTATGACACTGAAAAATCCCCAAAGATATGTCAAAATCAATTTTCATTGCACTTCCAAAGAAGACAGGGGCTATAGAATGCGAACTCCATCGCACAATCAGTTTGATGAGTCATGTAACAAAAATCCTTTTCAGAATAATCATGATGAGGACAAGGAATAGAATCAAAAGAGAAATAGCAGAAGAACAGTGTGGATTTGTGGAGGGGAAAGGAACTATTAATACTATATACATCCTAAGAACTATCATAGAGAGGTCAGTTGAGATGAATAAATATTTGTATTTATGCTTTGTTGACTATACCAAGGCTTTCGATCGGGTACGACATGAAGAATTGATCAACCAACTGGAGAGACTCAATGTTGATGGAAAAGATCTACGAATAATCAGGAATATGTACTGGGAACAAACAGCTGCAATGAGAATAGAAAACAATATAAGCTCTTTTCAAAACATCAAAAGAGGAGTCAGACAGGGTTGTGTTTTGTCACCAGATCTGTTTTTACTATATAGCGAAAACATCATGAGAAACCTAGAAGAAGACCCTGGATTAAAGGTTGGAGGGAAAATGATAAACAACATTCGGTACGCAGATGACACCGTACTAATTGCAGAAAATGAAAGGGACCTACAAAACCTTGTGAATATACTAGAAACAGAAAGCAAAGGTAAGGGTTGGAACTAAACAGCAGGAAGACTGAAGTCATGGTGATCAGTAAAAAACATGAAATCCCCTCATGCAAAATAACAGAAAATGGCACAACCTTGACACAGGTTAATAAGTTCAAATACCTGGGAACGGTCATTTCATCAGACGGCAGATGCACATCGGAAATAGCTGGCAGAATCGGCCAAGCCAAAACAGCATTCAAGAAGATGACAAGCATTCTTACCAACAAATGCCTATCAATTAACATCAGAAAGAGAGTCCTTGAATGTTATATAGAACCAATACTGTTGTACAGATGCGAGGCATGGACAGTCAGCAAGCAAAGCCAGAGCAGGATTGAGGCAGTTGAGATGTGGTTTCTCAGAAGAATGTTGAGAATACCATGGACAGCAAAGAAAACAAACGAGACAGTCTTGATGGAAGCAGACACAAGTCGATCACTGATAAGGAAGATTAGGAAAAGACAAACAACATTTATAGGCCGTTTTATGAGGAAGGGGGATTTGGAGCACCTGGTCACAATGGGAAAGCTGGAGGGAAAGAGAGCACCGGGTAGACCCAGGGAGAGAATGCTGGATGGACTTGCAGAGTGGCTGAGGATGAAGAGGGTGGGGGAGATGCTGGGGGCAACGAGAGATAGAGATGGTTGGAAGTCCATGGTCGCCAACGCCATGCGGCAGGGCACCTGATGATGATGATGATGAGTGTGTGGAAATAAATTGTAGGAAATATTCTACAGGCTCTGCATCAAGTCCTAAAGGCACTGTAGGGCCCACAGAATGATCAAAAGTGGGAATCCTCTAGTCTACAACAGTGTCGGACCACTCAGCAGATGAGTCGTCAGAATCGTCGTCGAACAAAACTGAATTTAGATCAGAAAGATCGCTTGTATGAACAGAAGAAACACCAGTTCCCACACTCACATCACTCTGGTTGTCATCTCCAAGTTCCAAAGCACGCTCAGCACACAATTCGTCGATGAACTCATCGAAAAGATCATCATCTATTATTCGCCAATCCGCCATTTTGATGGAAAAATCGTCGTGAAACAACACTTGCAAAAAATTGATCAAAAATCGATGTCGTCTGCTCAAAACTTAAAGAGCGCGATATGAGACGGAAGTAAAATGCTTTCTGGTTGTCGTAAAAGCTTCCTCCCCTAAACTGGAGAGCTCTCACTTCCTTAGCAACGGGTCCAAGTAACGCATATCGATCCGTGCGATTCAGGACTACGCGGTTCGTGCTGTATGATGCGGTTCAGGACGTTAAGAGTTTTAATAGATCTAGCAGATCTGTTAACTTGACCAACAATATACATAAACCTGGTCGAATAAAACTTGGCCGAACTAGATCATACTGAAACGTCTGAAAAATAGCAGCACTACACGAGATCGCTGAAACTAAAATCGGCGCTGTCAAAAAATTTGTCTTCTCTGGTTTTGTGAACACTTGACATCACTAATCCATTCTTTAGACTTAGGTTGTTGTTCTCCCGAACGAACTTCCATTGACCATGATCCTGCTGAATCTTTGCCTTTACCCGACATTTTCATTCATCATGTGCCCTGCTGAATGGCGTTGGCTTTCACGGCAATCCATACGAATCTATACTTCGTTGCTGCAAGTACATCTCCCGCCCTCTCTGTCTTCATCCGCTCCGCAAGTCCGTCCAAAATTTTCTGCCAGGATCTACCTGGTGTTCTTTCCCCTCCAGTCTTCCTGTTGTGACTAACTGCTCTAATTTCTCTTGCTTCATAAAATGTTCCACGAATGTTGCTTGTCTTTTCCTAATCTTCTCCATTAATGTTCTTTTTGTGTCTGCCTCCTTCAAGACTGTCTCGTTTGTTTTCTTTGCTGTCCACGGGACTCTTTAACATTCTTCTTAGAAACCACATTTCAGCTGCCTCATGAGATCTTGTTCTGACTGTTTGTGTTGACTGTCCACGTTTCACATCCGTACATCAATATCGGTTTTATATAACACTGAAGAACTCTCTTCCTGATGTTAATTGATAAGCATTTGTTGGTAAGGACTTTTTTTATTTACTTGAAGGCTCTTCCCAGATATCAACTTGTCTCACTGTGGTACTTCTTGCTGTTATTTTGCAAGAGGAGATTTCTTGTGTTTTTGCTGATTACTATGACTTCAGTCTTCTTGCTATTTAGCTCCGGCCCTTTATTTCTGCTTTCTATTTCTATTATATTCATAAGATTTTGTAGGTCTTTTTCATTTTCTGCAATTAGAACGGTGGCATCTGCATAACGAAGATTCTTTATCATTTTCCTCCAACCTTTATCCCGGGGCATTCTTTTAAGTTTCCCAAAGCTTTTCATAGTATAAACTGAAAAATTAGAGTTGTTAACTGTTGAGCCGGGTTCTTTTCGTGAGGCTTGTTACAAAATCCCCAAGCTGAAAACAGGCTCGTTCCGTGACACACAAATGCTCCATGTGCCTGCTTCCCTGGTGCACACCGAAACTGTTAAGCGTGACCCTCAAGTGAAAACAAGTGTGTTCCCTATTTCTCATATACCGCTGACACAATTTTCTACCAAACTCCTGTGCATTGTGAATGAGTCGCACTGTGTCCCTGAAAAGCATGCCTTTTGTGTGTGGAGGGCGATGGGGGCTGGATGTACATCTACATGTACCTCCCTCTGAAGACTTTTCTTTTCCTCCAAACCCGCTCTTGCTGTTTAGGGATGGCAGGCCTTAGATGATTGTTCTGCACTGCAAGCTCTCTCAGTTGGGTTCTCCCAGTATTCAGCCGATCCATCACTGGATCACTTAGCTGACCCAAACATAGCAGTACGACACTCTACCTTACCACTGATCTGTGCCTAATCTGGACCTGATGTCTCTAGTCTCCACGAAAGATCTACTCTACATGTAAATGTTTTAATTGATGTATCATCCCAAGAGTTATATCTTTGTCCTACAAAATCAGCAATTCTGCATAATTTTCTTTACCTCCAAGCGCTGTTGGCCTACAATGTACTTTTGGCAAGAGTGAATGCTTTCGTGTGTGCCATATTTCCTCCCGATGGACTTGGTTTGAACGCTTGCAAAAGAATGAAAAATCGTCGATTGACAGCTAACCTAATTTCCGTCTGTGGTGTATTATGTCCTCGGTGAGATACGAGTACACCCAATTGCACCTTTTCTACAAGTTCTCTTTTGTAGCCATTTTAAAATCTCCCGTCAAAAAACAAGAAGGTTTTTGTTTATTTGTTTGTTTTTTGTTTGTTGTACAGCTAGGCGAATGGTGTGTGCGTGTGTGTACGTGTATGTGTGCGTTTACGAGTGTGTGTGTGTGTTGTGTGTGTGTGTGTGTGTTGTGTGTGTGTGTGTGTGTGTGTGTGTGTGTGTGTGTGTGTGTGTGTGTGTGTGTGTGTGGACAAAACTATTCAGACACAATTTTCTCAGCTTTTTGCTGATGGAGTTTTTGCGAACTTTGGGTAAACAGTGTAGACTCTTAAGGATATGCAAAAGTGTTAGTTCGGAACGTATATATACGTGTGCATATAGTTTTCCGTTTTCCACTGTAATGCATTAACGGATAGACAATATATATTGAAACTGGAGATCGTTTATTTGAATCAATTACCTTAATTTTGTTACCTTGCCAGTGTATACGTCTTATTACTATTATATTTTTCGTTCAAATTTATTGTATGTCACCATGATTTCATTGGTTTTATGTCCATTTATTACCACTATTAATTATTTATTCATTTATTCGTTTATAAAATTTGTTTATCTGCTTTGATGTTTTTGGTTTGCTTCTCACTTCATTTCATATGTACCACTCCCTGTTTCTGTATCTCCTTGCTTATTTGTTTGTTTATTTATTTACTCGTTTACTTTTGTTCTTGGTACTTTTTCTTATCCAATTTTATCTCATTTTTATGAATTCGTTCATTTACTATTCATGTATATACAGATATTCATCCAACAAAACCTGCGGCAGATGAAGAAGGTGGGAGGCAAAAGCTGCAGAACGCGAGCCATGGTTGATACCTACGACGTTAAGTCATTCCTTGGCGGCAATTGCACAGTATATGGACCAAAAGCATCCAACTCAACATCTATCCATATCTCCATCCACTCCATTCTGTTGACGGAGAAAGCGGACAGTTTCTCTCACTTTATCACACTATAGCTTATGGAGTCGACAGTATCTGAGGACGCCATTGCAGCAATCCCCCAACGGCGAGTAAAGGAATGGCGAGCAGAGCCCCTACCCCACCCCACCCCTCCAATACGAGATTACCAAAGCCCTGAAGCAAACCACGCCTGGAAAAAGCATTAAGAACTGACGGTATTCTGCAGATATCTACAGGAATATGGGCGAGATGCCCTTGGAGAAGCTAACAGTCCTGTACCAGTACATATGAAGAAAGGAAGAGGTTCCTCAAAACTCACAGATGCCATGATCATAGATATTTACAAGAGGAAGGGCGGTAAGATGTTATGCGATGATTATCATGGGATATCCCTCCGGTGCATAGCAGGAAAGGACCTTTGTAGCTAAGCCCATCAATCCTTAATCTCAGTATAGCCTTACATAGAGAAGGGGTACCAAAGCATTTGACAACATTAACCTACAAGCATGTGAGAGATACTGCGAAAGTTTACTAGTGCTCAGAACCTTGTCTCACTGACTGCTTTCAGAATAGCTTCCTGGCCTGGGTGCAAGAGAATGGTGGAAGCTTCTCAACACTTCCTCGTGTAGTACAAAATGAAACGAGGGTGCGTTTTAGCACCACATTCTTCTCAAAACGTTTTTGGCTCTATTGATTGATGGATTCAGAGACTTTGATAGGGGCATGTTTATTCAGTTTTACGCAGAGGGAAAAACTCTTCAACTTGCAGAGACTCCAAGCGAAGACCAAAGGGCAGAAAGTATCCTACAGCAATTTCTCTTCGAAAATGACTAGACACAGATGGTTGCGCACTTTGTGCACACACGCACAAAGAAATCCAGCGTTCCACTGGCCAAAGTGCTCTGGCGTGCAAACGCTTCTGCCTCACATTTAGCCAACACGTATCAGGCTTCTATGCGTTATCATCTCTGATAATCATTAACTCCCAGTAGATAAAGATTGGTAGGCCAGTACATTAGTTAGATGAAACCATGGACAAATTCTGCTGCTAGGGCAATACAGTGAGCAACAATATATCTCGTGCTGCTTAGCTGGCGCTGCACATCTCCCAGACCATTTCTGCCTTCGGAATGCTGACCAAGGGGCTTTAGCAAGGCTTATTAGGCTCACCACAAAGATTGCTATGTACATGTATAAAACAGAATTACTTAACGCTCTGCTGCAAAGACTTTGGGCTCTCTACCAACAGCACAGTGAATAACTAAAACATTTCCACCAAAGATGCCTTCGCAAGATCTGCACCATCACATGGCAAGATCAAGTGTCCAACTTTCAAGTTTTGAAGAAATATTACTTGCCTCGTATGAAGTGTCTGACATTCGTCAAATGCTGGCTTAGCTGGATAGGACATGTTACCTTATGGAAGACAGTCACATTTCAGAGATGTTCCTGTTACGACAGCTGAAGCAAGGTCACAGTGGGAAGACCACTAAAGGAATCCAAGGATACTCTAAAGGTTAACTTAAAAGCTGTGGCACCAACACCACCAATTGGGAAGACATGGCCCGCGACAGACTAAGTTGGCGACAGTTGTGCAAGCAGGGCGCAGTCACATGTGACAGCGCACAACAGCTGCTAGTGAACAAAAGAAAAAGGGACCAGCGGAAACAGCCCGATACGGTATACCTGTGCAATTGGGAAGACATGGCCCGCGACAGACTAAGTTGGCGACAGTAGTGCAAGCAGGGCGCAGTCACATGTGACAGCGCACAACAGCTGCTAGTGAACAAAAGAAAAAGGGACCAGCGGAAACAGCCCGATACGGTATACCTGTGCGAACTCCCTTAAAGACCCATACAAATCAATAAGACTAGTATACATCATCATCATCATCATCATCATCCCGTACATAATGCTATATATGTAACTGTAACTGAGAGCCAGGTTCAACCAGGTAGCCGCTATATATGTATATATTTTTTCTCCGCTCCCAGTTAAGATAAGTCACACGCTCTCTATAATTTCGAATCGGAGTTATCTTCTCCAGCTGAAGGCTTAAAGAAACACGGGGAAGTTTGCTTATCAGTTGATGTTGTCCTAAAGTAGTGAATTTGTTTCTTTGTTGTCTTTCGTGTTCGCTTGACAAAGGCCATTTGGCCGACACTTAGCGCTTGTTTAGTTAATCAAATACACATTCACATTCCATTTTCATATTTGTGGTACTGTGCACAGAATTTATCCGTTTTTTTTCATGCAATGCGAACATTCAGATATCTATATATGCTGCGTGTTTATGTTGGGCACATTTACATTTCCTGCACTGATGCCCCCAACCACATTGATCACACAAAGAATGTTTACATCTTGTGATTACACTTCTACCAGGAGCTCGGACATACACAAATTTAAATAGTCGACTCATTAAATGTCTTAAATCTTGTATTTTTGTGTTGACAATCGGACAAATCGACTGGGCTCCATCTGAGCGATCGCCTACCGTCGTTCTATACAAAAATAGAATGCTATAGAAGATGAACTGGTGTGTTTTCTAGTCAAAAGGTGTGCTTAATGATCCTGGTTTCTTGCATATGTACTTTTCCAGCTCATACAGTTATATCTATGTGTGTTGTCCAGAACTGCATTTTATTTCTGTTTCTACTTTCGCAATTGCTGCTTGCTCGTTTCGTTGTTTGTTTGTTTGTTTGGTTTTTTTGTTTGTGTGTTTGTTTGTTTGTTATCGTTACTTATTCATTTACCAGTTTTACTGTATTCTCTTGTTTACAGTATTATGATTATGTGGACATGTTTCTGAGTATGTGTTCACGTGCTGAAGTAGGCATGTGGCCTAATCAGTAAACTATTCAGACTTTTACATCCCTTACACAGTCTCTCACTCGCGCGCGCGCGCGAGAACACACCACACACACTTAACCACACGCATACGTGCGCACACGCACGCACACTTTTGCATGCATGTGCGCACGCGTGCACGTGTTCCTACCCATACATGCCTCTCCCCCTGCTGTATTCTCCCCTCCCTCCGACAAACACAGGTGTGAGGGCGTCAGAGTAAAAACATTGGGGTACCGCCAACTTCCGGTCAAAGTGATGCCAGAACTACAGTTATTGACAATATCGCAATCATTACTGATACATGTCACAAATAGCTCGTGATATTTTTGTTACAGGTCCTTCCACTGAATATCCGCTCTTGTACGACTCCCGAAGCAAGAATCACGTGACCGTGTACACCATTAGCACAGGTCGTCACATGATGTTTGAGTTCAGCACAGACGATCAGGCCAACAGAGGATTCGTTCAGGCCGAGTTTAATTCCGTGCCAGGTGAGCACAATGACATGGATTTCTTTTCAGCGATTTTGTTGTCGAAATGAAGCAAACCTACCACCACCCCTCTCTCTCTCTCTCTCTCTCTCTGTCTGGCTCTGTCTGTCTGTCTGTCTGTGTGTTTGTCTGTCTGTCTGTCTGGTCTGTCTGTCTCTGTCTCTCTCTCTCTCTCTTGCCATCGGAGCAGCTGATTTTCTGAGGGGCATGTGGCACTTTGAATAGATGTGTTATTTATAATGAAGAGGGCGTTACGAAAAAGTCGCCATGAAGGTTGTCACCATGACACCAAAAAGCCGAATAGATGGTCTCATACTAGGAATGTTCCTTTCTCTGATATTCTGGGGAGGATTTTTGCTTCAATGCGGTGAAGTGGAAGAGGATCCTGGTCCTGCACCATTCAGAATGGACAGTACTCGGCAGACCAGACTTACCAGTGCAGGACGCCAGAACAGCATAATGACAGTGGTGGTCAAGCGAGTCCTCTTCCCCTTCCTTCTTAGGAACCAATTCTGGCAGACGTGGTGGGGATGCTCAGTGCTCTGATCTCGCAAGTGAACGACATGAATACCAATATGAACAGTAAGTTCTGTGACTTAGAACATAGTGTAAAGGAACCTGGTGAACAATATGCTACACTACAGAATTTCTTAGAAATAAAAATCAAAAATTGATGAAAACTTATTCTGTGCTAATGGCAAAAGTTGATGAACTGGAGAGGAAAGCACATGGTTTTGAGGGCAGATAAAAAAAATCTTAATTTTTATGAGATACACAGAGGGCAGAATGAATCAAATGCAGAATGTGTACAGGAACTCATCTGACAAATTCGAGATAGCAGACTATCTGATCGAGTTTACAGATTGAATGCAAAAGTAACTTTCTAATAACTGCATGGCGTTGTTTGTACAAGGTCCAAATTTTGAAACGTAAAAGAAAACTGAAGGGATCCGACGTTTTTGTTGGGGAAGGCTTTTCTACATATGTAAGAGAAATTCGACGTTAACTCAAACCCCATCTAAACACAGCACGCAAGGATGGAAAAACAGCGACAACCATCTGATAATCGATGACAAAAGTATTATTTTGATGGTAAGGACGTTTTAAAGGAAAGCAGATAGGGTGTATGCCGGCCTATCTTTAAAAAATGTCTTCCTTGTTATCAGAAGAAAATCTTACTAACCATACACCGGTTATACATTAAAAAAAAATGCCTATCTCCGTGAACGATGCCAAGTGAACAAGGTACCAGTGCGACCGACTTGTCAGTTATGAGCACAGTGACCACGTAAGATACGTACATGTACTGTCAACAAGGAGCATCCATTCATATTTTTGTTGTGGAATGTCAAAGACTTAGTTTCAAAAATTGCAGATTCTGATTTTCTTTTCTTTGCAGCTTTTTTCAATTTTTTAAATTCAAATTTAGGCAAGACTTCATCTATACAAATATAAACTGCATTATTGTAGAACACACACTGAAATGGATATCATACATGTACATCATCATCATCAAGTGCCCTGCTGGATGGCGTTGGCGATCATGGCCCTCCTTATGTATCTGTCCCTTGCTGCCGCAAGCACATCTTCCACCTTCTCCGTCCTCAGCCACCCTGCAAGTCTGTCCCTGGGTCTACCCGGTGCTCTGTTTCCCTCCACCTTTCCTGTTGTGACCAAGTGCTCTAATTCTCCTTTCCTCATAAAATGGCCTACAAATGTTGCCTGTCTTTTCATAATCTTCCTAATGAATGATCTTCTTGTATCTGCATCCATCAGGACTGTCTCGTTTGTTTTCTTTGCTATCCATGGAACTCTCAACATTCTTCTCGGAAACCACATTTCGGCTGCCTCAATCTTGTTCTGGCTTTGCTTGTTGACTGTCCACGCCTCATACATGACAGTCCAAATATACAGATACGTGTGTATGCTCGTTTATGATCAAAACACGCATACACACACATACACACACGCACGCACGCATGCGCGCGCGCGCGCGCAACACACACACAATATATATATATATATATATATAATATATATATATATATATATATATATATATAATATATATATACGAGTATATATACATACATATATTACATGTATTTTGTGTTGTTAATTATTATGATATATATAGTATATATATATATAATATATATTATATTGTGTGTATATATATATACAGATTGCACAAAGACGTACAATCACATGTGCACGCATTCTCAAGCTGGCATTTGAATATTTTGATAAAGACACGAACAATAAAGTAAAGCAAAAAGGCATGAGTGTATCAAACCTGTCTTCAGAAAAGAACCACACACACTCCTCAGAGAAAATAATAATAATAAAATATAAAAAACCAGCAAGAACAGCAACAAATAACCCATTCTTCGTTTGCGGTGTTTACATATTTGTATAACGTCTTATTTGTTATAACTGTAATACTACAATATGTCAAGTTAAAGTCTGCAGAATCTGGCTGTGCGTAATAGATGAAAAAAAATTGTCATCATTAAAAGTAATGTATTAGGCGGTAGTAGGTCCAATCCATTTCGTACTTAAATGCAGTCATTCTCAACTTTTGATAATATAGTTCAATATCATATCTCCGTTACGTTTTTTTTTTCTGAAGATGTGCAGATTTGGCATCAGTTTTTCACATTTACATTAATAAATGAATTATTTTGCGAAAAGCAAATTTTGTTTGCATTTTTGATTTTATTTGTCTAGTTGAAATCTTTAGGGAAGATAGTCAATCGAACGCATGGATACAAAACTTTCTGTAAACCAGCATCAAATTATCTACGCAAGGGAGACGATCTGGAGGGAGGGTTGGTCCGTAAAAATGGATTTGTTCCCTTTGTAAAAGTCGTTACTGTTGATTATATCATATGTTACGTGTTTCTTGTAGATAATTTGTGTGTGTGTGTGTGTGTGTGTGTGTGTGTGTGTGTGTGTGTGTGTGTGTGTGTGTGTGTGTGTGTGTGTGTGTGTGTGTGTGTGTGCGTGTGTGTGCGTGTGTATGTGTGTGTGTGTGTGCGCGCGCAACAGAGCAGAATATACTGTATGTTTGTTCTTATGACCTCCAGAAGGCTTTCCTTACTACATTCATTTTGATTTTGATACTGGCACAAGCTTACTTGAATAATAGTTTGACTGACCATTTGTACACAAATGACGTTTAAGTCATTTTGAATGGTGATCTGAACAGCAGTACTTCTGATATCACCTCATGATTTTATACAGATAATGTTTTTGATAACACACAGAAAAGCTAGTGCTTACATGTAGTTAGAATTAAGCAACGTTCAGAAGACAGTTGTATAAATAACTATGGAAAATTTCTGCTCAGTTTGTATACTGCTTTAGGATTGTGTATTTGAGAAAGGTGATCTTGAAGGTCGGTGTGCATACACTTCTGACAGTTGAAGCAGTTTTACAGACTGTTTTATATTCTCAGATGATCATCTTGTACGTGTTATGACCAATGTGACTGTCTATTGTTGAACGAATTGAATCAGACCATTTGCATGTCACAGTTTGTGTTTGTTTTCCAAATGAAAATACTTCAAATAGAGATCATGAAAGGCATGACCAGTTCATCGAAAGAATTATTTGGAGTGATGAATAAGTACATCTGTATTGTAATGCATTAGTCAAGATGAAAACCATAGCAAATGTGATGATGCTATTAGCTTGATCAATGCAAACATGAATATGGCATTGGATACGTTTAATGATCGTGTAAAAGAAAGTACTATGTGTATAATAAACGTAAGAGGGTACCTGCTTATTGGTTTGATCAAGAATGCGTGAGTGCTAAGAGAAATGCTAGGAGATCTATTGCCAGACGTGTCTATAAATTTTTACAAAAAGAAAGAAAGAAGGAAAGAGCAGTTTCGATAAGGCAGTAGCTGATAAATTTGTTCAATCTATTAAAAGTCAGAATTAATTTTGGAACACAGTTAATAATTTACTTTAAGAAAAAAAACAACTACAAGTAATATTACGATGGATATGTGGTTCCACCACTTTAAAGCTTTGTTAGAAACTAATATTGATAACACACATAATGAAGACATACTAGGAAAAGAGGAAGTACAATTTGCAATTAGGAAACTGAAAAACTGGAAACCTGCTGGTCCAGACGGCATCATAGGCGAACTTTTTAAGAATTCATGTGAACAAGTAATGCAGTTTTTCTAAAAGTTGTTCAACACTTTGTTTGATAATGGCGAATTTCCCCAAGCTGGACTGAATCTATTATTTTCCCACTTTTCAAATAGGAAATATCAATGATCACAATAATTAGAGGAATTTCGATTAGTGATATAAGTAGTAAATTATTTAGCATAATAATCAGCAATAGATTGCAAGAATGAATAGAAGAACATAACATCACAGGTGACCATCAAGCTGGATTTAAAAAAGGGATACTCAGCTATTGATCATATGTTTGCTTTGTTAGCTCTTGTGCAGAAACAGTTTGCTAATAAAAATCGGAAACTGTTTGTGGTATTTATTGATTTTGAAAAAGCGTTTGATTCGATCAGTAGAAATATACTTTGGCCTATTCTTCTCCAAAACAACATAAAACGTAAACTGCATCGATGTATCAGAAGCATGTATGGTGGGTAAAGTCCAGGGTTCGATGTGGAACCAGACTTAAAGAATATTTTGATTGCACTGCAGGAGTAAAACAAGGTAATCATGCAAGTCAGTGCTGTTCTCTCTTTTTATAACTGAACTAGCAATTCCGGTGATTAACAATGGAAGACATGGTGCTGTTCCATCTTGGGATGTTTTTGTTTGTTTGTTTTTTTTGTTTTTGTTTGGTAGATAACGATGTTTTGATGGCAGAAACAGTCATTGGACTTCAGACCCAGTAAACCAATCCGCAACAACGTGTAACAGCTGCACTTAATCTAAAGGCCAATATGTTTAAAAATAATACCATAATATTTCAAAAGGGTGGGAACTTGGGTGCAAGAGAACGATGGACGTATGGCGGAAATGCGGTGCCTGTGGTCAATGTGGAATAGTGTTCTCTGTCCGTCTGAGTTTTTCTGTAGCAAGCAAGTATATCTCTAGCACAGCTAAAAATTGTTTGCTTTTCATCATGCAGAAATTGTACCTTCGTAATAATGATTCTTTCTCAGTGTCTTTGTTCCCCCCTCCCTCCCCCCCCCCCCCCCCCCCCCCACCTTCCTCGTGGGGAAGCCAGTGGCTCTTTCAGTATAAATAGTATCCCCACCTTCTGCAAATTATGTGCTAGAAATTTCCTCTTTTCAGTCACTGTCTCCGTTTCTGTCTTATTCCTTTGCTTTCTGTCACTTCTTCCTATCATTTTCTGCGTTGCTGGTCCATTTACCTGTGCGTGTTCGTTAAAGTCTTACGTACTTTCCGTTAGAAAAGACAGATGAAGATCCAGAATGGGACGAGAGAGGGGTCTTGGTTCGGTGGCTGGGCTGGACTTGGTTGTTGCACGTTGTGTGACTATGTCCCGGGGTTTGTCATCTCCCCTCTTTGCCATTCAGTTTGTAAACAACTGATGACTGGGTCCGAATGGGCCATGCAACGCATGGACGGCACCCCCCCCCCCCCCCCCACCCTTTGCATGATGAAATGACTGTCAAGTAACTCGGGAGCTCGGGAGGTGATTGTCTGGAGACTGACGAGTCATTGATGCTCTGGGGGTGTTTCTTGTTAACATTATTAAGTGCGTTTTGGGCTCTAAGAAAAAGAGATATATAGAAGCAATTTTAGGAAATTTAGTTTTGTTTTAGAGTTGTTAGTTATGCACAGCAAAGGAAAATGGGCAGATTTTGCCTGTTTAGTTTCTGCCAGTCACCTAGTCCCTCCCGACCCTCCTCTTTGGGGCTGACACAGCTGCAGTCCGTTCCTTGTCTTTCCCCTATGTAAAAAGTATTGTCAGTGACTGTGTTTCCCACCTAATTTTTCTTTCATCGGGATTATTTCAGACTCCAATTGTTGCTTCTTTAATCCAGCTGTCTTTGCTCATCATCATCATCATGTGCCCTGCTGCATGGCGTTAGCGATCATGGCCCTCCAAATGCATCTATCCCTTGTTGCCGCAAGCACATCTTCCACCCTCTCTGTCCTCAGCCACCCTGCAAGTCCACCCAATATTTTCTCCCTGGGTCTACCTGGGGTTCTCTTTCCCTCCATCTTTCCTGTTGTGACCAGGTGCTCTAATTCCCCTTTCCTCATAAAATGGCGTGTAAATGTTATTTGTCTTTTCCTAATCTTCCTTGTCAATGACCTTCTTGTGTCTGCCTCCGTCAAGACTGTCTCGTTTGTTTTCTTTGCTCTCCATGGAACTCCCAACATTCTTCTTAGAAACCACACTTCGGCTGCCTCAATCTTGTTCTGGCTTTGTGTGTTAGCTGTGTCTTTGCTGATTACATCCATATTACATAAGTCTAGATCGCTCTTCATACTGTGCTGTCAAAACAAAACAAAAGAAAATAAAAACGACCACTTAATTTACTGGCAATGACTTTGTGCCGCTGCTAGCAGCCATCTGGCACTCAGCGCATTGTGATAGATAGTGAAAGAAAGTGAACGAATGTGAATATGCCTACAGGCCACGCTTGACCCAGCTCACACGCAGTCAGTGAGAGTAAATGAAGTGGTCTTGCTATTTTCTTTGTTTTTCCTTTTGGATTTATCATCTGCTTTCTGTGATTGCTCTGCAACTTGTTTTCATCATCTTTATGTTTTCTGGTCCCATTTTGTGTGTGTTTAGTTTGGCTTTCTTTGCTTCTTCTTGTGTGGAGCGAAAAAAACAAACAAACAAACATACAAGGCTTAGGCTGTTGGTGTTTTATTATGTGATGTAGATTATACACCACTTGACTGTGCCTGTAAAAAAGTGTTGTACATTATGGATGCAGACAAACACTGAAAGAACTCACTTCGAGAGACTTATAATACACTACGTAGAATATGTGTGAGATATCAAAAAAAGATCGTGAGACGAAACCTACAAAATTATGCAAAAACAACGCATCAGACTTCATGACATTTTGGGGGATAATTGTGTTCACTGGGTACAGCAATGGGGATTTGGTCTTGGCTTACACGGCAAGCAGGGTCGGGAGGGGGTTCGTGCCACTGTCAACAGGCTAAAAAGGAGGGCCTGGGGAATAAGGAATGACAGGAATAGACTGAATATACTGATGAAGAAACACCTGACACTAGCGTCTCCACTGATACAGATAACTCCACCAAGAAAGAGAAAAAACAACACATATGTGACTTGAGTTTAGAGAACTAAAATACCTATTACGTGCAGATTATTTTCTTCTTTCTCTGTTGTGTTTGTACTCGTTGTAAACTTCAGACAGAGTACTTTCTGTCGGTTTTATCAAAAATCTTATAGCTCTGATGAGTCAATTATTGTGCAATCTGCACGTAATAGGGGTTTACTTTCATGCCAGGCTACAGACTTTACAACACATTCATGCTCTGACAATGAATAAAGCTTCAACTTTCATACATGCTGTGTGGTGCGTGGAAGTATTCTGACCATTCATACTTAGCATTTTAAAAGTTCAGTCTAGCCATTATTTGTATCACTCAATACAATCCGGGTCTTTGGAACATGTGCGCCACAGGCGGCAGGTAATTAGTGTCACTCTTCACAATATGATGTAGAACCACATACACTAGAATTTTTTGTTTTTCTATTGCGCATGATTTGAAACCATATTAATTTTAGAGACAGATATGGACAGAAATCTGAAATATACAATGACACGACTTAGGTTAGATATATGAGAAGTCACAGTTCATTATTTTAGATGCAGAGCACAAAGTGATAGTGATCTATCATGCCCATTGTACAATTTTTCACACGGCACACAATCTCCTTTTCTTTGTTATCACCGTAGGCTTGGGAAATACCAAAGAAGCTGTGTGTTGACTTGTAATCCTACATCTCAGGACTGAAAGAGAGGACAGAAAAAATACACAATGATTGACAAAGCATGCGAAAAAATAGTGCCTGTGTGTGTGTGACTTTGAACCAAGAATTTCTGAAGTCAAACAGTGTTGTTGAGTCCTTACCCGGTACGCTTCAAGCATTTTTTTTATGTATCCCCACATTCATTAGGTCACAAGCTTGAATGAATGTGTGCTTTCCTAGATTCCAACAGAGGCACAGGGGACAAACAGAAGATGACATTTAGCTTCGGTTCAGAATGAAGTGGAAAAGAAAAGGGAATGAAAGCAGACAAAATGTCCTAAAAGACAGTTCAACAAAATTCGATCGGCACCACGTGACATCTACATAATTTTTGTTATGATAATAAATTTGTCCCTGAAATCAAGACAATAACAATAAACTGAAACATCCCCCCCCCCCCCCCCATAAGAATAGTTCAGTTAGTTAAATACTCAAAACTCCTAACCCCCAACTCTGATTACTTTCCATAGACCATGCTAATTTGTTTTTGTTTACTTCTGTTTAACTAATTCCTTCTAGTCTTTCTCACTAAATCATGATAACATGTTATCTGATTCAACTATAGCACTTGAGAAAGATCATAGTCAGCCCACTTTTCAAAAGAATGTTTCCTCCTCTTTTGCCACTCCAAACAAAGCAAAACAAAATTCGATGTAATTGAAAACAATTGCACGAAACTGAACTTCAGTTACATCACAACCAGTAAAGCCAAAAGCTAGATGCTCTTTGTTGTGTGTGTGTGTGGTTGTGTGTGTGTGTGTGTGTGTGTGTGTGTGTGTGTGTGTGTGTGTGTGTGTGTGTGTGTGTGTGTGTGTGTGTTTCCCTACAGCATCGTAACAGATGAACACAAAACTATTTCACACTGGCCACCAACAACCTAAGACTACATGAGGAGACAAAGGAGAACTACTTTGACATAACAAAAGGTCCGTTTTCCAAATCTGGATCAAATTCAGATCTGATCTGGATCCATTCTGATCATACTGACCAAATTCACCATGATTATTCAAGTTTCATCTCTTGACAGACTAACGGACCCTAGCAAACCTAGGAACACTGCTGACATTTTGTCTTTTTCACTTAAAACGTTTAACTTAACAGACCCTCTTATCCATGGAATCATCTGTCTCGGATGCAATAGACTCCCTCTCCCAATTGTGTGACAATCATACCTGCTACGTTAGATCGGACTGAACCTCTGCTGAGCCCGACAACTCGTCTGTCTGTTCACTCAGAACTGTGCTACCATCTGTCATTACAGATTGCATTGATGGCCTACCCCTTTGTTCGGTATGAGCTACTGGTAGCCCTACTCCGTGATCAAAGTGATCAATGTCATGTTCCTGACCTAAACTCATTCCACCGGAAATGAAAACGGGGGCATTGACTTTGAGAGTACTTGGCGTCTAAATTTTATTCTTTACCTGATATCAAGATGTGATTACCATATTTTTACGAACAGTTTAAATGATTTATACCCAAACTTTCCTTTGCAGTCTATTTATGTCAGTTTACTTGATGTGATCCAAAACAAGAAGCCACCTCTGAACCCGATTTGCTTTATAGCATGGTTCCTGTTTGTCAGTAAAAACTTATCAAGTGTTCAAATTACGTCTGATTGAGTCTGCCTGACACGGTGTCAATCAGGCTCGACTGATGTAGCCTACGTTGTCAAAATTTGAGCGATACCCCCCTTAAAGCACACCGTTGAAAAGTATGACAGTGATTTGGTTTCAGACTTCCCAATCAAACCCATGAATCTGGGTTGGAGATCGTAGAAGCTGAATATACCGCACACATTTACACTGACGGGATTCGATAAAACCCACAACCCAGTCGCCAGTCCGTTGAACAAATCACTACGCCACCGTGACTAGCGAATGCAATAGACTTCATTAGGCCTATTTTTAAATTTACTTCTTACTGAAAAAAAATTGATCGGCCCGTTGTGTGCAGTCTACGGAATATTTCGTCACCATTTTGCTTGTGTCAATTGATATTTACGTCACACTGTGCTTAGCTGGCATGTCATTTGATGATCTTCCGTCAGTGAATTAAGTTATGCTTCTTATTTTAAATATGTTGCGTTTGAAGTCCATCTTGTGCATTTTGGGGCAGTATTGACCTGATCTTTCCCTTCAGTGTGTATCTACTGATACGTTCAAGTTAAACTCCAATGGAAGGCAGAAAATGCTCAAAGCCATATTTTGTGTACTCAGATTATAAACTCTTGGCTGCTGAAATTACGATTAACAACTTTCATTTTTAAGCGTACATGAAATGTTTATTGCTTGAATTTTTATTGTATAGTGGGAAACATAAACATACTTATAAATGATCTTGACTATGAGTTACTCTGAAGAAGGCCAAGATATAATTGGCCTAATGTTGACGTGCAGCGAGGAAAATGACAGTACATGTATTTGAATTCTGTGAATATACAGGTTTATGTATATAATCTACAGATTCCAAACTGTGTGGCGATATTCAACGGATCAAGGCCTCTCGGCAGCCCCAGAATCTGACTTCCATCAATTACCCGCACTACTACCCAATGTAAGTTACACCCTGACCACTACTATCTGTATTTCTTCTGTATTGACCACCACTATCCTGTGTTCTGTACTGACCACTGCTACTCTATGTCTGTTATGTACTGACCACTACTGTCCTGTGCTCTGTTCTGACTGTCCTGTGTACTGTACTGCCCATTATGTCTTGTTTTGTACTGACCAAAACAATCCTGTGGTCTGTACTGACTACTACCGTCCTATGTTTTGTACTGAAACTGTTAAGTAAATTAACCTATTATATCGTCTGTACTGTCCTACATGTTCTTCTATACTGACCACTACTACCCTGTGTCTGTTCTATACTGACCAACTACTACTGTGTCTGTTCTATACTGACCACTACTACTGTGTCTGTTCTATACTGACCCCACTACTACTGTGTCTGTTCTATACTGACCACTACTACTCGTGTCTGTCTTACTCCTACTACCTGCTACTACACTACTACTCTGTGTCTGCTCTATACTGACAGCTACTATCCTATGTCTGTTCTATACTGACCACTACTACTCTGTGTCTGCTCTATACTGACCACTACTACCCTGTGTCTCTTCTATACTGACCACTACTACTCTGTGTCTGCTCTATACTGACAGCTACTATCCTATGTCTGTTCTATACTGACCATTACAATCGTATCTTATGTACTCACCACTACTGTCCTCTGTCTGTTCTGTACTGACCACTATTGGCCTGTGTTTCGTACTGGCCACTACTGACCTATGTATGTCCTGAACTGACCACTACTGTCCATTATCTGTTCTGTACTGACGATTACTGGCCATTGATCTGTACTGGCCATTCCTGTCCATTGTCTGTACAGTACTGATCACTACTGTTCTAAGTCTGTACTGTACTGATCACTACTGTTGATTGTCTGTACTGTACTGACCACTACTGTATTATGTCTGTACTGTACTGATCACTACCGTCCATGTCTCTTCTGTACTGACACTACTGTCTATGTCTGTAGTGACAGCTACTGTCCCGTGTCTGTTCTGTACTGACCACTACGTCCTCTGTCCTTACTGACAACTACTGTCCCATGTCTGTTCTTTACTGACCACTACCGTCCTATTCTGTACTGATCACTACTGTCCTATGTCGTTCTTACTGACCACTATATCCATGTCAGACTGACACTACTGTCCCATGTCTATTCTGTACTGACCACTACTGTCCATGTCTGCACTGACCACTACTGTCCCATGTCTGCACTGACCACTACTCTCAATGTCTGTACTGACCACTACTGTCCCATGTCTGTACTGTATTGACCACTACTGTCCCATGTCTGTTCTGTACTGACCATACTGTCCTGTCTAACTGTACTGACCACTACTGTCCTATGTCTGTTCTGTACTGACCACTACGGCCATGTGACAGTTCTGTACTCACTACTGTATCCTGTGTCTGTTTTGTGCTGACCACTACTTCCTGTGTCTGTTCTGTATTGACCACTACTGTCCTGTGTCTTCTGTATTGACCACTACTGTCCTTGTCTGTTCTGTACTGACCACCTACTATCCATGTCTGTTCTGTATTGACCACTACTATCCTGTGTCTGTTCTATACTGACCACTACTGTCCTATGTCTGTTCTGTATTGACCACTACTGTCCTGTGTCTGTTCTGTATTTACCACTACTGTCTGTGTCTGTTCTGTACTGACCATATTGTCCTATGTCTGTTCTGTATGACCACTACTGCCTGTGTCTGTTCTGTATTGACCACTATGTCCATGTCTGTTCTGTACAGTGTACTGACCACTACTGTCCTTGTCTGTTACTGTATTGACCACTACTGTCCTATGTCTGTTCTGTACTGACCACTACTGTCCTATGTCTGTACTGTACTGACCACTACGGACACTGTGTGTACAGTTCTGTCTCACTACTGCTATCTGTGTCTGTTCTGTGCTGACCACTACTATCCTCTGTCTGTTCTGTACTGACACTACTGCCCTGTGTCTGTTCTGTATTTACCACTAGTGTCCCATGTCTGTTCTGTACTGACCACTACTGTCCTATGTCTGTACTGTACTGACCACTACTGTCCTATGTCTGTTCTGTACTGACCACTACTGTCCTATGTCTGTACTGTACTGACCACTACTGTCCTATGTCTGTTCTGTATGACCACTACGGACATGTGACAGTTCTGTACTCACTACTGCTATCCTGTGTCTGTTCTGTGCTGACCACTACTATCCTGTGTCTGTTCTGTATTGACCACTACTGTCCTGTGTCTGTTCTGTATTGACCACCACTATCCTGTGTCTGTTCTGTACTGACACTACTCCTGTCGTTCTGTAACTCTCTCTGTTGTCATTGTTCCTGTATCTTGCCATTACTGTCCTATGTCTGTTCTGTACTGACATTATTGTCCTATGTCTGTTCTGTACTGACACTACTGCCCTGTGTCTGTTCTGTATTGACCCACTCTATGAGTTCTGTATGCCATACCCATGTCTGTTCTGTACTGACCACTAGTGTCCTATGTCTGTTCTGTACTGTACCACTTCTGTCCCGTGTCTGTTCTGTATTGACAACTACTGTCCCGGGTCTGTCCTGTATTGACTACTACTATACTGTGTCTGTTCTGTACTGACCAATACTATCCTATGTCTGTTCTATACTGACCAATACTGTCCTGTGTACGTTCTGTACTGACCACTACTACCCTGTGTCTGTTCTGTACTGACCACTACTATCCTGTGTCTGTTCTGTATTGACCACCACTATCCTGTGTCTGTTCTGTACTGACCTCTACTGTCCTATGACTGTTCTGTACTGTCCACTACTGTTCCATGTCTGTTCTGTATGACAACTACTCTCCTGTCTGTTCTGTACTGACCACCACTATCCTGTATCTGTTCTGTACTGACCATGACTATCTTGTGTCTGTTCTGTACTGACCACCCACTATCCTGTGTCTGTTCTGTACTGACCACCACTATCCTGTATCTGTTCTGTACTGACCACCACTATCCTGTCTGTTCTGTACTGACCACTACTGTTCCATTACTGTCCTATGTCTGTTCTGTACTGACCACCACTATCCTGTGTCTGTTCTGTACTGACCACTACTATCCTGTGTCTGTTCTGTACTGACCACTACTGTCCTATGACTATTCTGTATTGACCACAACTGTTTCCATGTCTGTTCTGTTATGACCACTACTATCTATGTCCGTCCTGTACTGACAACTACTACCCTATGACTATTCTGTACTGACCACTACTGTCCGTGTCTGTTCTGTACTGACCACTACTGTCCTATGTTCTGTACTGACCACTACTGTCCTATGTCTGTTCTGTTCTGACCGTTACTATCCTGTGTCTGTTCTATATTGACCACTACTATCCTGTGTCTGTTGTGTATTGACCACTACTGTCATCTGTCTTTCTGTACTGACACAACTGTCCTATGTCTGTCCTGTACTGACCACTACTGTCCTATTCTGTCCTGTACTGACCACTACTGTCCTATGTCTGTTCTTAACTGACCACTACTGCCTTATGTCTGTCCTGTACTGACCACTAGTGTCCTATGTCCATACTGTACTGACCACTACTGTCCTATGTTCTGTACTGACCACTACTGTCTCATATCTGTCCTATACTGACCACTAGTCTCCTGTGTCTATTCTATACCGACCACTACTGTCCCATGTCTGTTCTGTATTAACCACTACTGTCCTATGTCTGTTCTGTACTGACCACTACTGTCTTGTGTCTGTCGTACTGACCATACTATCCTGTCTGTTCTTTATGACCACTACTGTCCTGTGTCTTTTCTGTTTAACCATACTGTCCTATTCTGTTCTGTACTGACCATACGTCTGTGTCTGTTCTGTACTGACCACTAACTATCCTGTGTCTGTTCTTATTGACCACTACTGCCTGTGTCTGTTTGTACTGACCACTACTCCTATGTCTGTACGTACTGACACTACTGTCCTGTGTCTGTTCTGTGCTGACACTACATCCTGTGTCTGTGCTGTACTGACCATACTGTCCTGTGTCTGTTCTGTGCTGACCACTTGTATCCTGTGTCTGTTCTGTACTGACCATAACTATCCTGTGTTTGTTCTGTACTGACACTACTATCTTGTGTCTGTTGTGTATTGACCACTACTGTCCTGTGTCTGTTCTGCATTGACCATTACTGCCCTGTGTCTGTTCTGTATTGACCACTACGCCTGTTCTTTCTGTATTGACCATGTCCATGTCTGTTCTACTGACCACAACTGTCCTATGTCTGTTCTCTACTGACACTACTATCCTGTGTGTTTTGTACTGACCACTACTGCCTTGTGCTGATCAGTGTTGACAACTACTATCCTGTGTTCTGTACTGACCACTATATCCTGTGTCTGTTCTGTATTGACCACTACTGTCCTGTGCGTTCTATACTGACCTATTTCTGTCCTGTGTCTGTTCTGTGCTGATCACTACAATCCTGTGTCTGTGCTGTACTGACCATTACTGTCCTGTGTCTGTTCTGTACTGATCACTACTGCCCTGGGTCTGTTCTGTACTGGCCATTACTATCCTGTGTCTGTTCTATATTGACCACTACTATCCTGTGTCTGTTGTGTATTGACCACTACTGTCGTCTGTCTCTTCTGTACTGACACAACTGTGCTATGTCTGTCCTGTACTGACCACTACTGTCCTATGTCTGTCCTGTACTGACCACTACTGTCCTATATCTGTTCTGAACTGACCACTACTGTCCTATGTCTGTCCTGTACTGACCACTAGTGTCCTATGTCTGTTCTGTACTGACCACTACTGTCCTATGTCTGTTCTGTGCTGACCACTACTGTCTTATATCTGTCCTATACTGACCACTAGTGTCCTATGTCTGTTCTGTACTGACCACTTCTGTCCCGTGTCTGTTCTGTACTGACCACTACTATCCTGTGTCTGTTCTATACTGACCAATACGATCCTGTGTGTTCTATACTGACCAATACTACCCTATGTCTGTTCTGTACTGAGCACTACTACCCTGTGTCTTTTCTGTACTGACTACTACTATCCTGTGTCTGTTCTGTACTGACCACTACTATCCTGTGTCTGTTCTGTACTGACCACTACTGTCCTATGACTATTCTGTACTGACCACAACTGCTCCATGTCTGTTCTGTATGACCACTACTATCCTATTTCCGTTCTGTACTGACCACTACTACCCTATGTCTATTATGTAGGCTACTGACCACTACTGTCCCGTGTCTTTTCTGTACTGACCACTACTGTCCTATGTCTGTTCTGTTCTGACAACTACTATCCTGTGTCTGTTCTTTATTGACCACTACTCTCCTGTGTCTGTTCTGTACTGACCACTACTACCCTGTGTCTGTTCTACACTGACACTACTGTCCTCTGTCTGCTCTGTACTGACCACTACTGTCCTATGTCTTCTGTACTGACCACTACTGTCCCGTGTCTGTTCTGTTCTGACCACTAGTATCCTGTGTCTGTTCTTTATTGACCACTACTGTCCTGTGTCTGTTCTGTACTGACCACTACTACCCTTTGTCTATTCTACACTGACACTACTGTTCTCTGTCTGTTCTGTACTGACCACGACTGTCCTGTGTCTGTTCTGTACTGACCACTACTGTCCTCTGTCTGTTCTGTACTGACCACTGCTGTCCTGTACTGACCACTACTGTCCTGTGTGTGTTCTGTACTGACCACTACTACCTTGTGTCTGTTCTACACTGACACTACTGTCCTCTGTCTGTTCTGTACTGACCACTACTGTCCTCTGTCTGTTCTGTACTGACCGCAACTATCCTGCACCTGTTCTGTACTGACCACTACTGTCCTATGACTGTTCTGTACTGACCACTACTGTTCCATGTCTGTTCTGTATGACCACTTGTACTATCCTATGTTTGTTCTGTACTGACCTCTACTATCCTGCGTCTGTTCTGTGCTGACCACTACTGTCCTATGTCGGTTCTGTACTGACACCACTGTCCTATGTGTGTTTTGTACTGACCACTACTGTTCCATGTCTCTTATGATATAATAATAATAATTATAATAATAATAAATAATAATAATAATAATAATTACAATATTTATATAGCGCAAAATCTTGATAAAATCAAATCTAAGCGCTGTCTCTTCTGTATGACCACTACTATCCTAATTCCTATGTCTGTTCTGTACTGACAACTACTATCCTGTGTCTGTTCTGTACTGACCACTACTATCCTGTTATTGTTCTGTACTGACCACTACTATCCTGTGTCTGTTCTGTACTGACCACTACTGTCGTGTGTCTGTTCTGTACTGGCACTACTGTACTATGTCTGTTCTGTACTCACTGCCACTGTCCTATGTCTGTTCTGTATTGACCACTACTATCCTGTGTCTGTTTTATACTGACCAGTACTGTCCTGTGTGTTCTGTACTGACCACTGCTACCCTGTGTCTGTTCTACACTGACACTACTGTCCTGTATCTGTTCTGTACTGACCACTACTATCCTGTGTCTGTTCTGTACTGACCACTACTATCCTGTGTCTGTTCTGTACTGAGCATTACTGTCCTATGACTGTTCTGTACTGACCACTACTGTTCCATGTCTGTTCTGTATGACCACTTGTACTATCCTATGTCTGTTCTGTACTGACCTCTACTATCCTGAGTCTATTCTGTACTGACCACTCCTGTCCTATGTCTGTTCTGTACTGACCACTACTATCCTGTGTCTGTTCTGTACTGACACCACTGTCCTATGTCTGTTTTGTACTGACCACTACTGTTCCATGTCTGTTCTGTATGACCACTATTATCCCATGTCCAGGCCTGGAGAAGATTAGAATTTTCTACTAGCCAGCCAGGCTAGTGGATTTTAAGATCTACTAGCCCGCAGATATTTTCACTAGCCCGACATTTTGCCCCGAAAAATAGTGAAATTCTCTTTATGATGATGACCAAAAATATTCAGCAGAATAGGCTATTGTTACAATAAAGGTTGTCAAACTTTCTTCTGGAGACTTTCATCAGGGTGGCGGGGGGTGTGAGGTGAACAGTGGGAAATCTAGTGATAATATGAAGACGTAAAAGGCAGCTGACTGATCTCAAAGTTTACATGGATTCTCTGTGTAGGTTTGAGAGAATTCTTTAGTTTATTTTAATCCAACTGATCGTTTGTAACGTTTTGCTTGCAAATTACTTCGTCGTCATCTCGCAATATATTTCCGCTTTCAGAATGTTAATCATTTACTTTAAAAGTGTGAGTGTGTGTGAGGGAGAGAAAGAGACAGAGTATGAACCCGTTAAGAGAGAGAGAGAGAGAGAGAGAGAGAGAGAGAGAGAGAGAGAGAGAGAGAGAAAGAAAGAAAAAGAGAGAGAGAGAGAGTATACATATGTGTGTGTAGCATACGCATAACACAGTGAGAAATGTTGGCATTGGTGAGACTTGGTAAGTATGTTCATTAAAAGCAACTCTAGCAGAACAATTGGCAGTTTTATACACTAAGATGGTTAGTTTGCAATTTTTTAAAGAAAATAATTTTGTTTCACTGGATCACCAGCAACACCTATCTGTTAGCTAGGTCTGTAGTGGTACTGAACAACGTATCGTGTGTGTGTGTGTGTGTGTGTGTGTGTGTGTGTGTGTGTGTGTGTGTGTGTGTGTGTGTGTGTGTGTGTGTGTGTGTGTGTGTGTGTGTGTGTGTTCTTGACTTCAGTAGTTCAGTGTGAAGGGAAAACATTTTGAAAACATTTAATCCACCCTAATAGAAATGTTTTCGGGTTTTCACTTCCTTATTGGTTATATGATCTTTGTACTGCGTCTGTTCTGTACTGACCACTACTATCCTGTGTCTGTTCTGTACTGACTACTACTATCCTGTGTCTGTTCTGTACTGACCACTACTATCCTGTGTCTGTTCCGTACTGACCACTACTATCTTGTGTCCGTTCTGTGTTGACCACTACTATCCTGTGTTCTGTACTGACCAATACTATCCTGTGTCTGTTCTGTATTGACCACTACTGTCCTGTGTCTGTTCTGTACTGACCATTCCTGTCCTGTGTCTTTTCTGTGCTGAAAACCCGAATCGAAAACGCCATCGGGCCGTATGAAGACCTACTGACTTCAGTGAAAAGATGCAAACTGAGGTGGTACGGGCACGTCACACGATCATCTGGACTGGCCAAGACCGTCTTGCAGGGAACAGTTCAGGGAGGGAGACGAAGAGGCAGACAGAGAAAAAGATGGGAAGACAATATCAGAGAGTGGACTGGCCTTGAATGGAACATTATTCTGCGGAAAGCCGAGGACCGTGAAGAGTGGAGGAAGTTGGTTGCAAAATCTTCAGTGGTGCCCCAACGGTCAACCAGACTACGGGACTGATGATGATGATGATGAATAGAAATGTACGTTCTGAGAGACTAGTGAAGATAATGCAAGAAAAACCGTCAAGTAACGTCTATGCCTTCTAAACTAGTTTGTTTGATGGAATCATGTTATGAAGTGATGCATCAAATTTGCTCTTGTCTCTCGAATTTCCTTGCCAATGGCGCACACATTCTCTTCCCCTCCCCATCCCTTGATCTCGATAAGACATGTTGCATTATTTTTTTTTGGTTTCCTCCGTACTTAACTGGAAGCTTTGACCTGACCAAAACTGACAGATTGGGCGAAAGATCGCTAATCTGTAAACACTCGATCGTATCGCACCGACTCTCTTCACTAACAGGCCTACGGGAAGCAAGAGTTGCCTTTCCCTAGATAGCCTCGTTTTCGCGCGTAGGTTGGCAGACTCAATCATTGCAGACGAAATCAGTCGGCAGATCGGAAAGTTTGAAGGGGTCAGAATTGTCACTCACCCACGGACTAGTAGTAGTAGTTTTTGATTTTGACTCGCCCGACAGGTGTTTTACTCGCCTCAGGCAACCGGGCGAGTGGATTTCGCCAGCCTTGTATGTCTGTTCTGTACTGACAACTACTATCCTGTGTCTGTTGTGTATTGACCACTACTATCCTGTGTCTGTTGTGTATTGACCACTACTGTCCTGTGTCTGTTCTGTACTGACCATTACTATCCTCTGTTTGTTCTGTACTAACCACTACTATCTTGTGTCTGTTGTGTATTGACCACTACTGTCCTGTGTCTGTGGTGTATTGACCACTACTGCCCTGTGTCTGTTCTGTATTGACCACTACTGTCCTATGTCTGTTCTGTACTGACCACAACTGTCCTATGTCGGTTCTGTACTGACCACTACTACTATCTTGTGTCTGTTCTGTTCTGACCACTACTATCCTGTGTGTGGTCTGTATTGACCACTACTGTCCTGTGTCTGTTCTGTACTGACCACTACTATCCTGTGTCTGTTCTGTACTGACTACTACTATCCTGTGTCTGTTCTGTACTGACCACTACTATCCTGTGTCTGTTCCGTATTGACCACTACTATCCTGTGTCTCACTGTCTGTTCTGTGTTGACCACTACTATCCTGTGTTCTGTACTGACCACTACTATCCTGTGTCTGTTCTGTGTTGACCACTACTATCCTGTGTTCTGTACTGACCAATACTATCCTGTGTCTGCTCTGTATTGACCATTCCTGTCCTGTGTCTTTTCTGTGCTGATCACTACTATCCTGTGTCTATACTGTACTGACCATTACTGTCCTGTGTCTGTTCTGTACTGATCACTACTATCCTGTGTCTGTTCTGTACTGACCACTTCTGTCCCGTGTCTGTTCTGTATTGACAAATACTGTCCTGGGTTTGTTCTGTATTGACAACTACTATACTGTGTCTGTTCTGTACTGACCAATACTACTCTGTGTCTGTTCTATACTGACCAATACTGTCCTGTGTCCGTTCTGTACTGATCAATACTACCTTGTGTCTGTTCTGTACTGACCACAACTATCCTGTGTCTGTTCTGTACTGACCACTACTATCCTGTGTCTGTTCTGTGCTGACCACTACTATCCTGTGTTTGTTCTGTACTGACCACTACTATCCTGTGTCTGTTCTGTACTGACCACTACTGTTCCATGTCTGTTCTGTATGACCACTACTACCCTATGTCCGTTCTGTACCGACAACTACTACCTTATGTCTATTCTGTACTGACTGTTACTGTCCCATGTCTGTTCTGTACTGACCACTACTGTCCTATGTCTATTCTGTACTGACCACTACTGTTCTGTGTCTGTTCTGTATTGAGCACTATACTGTGTCTGTTCTGTACTGACCACTACTATCCTGTGTCTGTTCTGTACTGACCACTAATGCCCTGTGTCTGTTCTGTATGACCTACATACTATCCTGTGTCTGTTCTATACTGACCATACTACCCTGTGTCTGTTCTGTACTGACTCACCTGATCTGTTCTACCTGACACTACTATCCTTGTCTGTTCTGTACTGACCACTACTATCCTGTGTCTGTTCTGTACTGACCACTACTATCCTGTTACTGTTCAGTACTGACCACTACTGTTCCATGTCCGTTCTGTATGACCACTTATACTATCCTATGTCTGTTCTGTACAGACCTCTACTATTCTGAGTATATTCTGTACTGACCACTACTGACCTGTGTCTGTTATGTTCTACCACTACTATCCTGTGTCTGTTATGTACTGACACCACTGTCCGATGTCTGTTTTGTACTGACCACTACTGTTCCATGTCTGTTCTGTATGATCCATACTATCCTATGTCTGTTCTGTACTGACAACTATTATCCTGTGTCTGTTCTGTACTGACCACAGCTATCCTGCGTCTGTTCTGTACTGACCACTACTATCCTGTGTCTGTTCTGTACTGACCACTACTATCCTGTGTCTGTTCTGTACTGACACTACTGTCCTATGTCTGTTCTGTACTGACCACCACTGTCCTATGTCCTATATTGACCACTACTATCCTGTGTCTGTTCTGTATTGACCACTACTGCCGTATGTGTTCTATACTGACCACTGCTGACCTGTTCTGTACTGTACTGACCACTACTAACCTGTGTCTGTTCTGTACTGACCACTACTGTCCGTTGTCTACACTGTATTGACTACTACTGTCCTGTGTCTGTTCTATACTGACCACAACTGCCCTATATATGTTCTGTACTGACCACTACTGACCTGTGTCTGAACTGTACTGACCACTACTGACCTGTGTCTGTTCTGTACTGACCACCACTGTCCATTGTCTACACTGTACTGACCACTACTGTCCTATGACTATTCTATACTGACCACTACTGTTCTGTGTCTGTTCTGTACTGACAAACTTCTGTCCCATGTCTGTTCTGTACTTACCACTACTGACCTCTGTTCTGTGTTGACGACTACTATCCTGTGTCTGTACTGTAGTGACCATTACTATCCTGTGTCTGTTCTGTACTGACCACTAATGTCCTATGTCTGTACTGTGCTGACTACTACTGTCCATTGTCTACACTGTAATGACCATTACTGTCCTATGACTGTTCTGTACTGACCACTACTGTCCTGTGTATGTACTGTACTGACCACTACTGTCTCATGTCTTCTGTACTGACCACTACTGTTCTGTGACTTCTGTACTGACCACTGCTGACGTGTGTCTGTTCTGTACTGATCACCACTGTCCCATGTATGTACTGTACTAACCACTACTGCCCTACGTCTGCTGTGTATTGACCACTACTGACCTGTTTCTGTACTGTATTGATCCCTACTGTCCATTTTCTGTACTGTACTGACCACCACTGACCTGTGTCTGTACTGTACTGACCACTACTGTCTTGTGTCTGTACTGTACTGACAACTACTGTCCATTGTCTGTACTGTACTGACCACTATTGTCCATTGTCTGTACTGTACTGACCACTACTGTCCATTGTCTGTACTGTACTGACCACTACTGTCCATTGTCTTACTGTATTAATCACTACTGTCCATTGTACTGTCCTAATCACTACTGTCCATTGTCTTACTGTATTGACCACTACTGTCCATTGTACTGTACTGACCACTACCTTCCATTGTGTGTACTGACCCCATTGTCTGTACTGACCACTGTCCATTGTCTGTACTGTACTGACTACTACTGTCCTATGTCTGTACTGACCACTACTCTCCTGTGTCTGTACTGACCACTACTGTCCTATGTCTGTACTATACTTACCACTACTGTCTGCTGTCTTCTGTATTGACTACTACTGTCCCATGTCTGTTCTCTACTGACCACTTCTGCTCCATGTCTGTTCTGTATTGACCACTACTGTCCATTGTCTGTTCTGTACTGATCATTAAAGTCCATTGTTCTGCATTGACCACTACTGCCCCAAATCTGTTCTGTACTGATCATTACAGTCCATTGTTCTATACTGACCACTACTGCCCCAAGTCTGTCCTGTATTGACCACTGAAAAACTACCGGCCTATTTCTAATCTCTCTTTCTTGTCAAAACTCCTTGAAAAAGTTGTCCTCAACCAGCTGAACTCTCACCTGTCTCAAAACAAGTGTGACTGCCCGCGCCCAAGCAAACAGGAACCAGAAGAACAAGAACGTATCCAACAAAACAAAACAAAACAAGCGCAAATTTTCGGCCAACTAGCCTTTGTCAAGCGCGAACGCACGGTCACAAACAGATCACAAACACCAAACAATGGATAATAAAAACGGGACTAAAAACTTCCCTGCCGCCTCGTCCAGTGGGTAAGAAGGGGACCAAATGATTCCATATATATATATATTTCACATGAACAGCAATCAGTTATCGTTTAAAGAATATCATCCCGTGCTGCTATCAGCGGGCTGATTACTGTTAACACACGTCACAATACCATTGATCATGGTATTCTCCTCTCTAGACTCCATCATACTTTTGGCATCTCTGACACTGCTCTCTCTTGGTTCAGTTCATATCTATCAAACAAAACAAACTGTTTTCATCAACGGCACTTTCTCTCAACCTGCATACCTGACCTGTGGTGTTCCACAAGGATCTGTCTTTGGCCCTGTTCTTTTCACTCTTTACACCTCCCCCCTGTCCACCATCATCAGCTTCCACTCTATAAAACACCACTTCTATGCTGATGACACCCAACTTCAAGACAGTGACTCACCTGACAATGTACAGCGCCTCTTGACTCCGACCACTGACTGTTACTCGGACATTAAGAACTGGATGACATACAATAAACTTCAGCTTAACGACGACAAGGCGGAAGCTAGCTTCATTGGCACCCGTCAGAAACTTTCTCAGCTGCCTCCGCTTTCTCTCCCATTATGTAACACATCAGTCCCAATTTCTGATTCAGCTAAGAACCTTGGTGTCTACCTTGACTCTACCATCTTCATGAACAACTTTGTTTCTCAAACTGCCAGATCTTGCTACTATCACCTCCATCGTATAAACCTGATCAGGAAGTATCTTTCTGTCGAAACAACTGCAGAACTCGTTCTCTCCTTCATAATATTTCGCATTGACTATTGCAATTTACTCTTGTCTGGTCTTCCTGCCTCCACCATTCACATCCTACAGCACATCCAAAACACTGCTGCATGCCTTGTACCCAAAAAGAAAAAAGCTGACCACATCTCCCCTCTCCAGGCACAACTTCATTGGCTCCCTGTATCAAAGCGCATACAGTACAAACTAGACACCATCTGCTACAAAAGCCTCAATAACGCAGCTCCCGATTACCTGTCAAGCCTACTTAAGATCTCTATTCCCTCACGTACCCTCCGCTCTGCCTCCGATCCTCTCACTTCTCGCTTTCCATGCACTAAGCTCAATTTCTATGGTCCACGAGCCTTCTCTGTTTCTGGTCCACTCTCCTAGAGCAAACTTCCTCTCTCAGTCCGTCAGCAACCTACTTTTGTCTCCTTCAAGTCCGCTCTCAAAACTCACTTTTTCTCCTCTGTATAAAATCCTGACCTCACTCAGCCCCCGCTGCAGCCTGTCTCCACTCGGTGTGGAATCACATTGTAATATATATTTGTATATAATATGTTTTCTATAATTTTCCATTGCTTTTCTTCTTTTTCCCCATTTATAGCCATGTGTGTGTGTGTGTGTGTGTGTGTGTGTGTGTGTGTGTGTGTGTGTTTGTGTGTGTGTGTGTGTGTGTGTGTGTGTGTGTGTGTGTGTGTGTGTGTGCGTGCGTATGTGTGCATGCATGCGTATGTGTGTATTCAGTGCTTAGATTTGATTTCTATTCAAGATTTTGCGCTATATAAATATTGTAATTATTAATATTATTAAAATTTATTATTATTATTATTGTTATTATCATTATTATTATTATATTATTATATTAACATCATCATTATTATTAGTATTATTATCATTATTATCATAATTATTATTATTATTATTATTACTACTGTCCATTGTCTATACTGATCACTACTGTCCTATGTCTGTACTGTACTTACCACTACTGTTCGTTATCTGTACTGCATGGCCACTACTGTAAATTGTTTGTACTGTACCGACCACTACTGTCCATTGTCTGTACTATACTGATCACTACTGTCCATTGTCCCCACAGTACTAATCACTGCTGTCCATTGTCTCTACTGTAATCATCACTACTGTCCATTGTCTCTACTGTATTGACCACTATTGTTCTGTACTAATCACTACTGTCCATTGTCTGTACTGTACTGAATACTACTGTCCATTGTCTGTAGTGTACTATGTCTGTACTGTACTTATAACTACTGACGTGTGTCTGTTCTGTACTGATCACTACTATCCTATGTCTGTCCTGTACTAGCCACAATTGTCCACTGTATGTACTGAGTGGATCACTACTGTCCTATGTCTGTACTGTATTGATCACTACTGTCCACTCTCTGTACTCAGTGGATCACTACTGTCCTATGTCTGTACAGTATTGATCACTGCTGTCCTATCTCTGTACTGTACTGATAATTATTGCCCTACGTCTGTACTGTACTGATCACTACTGACGTTTGACTCTTCTGTAGTGATCACTACTATACTATGAGATCACTACTGCCCTATGTCTGTACTGTACTGATCACTACTGTCCTATGTCTGTACAGTATTGATCACTGCTGTCCTATCTCTGTACTGTACTGATAATTATTGCCCTACGTCTGTACTGTACTGATCACTACTGACGTTTGACTCTTCTGTAGTGATCACTACTATACTATGAGATCACTACTGCCCTATGTCTGTACTGTACTGATCACTACTTTCCTATGTCTGTACTGTACTGATCACAACAGTCCTATGTATTGTATTGATCACTACTGTCTTATGTCTGTACTGTGCTGATCACTACTGTCCTATGTATTGTATTGATCACTGCGTTCCTATGTCTGTACTGTACTAATCACTACTGTCACTATGTCTGTACTGTACTGATGACTACTGTCCTGTGTCTGTACTGTACTGATCACTACTGTCGTATGTCTGTACTATACTGATCACTACTGTCGTATGTCTGTACTGTACTGATCACTACTGTCCTATGTCTGTACTGTACTAATCACTACTGTCCTGTGTATTGTATTGATCACTACTGTCCAATGTCTCTACTGTACTGATCACTACTGTCCTATGTACTGTATTGATCACTACTGTCCTATATCTGTACTGTACTGATCACTACTGTCACTATGTCTGTACTGTACTGATCACTACTGTCGTATGTTTGTACTGTACTGATCACTACTGTCGTATGTCTGTACTGTACTGATCACTACTGTCATATGTTTGTACTGTACTGATCACTACTGTCGTATGTCTGTACTATACTGATCACTACTGTCATATGTTTGTACTGTACTGATCACTACTGTCGTATGTCTGTACTGTACTGATCACTACTGTCATATGTTTGTACTGTACTGATCACTACTGTCGTATGTCTGTACTATACTGATCACTACTGCCCTATGTCTGTACTATACTGATCACTACTGCCCTATGTCTGTACTATACTGATCACTACTGCCCTATGTCTGTACTGTACTGATCACTACTGTCGTATGTCTGTACTATACTGATCACTACTGCCCTATGTCTGTACTGTACTGATCACTACTGCCCTATGTCTGTACTATACTGATCACTACTGTCCGTATGTCTGTACTATACTGATCACTACTGCCCTATGTCTGTACTATACTGATCACTACTGTCCTATGTCTGTACTGGACTGACCACTACTGTCCTATGTCTCTACTGTACTGATCACTAATGTCCTATATCTGTACAGTACGGATCTTTACTGTCACTATATCTGCACTGTGCTGATCATTACTGTCCTATGTCTGTACTGGACTGACCACTACTGTCCTATGTCTGTACTGTACTGATCACTACTGTCGTATATCTGTACTGTATTGATCACTACTGTCCTATGTTTTTTCTGTACTGGTCACTACTGTCCTATGTCTGTACTGTACTGATCACTATAGTCACATGTCTCTACTGTATGACCATACTGTCCTTTGTACTGTACTGATCACTGTTGTCCTATGTCTCTACTGTACTGACCACTACTGTCCTTTGTACTGTACTGATCACTGTTGTCCTATGTCTCTATTGTAATGATCACTACTGTCCTATGTCTGTTATGTACTCATCACTACTGTCCATTGACTATACTGTACTGATCACTACTTTCCGTTGACTGTACTGTACTGATCACTCCTGTCCTGTCTGTATTGTACTGATCACCATTGTCCTATGTATGTACTGTACTAATCACTACTGTCCTATGTCTGTTATGTACTCATCACTACTGTCCGTTGACTATACTGTACTGATCACTACGGACCCTATCTCTGTACTGTACTGATCACTGCTGTCCTGTGTCTGTACCGTATAGACCACTACTGTCCTATGTCTCTATTGTAATGATCACTACTGTCCTATGTCTGTTATGTACTCATCACTACTGTCCATTGACTATACTGTACTGGTCACTACTTTCCGTTGACTGTACTGTACTGATCACTCCTGTCCTGTCTGTACTGTACTGATCACTACTTTCCGTTGACTGTACTGTACTGATCACTCCTGTCCTGTCTGTATTGTACTGATCACCATTGTCCTATGTATGTACTGTACTAATCACTACTGTCCTATGTCTGTTATGTACTCATCACTACTGTCCGTTGACAATATTGTACTGATCACTGTGTCTGTGTCGTACTGTATTGATCATTACTGTCCTATGTCTGTACTGTACTGATTACTACTGTCCTGTGTCTGTACTGTACTGATCACTACTGTCCTATGTCTGAACTCTACTGATCACTACTATCATATGTCTCTACTGTACCGATCACTACTGTCCTTGTCTGTACTGTATTGAACACTACTATGCTGTCTGTATTGTAATGATCACTACTCAGTCTACTGTCCCGTGTCTGGACTGTACTGATCACAACTGTCCTATGTCTCCTCATGAAGACTACTGTCCTATGTCTGTACTGTACTGATCACTGCTGTCCCTCTCTGATTTGTACTGATCATTACTACCCTGTGGCTGTAGTGTACTGATCACTACTGTCATGCGTTTGTATTGTTCTGTCCACTACTGTGTTATGTCTGCACTGTACTGATTATCACTGTCCTATGTCTGTATTGTACTGATCACTACTGTCCTGTGTCTCTACTGTACTGACCACTACTGTCCTGTGTCTCTACTGTACTGACCACTACTGTCCTATGTCTGTACTCTACTGATCACTACTGTCCTATCTCTGTACTGTACGGATTATTACTGTCCTATGTGCTGTATTGATCACTACTGTTCTATGTACTGTACTGATCACTGCAGTCCTTGTCTTATTAACAATACTGACAGCTACCTATGTCTGTACTGATCACTACTGTCCTTGTCTGTAATGTATTGATCACTATTGTCCTATTTTTGTACTTTACTGATCACTTCTGTCGTATGTACTGTATTGATCACTACTCTCCTTGTCTGTACTGATCACTTCTGTCCCCTGTCTGTACTGTACTCATCACTACTGTCCTTCTCTGTACTGTACTGATCACTACTGTCCTTGTCTGTACTGAACTGATCATTACTGTCCTATGTCTGTACTGTATTCATCACTACTGTCCTATGTCCGTACTGTACTGATCACTACTGTCCTATGTATTGTATTGATCACTACTGTCCATGTCTGCACTGATCACTACTGTCCTATGTCTGTACTGTACGGATCGCTACTGTCCTATGTCTGTACTCTACTGATCACTACTGTCCTATCTCTGTACTGTACTGATCATTACTGTCCTATGTGCTGTATTGATCACTACTGTTCTATGTCTGTACTGTACTGATCCTATTAACGGTACTGGCAGCTACTGTCCTATGTCTGTACTGATCACTGCTGTCCTTGTCTGTAATGTACTGACCACTATTGTCCTATTTTTGTACTGTACTGATCACTTCTGTCCTATGTACAGTACGGACATAGGACAGATAGATCACTACGCCCTATGCACTGTACTGTACTGATAACTACTGTCCTATGTACTGTATTGATCACTACTATCCTTATCTGTACTGATCACAACTGCCCTATATGTGTACTGTACTGATCACTACTGCCCTATATATGTACTGTACTGATCACTACTGTCCTATGTACTGTACTGATCACTTCTGTCCTATGTATTGTATTGATCGCTACTGTCCTATGTCTGTACTGTACTTATCACTACTGTCCTATGTACTGTATTGATCACTTCTGTCCAATGTATTGTATTGATCGCTACTGTCTTATGTCTGTACTGTACTTATCACTACTTTCCTATGTACAGTACTGATCACTTCTGTCCAATGTATTGTATTGATCACTACTGTCTTATGTCTGTACTGTACTTATCACTATTTTCCTATGGACTGTATTGATCACTACCGTCCTATGTCTGCACTGTTATGTACTCATCACTACTGTGCGTTGACAATACTGTACTGATCACTACGGACCCTATCTCTGTACTGTACTGATCACTACTGTCCTATGTCTGTACTGTGCTGATGACTACTGTGCTATGTCTGTACTGTACTGATCACTACTGTCCTATGTCTGTACTGTGCTGATGACTACTGTGCTATGTCTGTACTGTACTGACCACTACTGTCTTATGTCTGTACTGTACTGATCACTACTGTCGTATGTCTGTACTCTATTGATCACTACTGTCCTATGTACTGTACTGGTCACTACTGTTCTAAATCTGTACTGCAGTGATCACTACTGTACTATGTCTGTACTGTAGTGATCACAACTGTCCTTGTCTGTACTGTACTGATCAGTACTGTCGTATGTCTGCACTGTATTGATCACCACTGTCTATGTACTGTACTGATCACTGCTGTCCTTGTCTGTACTGTACTGAATCACTATTGTCCTATTTCTGTACTGTACTGATCACTACTGTCCTATGTCCTGTATTGATGACTATTGTCCTTGAGTGTACTGATCACTACTGTCCTATGTCGGTACTCTACTAATCACTACTGTCCTTTTCTGTGCTGCATGATCACTAATGTCCTTGTCTGTACTGAACTGATCACTACTGTCCTATGTCTCTACTGTACTGCTCGCTACTTTCGTATGTATGTACTGTACTGACCACTACTGTCCTATGTCTGTACTCTACTGATCACTACTGTCCTATATCTGTACTGTACTGATCATTACTGTCCAATGTGCTGTATTGATCACTACTGTCTTATGTCTGTACTGTACTGATCACTACTGCCCTATGTACTGTACTGTGCTGATCACTACTGTCCTGTGTTCTGTGTTGATCACTACCGTCCTATGCCTTTACTGATCATTACTGCCCTATGTCTGCACTGTACTGATCACCACTACCTATGTCTGTACTATACTGATCACTACTGTCCTATGTATTGTACTGTACTCATCACTACTGTCCTGGGTACTGTATTGACCACTACTTCCTGTCTCTACTGTACTGATCATTACTGTCCTATGTACTGTATTCATCACTACCGTCCTATGACTGCACTGTACTGATCATTACTGTCCTTGTCTATATTGTACTGATAACTACTGTCCTATGTCTCTACTCTACTGACCACTACTATCCTATGTCTGTACTCTACTGATCACTAAAGTCCTATGTCTACTGTATTGATCACTACTGTCCTATGTCTATATTGTAGTGATCAGTACTGTCCTCTGTCTGTAGTGTAGTGTTCACTACTATCCTATGTCTGTACTGTACTGATCACCACTGTCCTATGTCTGTACTTTTTTGATCACTACTGTCCTATGTCTGTACTTTACTGATCACTACTGTTGTATGTCTGCACTGTATTGATCCCTACCTTTCTATGTACTGTACTGATCACTACTGTCCTAAGTCTGTACTGTACTGATCACTACTGGCCTATGTCTGTACTGTAGTGATCACTACTGTCTTTGTACTGTACTGATCATTACTGTCCTATGTACTCTACTGATCACTACTATCCTATGTCTGTAATGCTGTGCTGTACTGATCACTACTGTCCTTTGTCTGCACTCTACTGATCACTAGTGTCTTATGTCTTTACTGAGTTGATCACTACTGTCCTTGTCTGTACTGTACTGAATACTACTGTCCTATGTATGTACTGTACTGACCACTACTGTCCTGTGTCTGTACTGTCCTGATTACTACTGTCCTATGTCTGAACTCCACTGATCACTACTGTCCTTGTCTGTACTGTATTGATCACTACTATCCTGTGTCTGTATTGTAATGATCACTACTCAGTCTAATGTCCCGTGTCTGGACTGTACTGATCACAACTGTCCTATGTCTCCTCTGTCATGAAGACTACTGTCCTATGTCTGTACTGTACTGAACACTACATGTACTGTCCTATGTATGTATTGTATGGTCAATACTCAGTCTACTACCCCGTGTCTGGACTGTACTAATTACAACTGTCCAATGTCTCCTCTGTCATGAAGACTACTGTCCTATGTCTGTACTGTACTGATCACTACTGTCCTTCTCTGTACTGTACTGATCACTACTACCCTGTGGCTGTACTGTACTGATCACTGCTGTCTGTGTTTGTATTGTACTGACCACTACTGTGCTATGTCTGTACCATACTGATCATTACTGTCCTATGTCTGCACTGTACTGATCATTGCTGTCCTATATCTGTACTGTACTGATGACTACTGTCCTGTGTCTGTACTGTACTGACCACTACTGTCCTATGTCTGTGCTCTACTGATCCATACTGACCTATCTCTGTACTGTACTGATCATTACTGTCCTATGTGCTGTATTGATCGCTATTGGCCTATGTCTGTACTGTACTGATCACTACTGTCCTATGTCTGTACTCTACTGATCACTACTGGCCAATGTCTGTACTCTACTGATCACTACTGTCCTTGTCTGTACTGTACTGATCACTACTGACCTATGTCTGTACTCTAATGATCACTACTGTCCTATGTGTGTACTGAGTTGATCACTACTGTCCTTGTCTGTGCTGTATTGATCACTAGTCCTTTGTACTCTACTGATCACTAGTGTCTTATGTCTGTACCGTACTGATCACTACTGGCGTATGTCTGCACTGTATTGGTCACTACTGTCCTAGGTACTGTATTAGTCACTACTGTCCTAGGTACTGTACTGGTCACTACTATCCTAAATCTGTACTGTACTGATCATTACTGTTCTATGTCTGTACTATATTGATCACTACTTTCCTTGTCTATACTGTACTGATCAATATTGTCCTGTGTATGTACTCTACTGATCACTACTGTCCTATGTCTGTACTGAATTGATCATTACTGTCCTTGTCTGTGTTCTGTTGATCACTACTGTCCTGTGTCTGTACTCTACTGATCATTAGTGTCCTATGTCTGTACTGAGTTGATCACTTCTTTGTACTGTACTGAACAATACTGTCATATGTACTGTACTGATCACTACTGTCCTATGTATGTACTGTACTGATCACTACTGTCCTATGTCTGTACTGTCTTATGTCTGTACTGTACTGATCACTACTGTCCTATGCCTGTACTGTACTAGCCACAACTGTCCACTGTCTGTATGTACTGAGTGGATCACTACTGTCCTATGTCTGTACTGTACTGATCACTACTGCCCTATGTCTGTACTGTGCTGATCACTACTGTCATATGTCTGTACTGTACTGATCAATACTGTCCTATGTCTGTACTGTACTGATCACTACTGTCCTATGTCTGTACTGTAGTAATCACTACTGTCTTATGTCAGTACTATACTGATCACTACTGTCCTATGTCTGTACTGTACTGATCACTACTGTCCTATGTCTGTACTGTACTAGCCACAACTGTCCACTGTCTGTACTGAGTGGATCACTACTGTCCTATGTCTGTACTGTACTGATCATTACTGCCCTATGTCTGTACTGTAGTAATCACTACTGTCCTATGTACTGTACTGATCACTACTGCCCTATGTCTGTACTGTACTGATCACTACTGTCATATGTCTGTACTGTACTGATCATTGCTGTCCTATGTCTGTACTGTACTGTACTAGCCACAACTGTCCACTGTCTGTACTGAGTGGATCACTACTGTCCTATGTCTGTACTGTACTGTTCACTACTGCCCTATGTCTGTACTGTAGTAATCACTACTGTCCTATGTACTGTACTGATCATTACTGCCTATGTCTGTACTGTACTGATCACTACTGCCCTATGTCTGTACTGTACTGATCACTACTGTCCTATGTCTGTACTGTACTAGCCACAACTGTCCACTGTCTGTACTGAGTGGATCACTACTGTCCTATGTCTGTACTGTACTGATCACTACTGCCCTATGTCTGTACTGTAGTAATCACTACTGTCCTATGTCTGTACTGTACTGATCACTACTGCCCTATGTCTGTACTGTACTGATCACTACTGCCCTATGTCTGTACTGTACTGATCACTACTGCCCTATGTACTGTACTGATCACTACTGTCGTATGTCTTTACTGTACTGATCACTACTGCCCTATGTCTGTACTGTACTGATCACTACTGCCCTATGTCTGTACTGTAGTAATCACTACTGTCCTATGTCTGTACTGTACTGATCACTACTGTCGTATGTCTGTACTGTACTGATCACTACTGCCCTATGTCTTTACTGTACTGATCACTACTGCCCTATGTCTGTACTGTACTGATCACTACTGCCCTATGTCTGTACTGTAGTAATCACTACTGTCCTATGTCTTTACTGTACTGATCACTGCTGTCCTATGTCTGTACTGTACTGATCAATACTGCCCTATGTGTGTACTGTACTGATCACTACTGTCCTATGCCTTTACTGTACTGATCACTACTGCCCTATGTCTGTACTGTACTGATCACTACTGCCCTATGTCTGTACTGTACTGATCACTACTGTCCTATGTCTTTACTGTACTAATCACTGCTGTCCTATGTGTGTACTGTGCTGATCACTACTGCCCTATGTGTGTACTGTACTGATCACTACTGTCCTATGTCTTTACTGTACTAATCACTGCTGTCCTATGTGTGTACTGTGCTGATCACTACTCCCCTATGTCTGTACTGTACTGATCACTACTGTCCTATGTCTTTACTGTACTAATCACTGCTGTCCTATGTGTGTACTGTGCTGATCACTACTGCCCTATGTCTGTACTGTACTGATCACTGCTGTCCTATGTCTTTACCGTACTGATCACTGCTGTCCTATGTCTTTACTGTACTGATCACTACTGCCCTATGTCTGTACTGTAGTAATCACTGCTGTCCTATGTCTTTACTGTACTGATCACTGCTGTCCTATGTCTGTACTGTACTGATCACTACTGCCCTATGTCTGTACTGTAGTAATCACTGCTGTCCTATGTCTTTACTGTACTGATCACTACTGCCCTATGTCTGTACTGTACTGATCACTACTGCCCCATGTCTTTACTGTACTAATCACTGCTGTCCTATGTCTTTGCTGTACTGATCACTACTGCCCTATGTCTGTACTGTACTGATCACTACTGTCCTATGTCTGTACTGTACTAATCACTGCTGTCCTATGTGTGTACTGTGCTGATCACTACTCCCCTATGTCTGTACTGTACTGATCACTGCTGTCCTATGTCTTTACTGTGCTGATCACTGCTGTCCTATGTCTTTACTGTACTGATCACTACTGCCCTATGTCTGTACTGTAGTAATCACTGCTGTCCTATGTCTTTACTGTACTGATCACTGCTGTCCTATGTCTGTACTGTACTGATCACTACTGCCCTATGTCTGTACTGTACTGATCACTACTGCCCTATGTCTGTACTGTACTGATCACTACTGCCCTATGTCTTTACTGTACTAATCACTGCTGTCCTATGTCTTTGCTGTACTGATCACTACTGCCCTATGTCTGTACTGTACTGATCACTACTGCCCTATGTCTGTACTGTACTGATCACTACTGCCCTATGTCTGTACTGTACTGATCACTACTGCCCTATGTCTGTACTGTACTGATCACTACTGCCCTATGTCTGTACTGTACTGATCACTACTGCCCTATGTCTTTACTGTACTAATCACCGCTGTCCTATGTGTGTACTGTGCTGATCACTACTGCCCTATGTCTGTACTGTACTGATCACTACTGTCCTATGTCTGTACTGTGCTGATCACTACTGCCCTATGTCTGTACTGTGCTGATCACTACTGCCCTATGTCTGTACTGTGCTGATCACTACTGCCCTATGTCTGTACTGTACTGATCACTACTGCCCTATGTCTGTACTGTACTGATCACTACTGCCCTATGTCTGTACTGTACTGATCACTACTGCCCTATGTCTGTACTGTACTGATCACTACTGCCCTATGTCTGTACTGTACTGATCACTACTGCCCTATGTCTGTACTGTACTGATCACTACTGCCCTATGTCTTTACTGTACTAATCACTGCTGTCCTATGTGTGTACTGTGCTGATCACTACTGTCCTATGTCTGTACTATACTGACCACAATTGTCTACTGTCTGTACTGAGTTTATCACTGCTGTCCTATGTCTGTGCTGTACTGATGACTATTGTTCTGTGTCTGTACTGTACTGTCACTACTGTCCTGTGTGTGTACTCTGCTGATCACTACTTTCCTTCTCTGTGATGTACTGACCACTAATGTCCTATGCTGTACTCTATTAATCACTACTGACGTGTGTCTGTACTTTACTGATCACTATTGTCCGTTGTAGTGTACTGATCACTACTGTTGTATGTCTGTACTGTACTAATCACTATTGACATGTGTCTGTACTGTACTGATCACTACTGTCCTATCTCTGTATTGTACAGATCACTACTGACGTGTGTCTGTACTGTACTGATCACTACTATCCTAAGTCTGTACTGACGTGTGTCCTATGTAGTGTACTGATCACTACTGTCCTATGTGTGTACTGTACTGATCACTACTGTCCTATGTCTGTACCGTACTGATCACTACTGACATGTGTCTGTACTGATCACTACTGTCCTATGTGTGTACTGTACTGATCACTACTGTCCTATGTGTGTACTCTACTGACCACTACTGTCCTATGTCTGTACTGTATTGATCACTATTGTCCTATGTCTGTACTGTACTGATTTTTTCTGACGTGAGTCTGTACTGTACTGATCACAACTGACGTGTGTCTGTACTGTACTGATCACTACTGTCCTATGTCTGTACTATACTGATCACTATTGTCCTATGTGTGTACTGTCCTATTGGTTTACTGTACCGATCACAACTGTCCACTGTCTGTACTGAGTTGATCGCTACTGTCCCATGTCTGTACTATACTGATGACTACTGTCTTGTTTCTGCACTGTACTGATCACTACTGTCCTGTGTGTGTACTGTACTGACCACTACTGTCCTAAGTCTGTACTGTGCTGATTTTTTTTTCTGACGTGTGTCTGTACTGTAATCATCACTACTGTCCTTTGTCTGTACTGTACTGATCACTACTGTCCTATGTCTGTACTGTACTATCACTACTGACGTGTGTCTGTACTGTACTGATCACTCTGTCCTATGTCTGTACTGTATGATCACTACTGTCGATGTCTGTATGTACTGATCACTGCATCTTTATTGTGCTTTTTTTGACTGTGTTTACTGTAATCATCACTACTGTCCTTTGTCTGTATGTACTGATCACTACTGTTGTATTCTGTACTGTAATGATCACTACTGCATGTGTCTACTGTACTGATCACTCCTGTCCTATGTCTGTACTGTATCATCACTACTGTCCTTTGTCTGTACTGTACTGATCACTATGTCTATGTCTGTACTGTACTAATCCTACTGACGTGTGTCTGTACTGTACTGATCACTCCTGTCCTATGTCTGTACTGTATGATCACTACTGTCTATTGTCTGTATGTACTGATCACTCTGTCCTGTGTCTGTACTGTACTGATCACTACTGTCCTTTGTATTGTGCTGATTTTTTCTGACGTGTGTCTTTACTGTAATCATCACTACTGTCCTTTGTCTGTATGTACTGATCACTACTGTCGTATCTCTGTACTGTAATGATACTACTTGACGTGTGTCTAAACTGTACTGATCACTCCTGTCCTATGTCTTACTGTACTGATCACTACTGTCTTTTGTCTGTTCCGAGTTGTCACTACTGTCCTATGCTGTACTGTACTGATCACTACTGTCCTTGTGTATTGTATGATCACTCTGTCCTATGTCTGTACTGTAGTGTAGTCCTTTACTGTACATCTACACTACTGTCCTTTGTCTGTATTGTACTGATTTTACTGACGTGTTCTCTGTACTGTAAGTACACTACTGCCGTGTCTTACTGTATGATCACTCTGTCGCTTGTCTGTATGTAACTATCACTCTGTCCTTGTCTGTACTGACTGATCACTACTGTCTATGTATGTACGTCTAATCTCCCTTTATGTGACGTTTGTGTCTGTACTGTACTGATACTCTGTCCTATGTCTGTACTGTACTGATCACTACTGTCCATTGCTGTATTGACTGATCACTCTGTCCTTGTCTTACTGTACTGATCACTACTGTCCTGTGTCTGTACTAACTTGATCATTACTGTCCAATGTCTCACTGATCACTACTGTCCTTGTTTGTACTGCACTGATCACTCCTGTCCTATGTCTGTACTGTACTGATTAGTACTGTCTTTTGTCTGTACTGAGTTGATCACTACTGTCCTATGTGTGTACTGTATTGATCACTACTGTCCTATGTCTGTACTGTAGTGATCACTACTGTCCTATGTCTGTACTGCACTGATCACTACTGTCCTATGTCTGTAATTTACTGATCACTACTGTCCTATGTTGCTACTGTACTAGCCACAACAGTCCAGTGTCTGTACTGAGTGGATCACTACTGTCCTATAACGACCTGTTGATACACTACTGACTACTGTCCTATTTCTGAACTGTATGATTACTACTTCCTATGTCTGTACTGTACTGATCACCACTGTCCTATGTTTGTACTGTACTGATCACTATTGTCCTATGTCTGTACTGTACTGACCACAACTATCCACTGTACTCAGCTGATGACTACTGTCCTTTGTCTGTACTGTACTGATGACTACTGTCCTGTGTACTATACTGATCAGTACTGTCCTGTGTCTGTACTCTACTGATCACTACTATCCTTTGTTCTGTACTGACCACTACTGTCCTATGTCTGTATTGTACTGACCACTACTGTCCTATGTCTGTACTGTACTGATCATCTACTGTACGACTGATCACTACTGACGTGTGTATGTACTGTACTGATCACTACTGTCCTATGTCTGTACTGTACTGATCACTACTGTCTTATGTCTGTACTGAGTTTATTACTACTGTCCTTGTCAGTACTGTACTGATCACTACTGTCCTATATATGTACTGTACTGATCACTACTATCTTATGTCTGCACTGTACTGATTAGTACTGTCCTGTGTCTGTACTGTACTGATCACTACTGTCCTGCGTCTGTACTGTACTGATCACTACTGTCCTTTGCCTCTACTGACTTGATCACTACTGTCCTTGTCTATACTGCACTGATCACTACTGTCCTGTCTGTACTAACTTGATCATTACTGTCCAATGTCTCTACTGATCACTACTGTCCTTTTTGTACTGCACTGATCACTCCTGTCCTATGTCTGTACTGTACTGATAACTACTGTCTTTTGTCTGTACTGAGTTGATCACTACTGTCCTATGTCTGTACTGTACTGCTTACTACTGCCCTATGTCTGTACTATACTGATCACCACTGTCCTATGTTTGTACTGTACTGATCACTATTGTCCTATGTCTGTACTGTACTGACCACAACTGTCCACTGTCTGTACTCAGCTGATGACTACTGTCCTTTGTACTGTACTGATGACTACTGTCCTGTGTACTATACTGATCAGTACTGTCCTGTGTCTCTACTCTACTGATCACTACTGTCCTTGTTCTGTACTGACACTACTGTCCTATGTCTGTATTGCACTGACCACTACTGTCCTATGTCTGTACTGTACTGATCACTACTGACGTTTGTCTGTACTGTACTGATCACTACTGACGTGTGTATGTACTGTACTGATCACTACTGTCCTATGTCTGTACTGTACTGATCACTACTGTCCTATATAATGTAATGTACTGATCACTACTATCCTATGTCTGCACTGTTCTGATCACTACTGTCCTATGTATGTACTATACTGATCACTACTATCCTATGTCTGCACTGTACTGATCACTACTGTCCTATGTCTGTACTGTAGTGATTACTACTGGCCTATGTCTTACTGTACTGATCACTACTGTCCTATGTCTGTACTGCACTAGCTACAACTGTCCACTGTCTGTACTGAATGGATCACTACTGTGCTATGTCAATACTGTACTGATCACTACTGTCCTTTGTACCGTTCTGATCACTACTGTCCTTTGTACTGTACTGACCACTACTGACCATTGTCTGTACTGTACTCATCACTAATGCCCATTGTCTGTACTGACATGAACACTATTGTCCGTTGTCTCTAGGCACTGACCACTACTCTCCACAGTCTGTACTATAATAATCACTACTGCCTATTGTCTGTACTGTACTGTACTGACCACACTACTGTCCACTGTCTGTAATGCACTGACCAGTACTGTCCATTGTCTGTGCTGCACTGACCAGTAGAGTCGAATGTCTGCACTGCATTGGTCACTACTTTCCACTGTCTATAGTGTACTGATCACTACTGTCCACTTTCTGTACTGTACTGACCACTACTGTCCACTGTCTCTTCTGCACTGACCACTACTGTCCACTCTGTTCTGTACTGATCACTAATGTTCTGTACTGTACTGACCACTAATGTCAATTATCTGTACTGCACTAACCACTGCTGTCCACTGTGTACTGTACTGACCACTACTGTCCACTGTCTGTACTGAGTTGATCGCTACTGTCCTATGTCTGTACTGTACTGATCACTACTGTCCACTGTCTGTACTGTATTGATCACTACTGTCCTATGTCTGTATTGTAGTGATCACTACTGTCCTGTGTCTGTACTGCACTGATCATTACTGTCCTGTGTCTGTATTGTACTGATCGCTACTGTCCTATGTCTCTACTGTACTAGCCACAACTGTCCAGTGTCTGTTCTGAGTGGATCACTACTGTCCTATGTCTGTACTGTACCGTACTGATCACTACTGTCCTGTGTCTGTACTGTACTGATCACTACTGTCCTGTGTCTGAACTGTACTGATCACCACTGTCCTATGTTTGTACTGTACTGACCACAACTGTCCACTGTCTGTACTAAGTTGATGACTACTGTCCTTTGTCTGTACTGTACTGATGACTACTGTTCTGTGTCTGTACTATACTGATCCCTACTCTCCTATGTCTGCACTGTAGTCATCACTACTGTCCAATGTCTGTACTGTACTGATCACTACTGACGTTTGTCTGTACTGTATTGATCACTACTTTCCTTTGTCTGTACTGTACCCATCACTACTGACGTGTGTATTTAATGTACTGATCACTATTGTCCTATGTCTGTATTGTACTGATCACTACTGTCTTATGTCTGTACTGTACTGATCACTACTGTCTTATGTCTGTACTGAGTTGATCACTACTGTCCTTGTCTGTACTGTACTGATCACTACTGTCCTATGTATGTACTGTACTGATCACTAATGTCCTATGTCTGTACTGTACTGATCACTACTGTCCTATGTCTGTACTGTACTGATCACTATTGTCCTATGTCTGTACTGTACTGATCACTATTGTCTTATGTCTGTATTGAGTGGATCACTACTGTCCTATGCCTGTACTGTACTGATCATTACTGTCCTATGTCTGTACTGTACTGATCACTATTGTCCTATGTCTGTACTGTACTGATCACTACTGTCTTATGTCTGTACTGAGTGGATCACTACTGTCCTATGTCTGTACTGTACTGATCACTACTGTCCTATGTCTGTACTGTACTGATCACTATTGTCCTATGTCTGTACTGTACTGATCACTACTGTCTTATGTCTGTACTGAGTGGATCACTACTGTCCTATGCCTGTACTGTACTGATCACTACTGTCCTTTGTACCGTTCTGATCACTACTGTCCTTTGTACTGTACTGATCAGTACTGACCATTGTCTGTACTGTACTAATCACTAATGCCCATTGTCTGTACTGACATGAACACTATTGTCCGTTGTCTCTACTGCACTGACCACTACTCTCCACAGTCTGTACTATAATAATCACTACTGCCTATTGTCCATACTGTACTGACCACACTACTGCCCACTGTCTGTGCTGCACTGACCAGTACTGTCCATTTTCTGTACTGCACTGACCAGTAGAGTCGATTGTCTGCACTGTATTGACCACTACTTTCCACTGTCTATAGTGTACTGATCACTACTGTCCACTTTCTGTACTGATCACTACTGTCCACTGTCTACTGCACTGACCACTACTGTCCACTATCTGTACTGTACTGACCACTATTGTTCTGTACTGTACTGACCACTAATGTCAATTGTACTGCACTAATCACTACTGTCCACTGTCTGTACTGTACTGACCACTCCTGTTCATTGTCTGTACTGCACTGACCATTACTGTCCACTGTCTGTACTGAGTTGATCGCTACTGTCCTATGTCTGTACTGTACTGATCACTACTGTCCACTGTCTGTACTGTACTGTTCACTACTGTCCATTGTCTGTACTGTACTGACCACTACTGTCCGTTGTCTGTATTGAGTTGATCACTACTGTGCTATGTCTGTACTGTACTGATCACTACTGTCCTATATCTGTACTGAACTGATCAGTATTGTCCTATGTCTGTCATGTACTGACCACTACTGTCCACTAACTGTACTGAGTTGATCACTACTGTCCTAGCTCTGTACTGTACTGACCATAACTATCCACTGTCTGTACTGAGTTGATCCTACTCTCCTATGTCTGTACTGTACTGATCACTACTGTCTATGTCTCCTACTGTTCTATGTCTGTACTGTACTGATCACTACTGTCCTATGTCTATACCATACTGATCACTGCTGTCCTTGTACTGTACTGATCACCACTGTCCTTGTTTGTACTGTACTGATCACTAGTGTCCTATGTCTACTCTACTGATCACTACTGTCCTATGTCTGTACTGTGCTGATCACTACTGTCCATTGTTGGTACTGTACTGGCCACTACTGTCCATTGTCTGTACTGTACTGACTACTACTGTCCATTGTCTGTACTGTACTGATCACTACTGTCCTACGTATTGTACTAATCAGTACTGTCCATTGTCTGTTCTGTACTGACCACAACTGTCATATGTCTGTACTGTACAGACCACTAGTGTCCATTGTCTGTACTGTACTGATCACTACTCTCCGTTGATTGTACTGCACTGATACTACTGTCCTATGTCTGTACTGTACTAATCACTACTGTCCTTTGTCTGTGCTGTACAGACCACTACTGTCCATTGTTTGTACTGTACTGGTCACTACTGTCCATTGACTGTACTGTAATGATTACTACTGTTCTGTCTGCACTGTACTGATCACTATTGTCCTATGTTCTGTACTGTATTGACTTCTACTGACCTCTGTCTGTACTGTACTGATCACTACTGTCCTATGTTCTGTACTGTATTGACTTCTACTGTCCTATGTCTGTACTCTACTGATCCCTACTCTCCTATGTCTGTAATGTACTGATTATTACTGTCCTGTGTCTGTATTGTATTGGTCACTACTATCCTGTGTACTGTACTGATCACTACTGTCCTGTGTCTGTACTGTACTCATCACTACTGTCCTTGTCTGTACTGTACTGATCACTAGTATCCTGTGCCTGTACTGTACTGATCACTACTGTCCTGTGTCTGTACTGTACTGATTACTGCTTTCCTATGTCTGTACTGATCACTGCTGTCCTTGTCTGTATTGTACTGATCATTATTGTCCTTTTTCTGTACTGTACTGATCACTATGTCCTTTGTACTGTATTTATCAGTACTGTCCTTGTCTGTACTGATCACTACTGTCCTATGTCTGTACTGTACTGATCACTATTGTCCTTGTCTCTACTGTACTGAACTCATCACTACTGTCCTTTGTGTTGTACAGGCCATTACTTTCCATTGTTTGTACTGTACTGATCACTACTATCCTGTGTCTGTACTAGTGTACTGTACTGATCACTACTGTCCTTTGTCTGTACTGTACTGATCACTACTATCCTGTGTCTGTGCTGTACTGATCATTACTGTCCTGTGTCTGTACTGTATTGAGCACTACTGTCCTACATCTGTACTGTACTGATCACTACTGTCCTGTGTCTGTATTGTACTCATCACTATTGTCTTTTCTGTACTGTACTGATCACTATCCTGTCTGTACTGTACTGATCACTACTGTCCTGTGTCTGTACTGTACTGATCACTACTGTCCTGTGTATGTACTGTACTGATCACTACTGTCCTTGTCTGTACTGTAGTGATCACTACTTTCTTGTCTGTACTGTACTAATCACTACTGCCTATGTCTGTACTGTACTGATCACTACTTCCTTGTCTTACTGTACTGATCACAATTGTCCATGTCTGTACTGTACTGATACTTACTATCTTGTGTCTGTACTGTACTGATCACTACTGTCCTATGTACTTATTTATCACTACTGTCCTCTGTCTGTACTGTACTGATTACTACTGTCCTTGTCTGTACTGTATTGACAGCTACTGTCCTATGTCTGTACTGATCAACATGCTGTCCTTGTCTATTGCTGATCACTATTGTCCTTTTTCTGTACTGTACAGTGTACTGATCCTATGTTCTTGTACGGTGTTGACACTACTGTCCTGGCTGTAACTGACCACTACTACTAGTGGCACTACTGTCCTATGTCTGTACTGTACTGATCACTATTGTCCTTGTCTGTACTGAACTGATCACTACTGTCCTTTGTGCTGTACAGAACGCTACTTTCCATTGTTTACTGTACTGATCCACTACTGTCCTATGTTCTGTACTGTACTCACACTACTCTTTATGTCTGTGCTTACTGATTATTACTGTCCTGTGTCTGTACTGTATTGACCACTACTGTCCTATCTGTACTGTACTGGTCACTACTGTCCTGTGTCTGTACTGTACTCATCACTACTGTCCTGTGTCTGTACTGTACTGATCACTACTGTCCTATGTCTTCACTGTACTGAACATTGCTCTCCTTGTCTGTACTGTACTGATCACTACTGTCCATGTCTATACTGTACAGATCACTTACTGTCCTGTGTCTGTACTGTACTGATCACTGGTATCCTGTGTCTGTACTGTACTGATCACTAGTATCTTGTGTCTGTATTGTATTAATCACTACTGTCCTATGTCTGTACTGTACTGATCACTACTGTCCTTGTCTGTACTGTGCTGATCACTACTGACCTATGTCTGTACTGTACTGATCACTACTGTCCTATGTCTGTGCTGTACTGATCACTGCTGCTCTTGTCTGTATTGTACTGATCACTACTCTCCTATGTCTGCACTGTACCAATCACTACTCTCCTATGTCAGTTCAAGAATAAAAGACTATATCAATCTTGAACATAAGACCAATATAATTATTGTATGTATTTTTCTCATCTCTCTTAGTTGTGTGTAGGGTAGTTGCAGAGTATAAAGGTAGGCTTGGGCGCTCCTTTTCTGAGGAGTGTTCTGAGCTTACTGTTTTTGCGCTTTGTATCTGCTTCTATGCTAGCTGAATGGGTAGCGCAAACTGTGTTAGATTTGAGAAGTTCTATACGATATGGGAGATGATTCTCAAGAGTTATGTCCTTTGATTAATATTATAAAAATTCTCCCTGCTTCCCTCTTATTTCTTTGGTATTACCTATATGCCTTGGAAGCATCCATGTATATGTTCTGTCTTGTCTATGTGTGTGTGTTTGGTCAGTTCAAGAATAAAAGACTATGTCAGTCTTGAACATAAGACCAATATATTGTATGTATTTCTCTCCTCTCTCATTGTTGTGTGTAGGGTAGTTGCAGAGTATAAAGGTAGGCTTGGGCGCTCCTTTTTTGAGGAGTTCTGAGCTTACTGTTTTTGTACTTTGTATCAGCTTCTATGCTAGCTGAATGGGTAGCGCAAACTGTGCTAGATTTGAGAAGTTCTATACAACATGGGAGATAATTCTTCAAGAGTTATGTCCTTTGATTAATATTACAAAAATTCTCCCTGCTTCCTCTAATTTCTTTCATCACTGTTGTCCTATTTCTGTACTGTACTGATCGCTGTGTCCTATGTACTGTATTGATCACTACTGTCCTTGTCTGTACTGATCACTACTGTCCTGTGTTTGTACTGTACTGATCACTACTGTCCTTGTCAGTACTGATCACTACTGTCCTATATTTGTACTGTACTGATCACTACTGTATTGAGCACCATTGTCCTTGTCTGTACTGAACTGATCACTACTGTCCTATGTCTGTACTATACTGATCACTACTGTCCTATGTCTGTACTGAACCGATCACTACTGTACTTGTCTGTACTGAACTGATCACTACTGTCCTATGTCTGTACTATACTGATCACTACTGACCTATGTCTGTACTGTACTCATCACTACTGTCCTATGTACTGTATTGATCACTACTGTCCTTGACTGTACTGATCACTACTACACATTGTCTGTACTGTACTGATCACCACTGTCCATTGTCTGTTCTGTACTGACCACTACTGTCTTTGTACTGTTCTGAACACTACTGTCCTATGTCTGTACTGCACTGATCACTATTGTCCTATGTCTGCGCTGTACTGATCACAACTGTCCTTTGTTTCCACTGTACAGACAACTACTGTCCATGTCTGTACTGTACTGATCACTACTGTCCGTTGACTGTACTGTGCTGATCACTACTGTCCTGTGTCTGTAATGTACTGATCACTATTGTCCTATGTATGTACTGTCCTGACCATTACTGTCCTATGTCTGTACTGTGCTGATCACTACTGTCCTATGTCTATACTGTACTGATCACTACTGTCCTGTGTCTGCACTGTACTGATCACTACTGTCCTATGTCTGTACTATACTGATCACTACTATCCTGTGTCTCTACTGTACTGATCACTACTGTCCTTCTCTGTACTGTACTGATCATTACTCTCCTATGTACTGTACTGATCACTACTGTCCTATGTCTGTTCTCTATTGATCACTACTGTCCTAGTCTGTACTGTACTGATCACTACTGTCATATGTCTGTACTGTACTGACAGCTACTGTCCTATGTCTCTACTGATCACTGGTGTCCTTGTCTGTATTGTACTGATCACTAGTGTCCTATTTCTGTATTGTACTGATCACTATTGTCCGTTGTACTGTATTGATCACTACTGTCCTTGTCTGTACTGATCACTACTGTCTTATGTCTGTACTGTTCACTACTGTCATCAACTGCACTGAACTGATCACTACTGTCCTATGTCTGTACTGTACTGATCACTTCTCTCCTACGTCTGTACTGATCACTACTGTCCTATGTACTGTATTGATCACTATGTCTTTGTCTGTACTGATCACTACTGTGCTATGTCTGTACTCTACTGATCACTACTGCAATATGTACTGTACTGATATCTACTGTCCTATGTACTGCATTGATCACTACTGTACTTGTCTGTACTGATCACTACTGCCCTATGTCTCTACTGTACTTATCACTACTGTCCTATGTACTATACTGTACTGTACTGATCACTACTGTCCTATGTATTGCATTGATTACTACTGTCCTATGTTTGTACTGTAATGATCACAACTGTCCTATGTACTGTATGATCTGTACTGTACTGATCACTATGTTCTATGTACTGTACTGATCACTACTGTCCTATGTCTGTACTGTACTGATCACTACTGTCTAGCGTCTATGTGTCTGTACTGTAACTGTATGTCACTTACTGATCCTATGTATGACTGTACTGTACTGATCACTACTGTCCTATGTCTGCTTTGTACTGATCACTATTATCCTATCTCTGTACTGTACTGATTACTGTCGTATGTACTGTATTGATCACGTCACTACTGTCCTATGTCTGTACTGTACTGATCACTACTGTACTTGTCTGTACTGTACTGATCACTACTGCCCTATGTCTGTACTGTGCTGACAGTTACTGTCCTTTGTACTGATCACTGGTGTCCTTGTCTGTATTGTTGTGATCACTATTGTCCTATTTTGTACTGTACTGATCACTACTGTCCTATGTGCTGTATTGATCACTACTCTCCTTGTCTGCACTGATCACTACTGTCCTATGTCTTACTGTACTCATCACTACTGTCCTTGTCTGTACTGTACAGATCACTACTGTCTTTGTTTTACATTTAAAAAAAAGAGAAACTCAATGTAAAAGTGCGAATGCCAATAAGAGAAGTGTGACGTCAAAATGTGTCTGTGATTCAGCTGCTGTCGCTGTTCGTTCTTGAAGATTGGTTTTGTGATATACTCGATAATGAATCGAGAATATTTGTTTTGGTTTATGCTAACACTGAAAATACATTTTAAGGTATATTTCGTTGTACAGAAATATGTAGAATCCTTTGGAACAATCTAGAAATGACAAGAAAAACGTAGAATACTTAGATCATTCGAGAATGTTCCGGAAATCGTAAACAAATTTACAATCTGTACAATGATTGGCTAGAACTACAGAATAATCTAGAAAGGGAAGGTTCGAGAATTGGGCTGATGAAATCTAGGGAAAAGCCGAGAATATTCGGGAACTTTCAATGATGTTATAGGCCTAAATAAAGCGTGACCGTGGGTTGAGAGAGAGAGAGCGATCAGACGAGTTGAAGTGTAAGTCTGCTGTAGGTACGGATCGCTAGAGAACGACAACTAAACGCCATTGGCGGACATTTATAGTAACGCTAGCAGCCATCTTGTTTGACGTCATTCAGGGATTCCACTTTTTTATTTTGTCAGTCATGGTGGCAACACCACGGCAGCCTGCCGACTCGGATTATTTTCTTTGCAACTTGCAGAACTGTTCGGTTCGGTTGTCTGTGATTGTGCAGCACCCGTCTTTCACCCAGATTGTTTCTGATTCTGTACACTACGTGAACTGAGAAGAAGACTACGTCAATTTGGATACGAAAGAAACTTAAGCACTGCAAATAATGTTAGTAATGGTAAGATATTTTTAGAATCACGATCATGTGACGCGGCGGGTATCCCCCTGGTGGGGTCAAACAAGATGGCTGTTACTATAAATATCGGCCAATGGCGTTTAGTTGTCGTTCTCTAGCGATCCGTATGTGTCTGCTGTCAGAGATAGAGAAGTTGCTGTAGATTTGTGGAGTTGCTGCGTGTACATTTGAGGGCTGAAGAAGAATAATTCTGCAAACTAAGAGTGGTGCATTGGATGTGTGAAGTATTTACCCAGTTCCTGTTGTGTTTTCTTCGTTCTTCAAATAAAGGATCATTTTCGTTTAACCTGGACTGGTGTACAGTGGAAACCTGATATAACAGGGATGATGGGACCAAATCAAAATCCCTGTTATATCAGATCCCTGTTATATCAGATATCAAGGGAAATAAGGACTGATCAACTAACTCTTGACTTTTGTAAATCATGAATCAGCAAGAAAGCTAAGAAAATAGAAAGATAAACAGTAGATCTAGGCCTAGATCTGGTCTGGTGTAAGTGTGCAGTAAGCTTACAAACTGAATGATGGCGCAGTCAGTCACTGACTCAGTGGCCTCAGACCTACACGCTTGCGCGCGCATCACGCTCGCATTGCGAAGCGTTCTTTCAGTGTACAGTACACAGTATACCAAGGCTAGCCTAGATCTAGATCTAGGCCTACTGCGTGGCGTGCTGAGTCTAGGCCTAGGCCTTTGCTGCAGAGCCCGTCTCGGCATCCCTGCTATAACCGATCGAGCCCTCTTGTCTCCCTGTTATTGCCGATAAGTTTTAATAGAGACAAAGAGGAAGAAAAAATGGGGATTGAAAAAAGCCCTGTTATATCCGGATTCCTGTTATAACCGGTCCTGTTATAAATGGTTTCCACTGTATTTTGTCTCTGAGAAGAATGATCAGCTGCTAGATCTTCACGAACCTGCATAAACTGCAAGACACTGCCAGTCACTTATCACCTTTACATGTGACACCTTGTCTGTACTGAACTGATCACTACTGCCTTATGTCTGTACTGTACTGATCACTAGGCTACTACCCTATGTCTGTACTGTACTGATCACTACTGTCCTATGTGAGGTACTGTACTGATCACTACTGTCCTATGTATTGTATTGATCACTACTGTCCTATGTCTGTACTGTACTGATCACTACTGTCCTATGTACTGTATTGATCACTACTGTCCTATGTGATGTACTGTACTGATCACTACTGTCCTATGTATTGTATTGATCACTACTGTCCTATGTCTGTACTGTACTGATAACTGCTTCCTATGTACTGTATTGATCACTACTGTCCTATATCTGTACTGTGCTGTTCACTACTCTCCTATATCTGTACTGTACTGATCACTACTGTCACTATGTACTGTACTCATCACTACTGCCCTGTGTCTGTACTGTACTGATCACTACTGTCACTATGTCTGTACTGTACTGATCACTACTGTCCTATGCCTGTACAGTACTGACCACTACTGTCCTATGTACTGTATTGATCACTACTGTCCTATATCTGTACTGGACTGATCACTACTGTCCTATATCTGTACTGCACTGATCACTACTGTCCTATATCTGTACTGTACTGTCCTACGCCCTATATCTGTGCTGTACTGATCATTCTGTCCTGTGTCTGTACTGTACTGATCACTACTCTCCTATATCTGTACTGTACCGATCACTAATGTCACTATGTACTGCACTGATCACTACTGTCCTATGTCTGTACAGTACTGACCACTACTGTCATATGTCTGTACTGCACTGATCACTACTGTCCTATGTCTGTACTGTGCTGATGACTACTGTCCTATGTCTGTACAGTACTGACCACTACTGTCATATGTCTGTACTGCACTGATCACTACTGTCCATATGTCTGTACTGTACTGGTCACTACTGTCCTATGTCTGTACTGTACTGATCACTGTTGCAGGGCTGGCGAAATCCACTCGCCCAGTCGCCCAAGGCGAGTAAAAAAACTTGTCGGGCGAGTCAAAATAAAAAATTACTAGTCCGTTGGGCGAGTGACAATTCTGACCGCCTCAGTTATAATTTATTTCGATTTTTCAAATTTTCCGATCTGCCGACTGATTGATGTCTGCGATGATTGAGTCTGCCAACCTACGCACAAAAACGAGGCTATCTAGGGAAAGGCAGCTCTTGCTTCCCGTAGGCCTAGTGAAATGAGCCGGTGCTGGATCTGGATCTGGATCTGGCTGTATACGTCGCTGAAACCAACTTGATTATGTTGCGACGGAAAACAGGGAGGGCGTAAAAATCTAGCTGTGTGTGGTGCGATACGAGCGAGTGTTTATAGATCAGCGATCTTTAGCCCAATCTGTCAGTTTTTGTCGAACAGTCAGAAGCTTCCAGTTAAGTACGGAGGAAACCAGAAAAAATAATGCAACATTGTCTTATCGAGATCAAGGGATGGGGAGGCGAAGAGAATGTGTGTGCTGTTGGCAAGGAAATTCGAGAGACAAGCAAATTTGATGCATCATTTCATAAGATGATTGCATCAAACAAACTAGTTTAGACGCTACTTGATTTTTCTTGCATTATCTTCAATTGTCTCTCAGAACATACATTTCTATTAGGGTGGATTAAATGTTTTCAAACTGTTTTCCCTTCACACTGAACTACTGAAGTCAAGAACACACACACACGCGCGCCGCGCGCGCAGCGCACGCACGCACGCACGCACGCACACACACACACACACACACACACACACACACACACACACACACACACACACACACACTAAAAAGACAATACTTATGCAACAACAAATCGAAAATTTGGAGAAAAAACAAAAACGAAATAAAAATTAAAATACAACAAAACAAAACAATACACACACACACACACACACACACACACACACACACACACACACACACACACACACACACACACACACACACACACACACACACCATCAACCAGTCAACAAAAGCCAACAGACATTGTTCAGTACCACTACAGACCTAGCTAACAGATAGGTGTTGCTGGTGATCCAATGAAACAAAATTCTTTTCTTTATAAAACTGCAATCTTTGTGTATAAAACTGTCAATTGTTCTGCTAGAGTTGCTTTTAATGAACATACTTACCAAGTCTCACCAGTGCCAACATTTCTCACTATGTGTTATGCGTGTGTACACATATATGTATATCTCTCTCTCCTCTCTCTCTCTCTATCTCTCTCTTCTCTTTCTCTCTCTCTCTCTCTCTTCTCTTCTCTTTTCTCTCTTAATGGTTTAATACTCTGTCTCTTTCTCTCCCTCACACACACTCACACTTTAAAAGTAAATGATTAACATTCTGAAAGCGGAAATATATTGCAAGATGACGATGAAGTAATCTGCAAGCAAAACTTAACAAATGATCAGTTGGATTAAAATAAACTAAAGAATTCTCTCAAACCTACACAGAGAATCCATGTAAACTTTGAGATCAGTCAGCTGCCTTTTAGTTTACGTCTTCGTGTTATGACTAGATTTCCCACTGTTCACCCCCCGATGAAAGTCTCCAGAACAAAGTTTGACCACCTTTATTGTAACAATAGCCTATTCTGCAGAATATTTTTGGTCATCAACATAAAGAGAATTTCTCTATTTTTCGGGGCAACATGTCGGGCTAGTGAAAATATCTGTAGGCTAGTAGATCTTAAAATCCACTAGCCTGGCTGGCTAGTAGAAAATTCTTATCTTCTCCAGGCCTGCTATTGTCCTATGTCTCTGCTGTACTGACCACTACTGTCCTTTGTCTGTACTGTGCTGATCACTTGTCCTATGTCTCTGCTGTACTGACCACTACTGTCCTTTGTCTGTACTGTGCTGATCACTTGTCCTATGTCTCTGCTGTACTGACCACTACTGTCCTTTGTCTGTACTGTGCTGATCACTTGTCCTAGTCTATTGTACTGATCACTATTGTCCTATGCCTCTACTGTACTGATCACTACTGTCGTATATCTGTACTGTACTGATCACTACTGTCCTTTGTACGTACAGACCACTACTGTCCATTGTCTGTACTGTACTGATCAATACTGTCCGTTGACTGTACTGTACTAATTACTCCTGTCCTATGTCTGCATTGTACTGATCACTGTTGTCCTATGTATGTACTGTACTGATCTCTACTGTCTGTGTCTGTATTGTATTGACCACTACTGTCCTATGTCTGTACTGTACTGATCACTACTGTCCTGTGCCTGTACTATACTGATCACTACTGTCCTATGTCTGTACATGTACTGTACCGATCACTACTGTCCTTGTCTGTACTGTACTGATCACTACTATCCTGTGTCTGTATTGTACTGATCACTACTCAGTCTACTGTCCCGTGTCTGGACTCTACTGATCACAACTGTCCCATGTCTGCACTGTCATAAAGACTACTGTCCTATGTTTGTACTGTACTGATCACTACTGTCCTTCTCTGTACTGTACTGATCACCACTACCGTGTGTGTACTGTACTGATCACTACTGCCCTATATCTGTACTGTACTGATCACTACTGTCCTTGTCTGTACTGTACTGATCACTACTGTCCTTGTCTGTACTGTACTGATTACTACTGTCCTATGTACTGTATTGATCACTACTGTCCTTGTCTGTGCTGATCACTACTGCCCTATGTACTGTACTGATCACTACTGTCCTATGTACTGTATTGATCACTACTGTCCTTGTCTGTGCTGATCACTACTGTCCTATGTCTGTACTGTATTGATCACTACTGTTCTATGCCTGTACTGATCACTACTGTCTTTTGTACTGTACTGATCACTACTGTCCTTTGTACTGTACTGATCACTACTGTCCTTTTTGTACTGTACTGATCACTACTGTCCTATGTCTGTACTGTATTGATCACTACTGTTCTATGCCTGTACTGATCACTACTGTCTTTTGTACTGTACTGATCACTACTGTCCTTTGTACTGTACTGATCACTACTGTCTTTTGTACTGTACTGATCACTACTGTCCTATGTCTGTACTGTACTGATCACTACTGTCCTATGTCTGTACTGTACTGATCACTACTGTCCTATGTCTGTACTGTACTGATCACTACTGTCCTTTGTCTGTACTGTACTGATCACTACTGTCCTTTGTACTGTACTGATCACTACTGTCCTATGTCTCTATGACACTACATGTCGTCTATACTGACGACGACGATACTGTCCTATGTCAGGACTGATCATACTGTCCTATGTCTCACTGTACTGATCACTACTGTCCTATGTCTGGACTGATCACTACTGTCCTATGTCTGCACTGTACTGATCACTACTGTCCTATGTCAGGACTGATCACTACTGTCCTATGTCTGCACTGTACTGATCACTACTGTCCTATGTCAGGACTGATCACTACTGTCCTATGTCTGCACTGTACTGATCACTACTGTCCTATGTCAGGACTGATCACTACTGTCCTATGTCTGCACTGTGCTGATCACTACTGTCCTATGTCTGGACTGATCTCTACTACAGTATATTTACAAACACTTTACAAGCACTCTGTGGCTGACCAAACAAGTCAGTACTTTCTTGTTTGTTTGTTTGTTTGATTTAGTGAAGTAAACCACACTTGGAAAGACAATAGAGCTGATGGCATTTCGCAGATATCTACAGGAATGGAGGCGAGACGCTTCTTGAGAAGCTGACAACAATATACATTGCAAAAGGAGGAGAGGTTTCTCAAGACTTTTAAGATGCAAGACGATCCACATTTACAAAAAAAGACGTATGAAGGATGGGCGATAGAACTGAATAACATCGTGGGTACCTTTCCTAAGTATTGCGGTTAGGGTCCTTGCCAAAATCAGCCTTGACAGTCACCAGCCATATAGCTGAACCCATCATTCCTGAGTCTCAGTGTGGCTTCTGTTGTGGAAGATGTATGAATGACGGGATGTTTACATGATTTTTAAGTAAGTTGAAAGAAAATTGTGACAAAACCAGGAGCTGAACTTCGTGTTTGCAGATCTGGTATTTGGCACCTTCAAAACCTTTCTTACAATGACATAATGGCCACGATGCAAGAGAATGGGGAGGCATCTGAAACTTTGCAAGTGCAGAAGGAATGAAGCAGGTATGCTTCTAACGCCAACCTGTTTTCTCCATCTTCTTTGTGGCAATGATATTTTTAAGTCTGTGTTTCAGTCAACAACCATCTTAGGCTTCTAGCGCTTCTTCACCTCTGAGTGTCATCAACAGTAAGGAGAACAGCACAAATACTGCTCTTTGGGCAGTTCAATGAGCAAAAATGGATCTCTTGATGCTGGTGGCGCCTTTGGAAGGCTGACCGGCTGACCAAGAGGTCATGACAAGGTCATGAGGTCGTAGGCAAGACCACAGAGATTGCAATGGACGGGAGCAATTTAACACTTGGAACTGCCCCACCAATGATGTCTGCGCAAAATCAGCAACATGACTTGGCAAGATCAAGTATCCAACTTACAAGTTCTGAAGTGATTGACTCGCCAAGCATAAGTGTTCACTTACCGAATGCAAGCTTCTCTGAACAGGATACATTATCCGTGTGGAAGATAAATAACTGCATCCCAAAGACGCTCCTGTATGGAACTGCTAAACCAGGGAAGACCATCAAAGCGATACAATCATAATCTGAAGACCAAACTCATCAGCTCCAGCATCAACACCACAAACTGGGAAGACACTGCTTGCAACAGATTCAGCTGGTGACTGCGGAATATGCAGGGCGCGATCACATTTGAAGCACACAAAACAGCTCAAATCAACAAAAGAGGAACTTGGAGAAGCAGAACCTAAGACTACAGGACTTCTTCGTATGCGGCACCTGTGGAAGAATATGTGCACCAGGATCAGTCTTGTATCCCACACGAAGACCCATAGCAAGCAATAAGGACCAGTATCCACCTACTCATTAGTCGAATCGATGGGAGAGTCCATTACAGTTACGGCTGGTTTGTTTGTTAATGTTAGTGGTGGTGGTGATGATGGTGGAGGTGTGGTTTGTTTCAAAAGTGTTGTTTTTGTTATTTGTCACGAATATACGGTGCAGAAAATTTGCACTCAAAGAATAAAAAAAATGTGTGCTCTTATTAGAATGAGATATACCTACACAACAAAAAGTATTTGAATCAATACGGTCTGTGAAGGCATATACATCTGGGCTAAAAACACTACCCATGATCAAAGATTACTTACTTACTTACTTACTTACTTACTTACTTACTTACTTACTTACTGCCTGCCATGCCGCTGGTATGTAGGATAAGCAGTGAAGGTTCTCCACTTATGTCTGTTCTGGGCCAGCCTCTGTATAGTACCCCAGGAATGTCTCTGGGCCTTAACGTCTTCTGTTTTTCGTCGCTAAGTGTTTTGGGGTATTCCTCTCAAACGTCTTCCTGCTGTTTAGTGAAAGGCTATCCAGGTTATTTTGCTCTCTCCGGATGGTGTGTCCAATCCATCTCTATGGTCTTTTCATGATGACAGTGTCCCTATTCTCTTGATTACCTGAGGCAAGTAGTTGTTGGTTAAATTTTGTTGTGCGAAAAGATTCGACTGGTTCTTCGGAGACTCTTTGTGTGGAAGGTTGATAGTTTGGTAATAACGCTTTCTGTGATTTTCCAGCTCTTTAAGCCGTAAAGTAGGACGGAAAAGCTCTGACACAGCTTGATGTTGTACCGACGAGGGTTGGAGGTTTCCACACATTTTTCAACATTCTGAATGCGTTTCTACTCTTGCCATCATTTCCATCGTTCAGTCAGCTTTCTTGTAGTGTACTTTGTATCTCTTTGTCAGTCCCACTGACTTTAGCCTCCATGACTTTTTTCTTTAGCAATCTCCTGCTTTCAATGGCTTGCCAAGCGTTTGTTGTAATCCACTCTTTTATCTTCTTCTGCTTTGTTCCTTGGCAGGCGTCACTGGTCTGGAAATATACTGTTTTAATTTTCTCTCATTTGGTATTGATTTCAAGTGGGTCTGGCTGTGTATGGTCTTCAGTATCTGCCAGATTTTGGAACTTGTTTTTCAACGTATGACAAACGGGCACTTCTCTTCGGGTCAAGCAGTTTCTTCACATCAAAATGTTGTGTCCTGTTTCTCTGCGTCCTATATCTCTCGGCTTCAGTTTCGGTGTTGCTGTAACCAGGTGGTGGGCACTGCGGACATCGGCACCTGTCCTCAATCTGATGTTCAGAAGTGATTGTCTCTATGTGGCATTGGTTATCGGGTGATCGATCTGGTTTCTGTCTCTTTCGGAGGGGGAAAACCACTTTGTTTGTGGATGTCATGCTGTAGTAAAAGCGTCTCTCTGATGACAAGGGCGTGTTTGATACAAAATTCCAGCATTCATGTTTTGCTTTTGGCGTTCAGAATTTCCCTCATTCGTAAATGGCTTCCTTTAATCACTATCGTTCGTTCGGGTATTTTCCGACGACTCTGAAAGCTCGTTAATTGGCTTGTTCTGTTGTTCTTTCAATAGCAAGTCCTTTTTTGGGGACTGGCTTGTCTCTGTGCCCAACCTCCAACCTGGACGGCCAGTGGATCGTGCTCTGTCGGGCCTCTATTCTTCCGCCTCTCTGGTTTAGGTGGCCCTACCAGTAGCCGAAGCAACAGCTGGTTGAACATGAGGCACGCAGGCTCCCTGACAACGACAAAGTGACGATCCTTCGGGCATCTGCTTTGATCTACAATACTATATATATGTTAACTATACAAATCGTTCAAATCCTTTCAGGAGAGAAAAACCTACTTAGAAAGTGTTTTAAATCGGTTCTTCGTCACAATGGGGACGGGTCTGTGTGTCTGTATATCATATACATATATCTATACACATATATAGACACACACATATATCTCTAAACGTTCATATGCATATCCATATATGTATATATATATATCCACATATATGCATATATATGCATATATATACATATATGTACATATGTACATGATATATATATATGAAAAGACAAGCAACATTTATAGGCCATTTTATGAGGAAAGGGAATTGGAGCACCTGGTCACAACAGGGAAGCTGGAGGGAAAGAGAGCACCAGGTAGACCCAAGGAGAAAATATTGGACGGACTTGCAGAGTGGCTGAAAACAAAGAGGGTGGAAGAGGTGCTCGAGGCAACAAGGATAGAAACAGATAGAAGGCCATGATCGCCAACGCCATGTGGCAAGGCACTTGATGATATATATATATATATATGATGATATGTACATATATATATATATATATATATATATATATATTATATATATATATATATATATATATATATATATCAACATATACATATTGATGGATGGAAGTGTTTGTGTATGTGTGCGTGTGTAGTTATGTAACATCTTGCTTTACATATAAGGCCTGAGATTTTAAAATAGTCTGTGCCAAAAATGTTACATGCATAAACTTTTTTTTATCCGTTTTGTGCGTTTGCCACCAATGATAATAACGTGTTTTTGTTGCTGTTGTTTTGTTTTTGTTTTGTTTGTTTATTTGTTTGTTTCGTTTTGTATTCTATGATAATGAGACATGTACATTGGTTCATTGGTTGACTTTTGTGCTTTTTTTTCATTTTTGCTTAGAAACTACATGTGCCAATACTGCATCACTTCCGATAACCCTGATGAAGTCATCTATATCCAAGTCATCGATTCGGACATGACGTACACTTGTTCTGACTCGGTAGAAGTCTATGACGGTGAGTAGTTTCATTGCATGCATAAATAAATCAAAAGAAAAATAAGTTTAAAAAAATAAAAAAAAGGGGGGGGGGGTACAGTTGTCACATTGCTATATGGTAGTTGGAAACTGTTGGTACTAATGAACTGACTACATTTAGGCCAAATGTATATTAAAAAGAAAAGGGTGTCCACTTCTATTCCCTTCGACTCTATATTCTCCGGCCTTGAGCAGGAGTCAGGTATAGTCATTTACAGATGTGTGAAGAAATGGCTGCAGACACAAGATATTTTTCTGCCGGAGGAGGTTCTTTTCTTTGAATATTTGAACATATCACAATTTGCATGAAAATGCAGTTTCAGAACATTGTGCTACGATTCACATCTTGCACTAAAGTTGAATGATTTTGAGCAATAGAGGACAAAGTAATATGAAGCACAGTAAATCTATGAAAATACCAGAAATACTAGTTGGAACTGTATTTTACAAATATATGATACGCCTTCACTTCAATGTGAAAACCATCTTTTTCATCAAATTATTAGATCACATTAGGGAGAAGAGTGGCAGAATGATTCAGACGTTTGTCTGCCAGTAACTAAATTCGAGATTCCAGGTTCGTTTCCAATGAGGCCTCGACTTTTCTCCTCAGTTTCACTGGAACGTCAAACTGAACGTCTAGTCCTTCGGAAAGGGCTGCACACGCTAAAGATCCCACTGCAATTGAAAATCGCGAAGAGCAGGGCATTTGCTCGGCTGCCCTGGTAATAAAACGTTGAAGAGATATGTATATTTTCCAGGCCAACTAGCCTTCTTGTCTTTCTAAAGTCATGGTAAAAAAATTGGATGTCGCTGCAATGCGGCGACGCGCTGTCAACAGGAAGAGCAGCCCCAGTTTCACATATAATAAATCCATTGTGACAAAAGGAAATGCATATGAATTTGAATATAATTTCTGTGAAAATATCTACTGACTTCTGTGCATGACATAGTTCTTTTGTAGAACAAATGAACCATTGAATTATGAACATCAAAGACAAACCACTGAGCAAAATAAGCAAATGATCTTTGATCTTTGTAAAACTGAAAAAGTGTTTAGTACCGAAATGGATTTGTCACGAAAATAAAAACTATCCACAAAATTTAACAAATCATAAACACTCTACAAATGGGAGCAGATGTATGTTTCATTCAAAATAGCTCCGACCGGACGGGACCACCAACTTGTCGTGGTCGGGGGGCCTTCAGGTCCCAATGATCCCTTGAACTAGGAGGACGGGGGCTACTTGTTAGAAAGCTTTGGTTTTTCACTAATGGCAGTCCTGATGACCAAAACAGTTACGTGGACTGGACTTGACAGTAAAAATTAATGCCCCTGGTAGGGTTACCCATGTCGGACAGGTCAAGGGAGAGGGATGAGAGGAAGCGTGGTTCCACCCTCATTTCCACTTTGATCGTCTTCATCTTCATTTTCACGAGTGGTTGCCGCGAGCAACCCGTAATCCCGAGCTCGAGTGACTTGGCCATGGGATGGGTGGCTGAGCGTTAGTCAGTCGTGAAAGTACACTGTCTGGATTTCTGCCATCGCTGAGCCTACGCTCATGTCAAAACCCAACAAAACAAAAAGGGAAAGAGATAAATACGATACTGATTCCGATTCTGATGATGAGGTTCGGCAGGAAACAGGCTTTTGGGCAGCGTGGTTAATTGTGATAGGAACAGATGATGTGTCAAAACTCAGTCCGTGTGTGATGCAAAACGGATTTGAGGCCCTTATCGGCGACCCAAAGACCATCAAGAAGTGCAGACATGGCGATTATTTTGTGGAATGTAAAGACTATAAACACTCTGAGCGTTCGCTGAAATCGTCCATGCTTGTAGATCGTGGAATCAAAGTTTCACCGCACAAGGCACTAAACAGCAACAGGACGGGACCACCCGGGACCACCCGTCCACCCGTCCTGATCAAGTCCACCCGTCCACCCGTCCTGATCAAGTGCCCTGAGCTTAGGGTAGTTCCCGAGGAGGAGACCAGGACGGAACTGAAGAGCCAGGGCGTTGCGGAGGTACGCCGGGCCATGTTTCGGAAGGGGCCAGAGAGAGTCCCAACAAACACCTGTTCCTGACATTCTGCTGTACCGTTATTCCACAATATTTTAAGGTAGGGTATTTGAATGTGAAAGTGTCGTATGTTCATCACCGATGTGGTGTTTTCGATGTAAAAAGTTTTGGGCATATCAAAGACAGATGTACCGACACAAAAAAGTGTGCAACGTGTGCTAAGGAAGCACACGAAGGATCATGTGAAGGACCACCAATCTGTCTAAATTGTGGAGGTAGCCGTCCTTCATTCTCCAAAATTTGTTCCGTATGGGAAGTAGAACAGACTATTCAACGAGTCAAAACAGAAAAAAGGGATACCTTTTCATGAGACCAAACAATTAGTGGAAGCCAACAATTCGACTACGAAAAGCTACACATCAGCGGTTAAGAAAGTGAATCAAGTCTCAATCTCCTATCAAGCGGATCTAACATGGTCCAAGTCCAGTTTTGAAACAGTACAAGACATAAAGGCCCTCAGCGGGGGCGTTAAACCCGCTGCTTCTCAGGCTGCTCAGCAGCCAAAACCAGCTAGGGCTGGACAACCGGGGAAACCCGCCCTCCCGCCGCGGACGTCCGGGAGCAGCTCCACAGTGAGTGAGGGAAGGCCAAAAGTAATGCTGGTGCATATGAAAAACTCTACTCCAGAGCACAAAGGGCCTAAACCTCGCTTCCTGCAGGCAGGTCAGCCGTCAGGTTTGTCTGCCTGAAAAACGCAGAAAAAAAAGCTGGAAAATAAATATGCTCCATTTCAAGTTGAGGATGATGAAACGGATATGGATTGAATTTGCCTGCCTGCTGTTGTTCCACTGAAAATGAAGAGTATTGTCCATTGGATCCTAAGAGGTGTCAGCTCCAATTCAGAGGAGCTCCAGGTACTTCGCTGTGACCTGCAGCCTGTTTTACTGGCTCTACAAGAAATATTAGTGCGTGAAGGGAAAAAGATTTCGCTAAAGGATTTCAACATTCTTTCGAAAGCAGCACAACCTAAAGATAGGGAGTGACAGGTGGAGCATCTTTGCTCCTACACAGATCGGTTTTGTTTAGCCCTGTTAATCTGAACACTAGTTTGCAAGCAGTAGCAGCAAGGGTATCTCTTGACAAAACCATAACCATTTGCTATCTGTACCAACCTCCATCTGTTCCTGTTACAAAAGAAGAACTGGTTGATCTGATTGAGGAACTTCCAAAAACATTTTCTGTTGTTGGGCGATTTGAATGGCCATTCCCCGCTTTGGGGTAGTGATGATACTTCAGCTCGTGGTCTCTTGCTGGAAAACATCTTCTCCGAATTAGACTTATGCTTTCTAAACAATGGATCTCCGACTTGTATTCATTCTGCAAATGGTACACTTTCTTGCTTAGATCTATCACTGGTCTTGGACTATGAGTGGAGAGTTCTCGACGATCTGCATGGAAGTGATCTTCTTCCAGTTGTCTTAAAAAATACAAACGTCGAACATGAATCCTTACCGGAACGCTTGAATTTTCACAAGGTTAACTGGGATTTATTCGCGAGGACCATCCACAGGGACTTAAAAGAAAGTCCCGCAAAATGATGACCCTGTAGACAGTCTCACACAAGTCATCCTGAATTGTATCAAATAAAGCAATTCCCACATCGTCAAAGAAACCGCACATACCTAAAACACCGTGTTTACTTCTAAATGTAAACAAATAAAACAAGACCGCAAGAGAGCTCAACGTGGCGTCTTCCAAACTCCATCAGTGGACAACAATCGGGCTCATCAAAAACTCGAACAAAGTCAAGGTATGTCAATAAAACAAGTAAACGAGGTCCCGAACTCAAAAAAGAAAGTGTGGAAAAAAATTTAAAGGAATAAACACACGTCCCTCTGCCAACCGTCTGAAACTGTTATACTGTCTGATAACTGACAAAAAAAGCTGTTTGTAACCTCTTAGCATCCACCATTGAAAACAGCTCTTCCTCAGCCAATAAATAGGCGCTTTTCCGTAAACACAAATCCCTGACAGAAAAGAGCCTGTAACCTCACCTCTGATAACACAGAAGAGTACAATCTTCCACTGACGTCAGGCGAACTAAAAGGTGCTCTTCTGATTTGCTCTGACTCTCTCCTGGCCTAGATGAAATCCCTAAGTTTTATGAAGCATCTCCTGGAAAACGGTTTATAAACTCTGTTGAAAGTGTACAATAACATATGGATGACAGGATTCTTTCCTCCCTCGTGGCGGAAAGGCCTGATCATCCCTGTACCTAAACCTGGAAAGAAATTATCCAATCCTTCCAATTATCGGCCAGTAGCCCTAACCAGTTGTTTTTGGAAAGTGATGGGAAAAAATGGTCAAAGCAGACTGATGAGGAAACTGCAGAATGACGGCATCTTGACTTAAGAACAACGCGGTTTTCGCAAGTGCCATTCCACAGTAGATCATTTAATCCGCCTTGAAACGACAATCCTCAATGCGTTACTGAAGAAACGGCATGTAGTGGTTATCTTCTTTGATCTGGAGAAAGCATATGATACTACCTGGAAATGAAGAATTATTTTGGATGTACGCGAACTTGGTTTTGGGGTCATCTACCCCTGTTTATCCAAACGTTTTTGGCCGAGCGACAGTTTCAAGTGTGGGTTGGTACTACTCTGTCCGACATCCATGAGCAAGAGCTGGGTGTACCACAAGGGAGTATTCTTTCTCCTGCGCTGTTCAGTATCAAGATCAACAATATAGTCAACTCTGCACAGCAGGGCTCCGACTGTTCCCTGTTTGTGGACGATTTCGCAGTTCTCGCAAGTGGAAGCTTCTATGCATGTGTTCAGTGGCGGCTGCAGCTGTGCGTAGATAGAATCCTACAGTGGGCAGAGACAACCAGATTTACTTTTTCCGCAACCAAAACACAGTGTATCCATTTCCATAACCTGCGACAATTTTTTGCCGATCCAGAAATACATCTGGGAAAGTCTATCATTCCAGGTGTAAAAGAAGCTGAATTCTGGGATTGATCTTTGATGAAAAGTTGACTTTATTCAATCATATCCAACATCTCAAAACCTCGTGCCAGAAAGCTCTGAATACTCTTAGAGTTGTAGCTCATATAGGCTGGGGTGCCGACACCTGAACAGAGCTTTAATTCACTGTAAACTGGACTGTGGCTGCGTAGTATATGGCTCTGCGAGACCGTCGTACCTAAAAGCATTGGATCCCCTTCACCATGAAGGGCTGCACCTATGCCTTGGTACATTCAGAATAACTTCTGTCTGTTGTTTATACGCGGAGGCAGGGAAGCCATCCCTGACCAACCGTAGACTGAAAGTAATCTTAAATTTCTGTTCGAAACTGTTCTCTGAACCGGAAAACCCAGCCTACGACTGTCTTCAACCCCAGATTTCAAAGTGAATTTGAAAAACATCCGAAAGTCACTCCTCCTTCAGGATTCCGTATCCGTCCTCATATGGAAAAGGCAGATACAAATTTAGCAGATGTTAACGGCTTCTCGACATTTCGAGACAACCCACCATGGACTTTGAAAACACCAAAGGTCTGTTTTGATCTTGCTTCCTTGCGTAAAGACAGTACCAGTTCACTGGCGTACAAGTATTTTTATGCAAAACTGTGTCATAAATTTCCGTCATCCCACAGAATCTTCACTGATGTATCCAAGTCTGATGAAGGTATTGCTGCCGCTGCGTTCTGTTCCGCGATTCCCATTAGAGCATTTTCAAAACATATTCTGTCTGACAGTTCCGTTTATTCTGCTGAACTGGCTGCTCTGGCTTTGGCGCTAAAAATGGTGTCCAAATCCAAGCATAAAGATTTTCTCATTTTTTCGGACTCCCTTTCCGCTTTGCAGTCAATTGCTGGCCGAAACCTTATTCACCCTGAGCTTGTGAAGTTCTTCGAATTGTTTTCTACTCTTACAAATGAAAGTTACCGAATTGTTTTTGCCTGGATTCCTGGCCTTGTTGGTATGGAGGCAATGAAAAGGCTGACAGCCTGGCCAAGAACGTCACAAGGGAAAAGATGTCTAAATCCTTGATTCCTTCCACAGATGTAAACTCGAAGGTACACAATTACGTAAGAAACCCGTGGATTTGAATGAACATACAGATAACAAACCTTTCCAAATCCACCGTAACTTGAAAGAAATTCTCGTATCTGCTGCATGGAATCGTAAGAAAGAGACAAGTGTTAAGTAGGTTACACACGGGTCACACATCCTACACTCATTCGTACCTTTTAAAAAATGAAGAAGCACCGTGGTGTATACCATGTGACGAACCATTGAGCATCAGACACGTCCTTCTTGATTGCCGGGACTTGTACGATGTGAGACAAAAACACTACACGGCGGACTCCATAAAGAACCTCTTCCGAGAAGTCCGTCCTGGTGCAATTTTCCAGAGATCAATAGATTTCACCTGATAATTTTACGGCTGTTTTTCTTTAATTGCAGTTTAGATTTGCAAGATGTTATCTTTTATCTTAACCGAGTTGTCATTTTTGACGTGGTGTTAGCCCTGATATGGCTCTAGTAATCGGCTGGGCTATAAGCAATATGACCTTGATTCAAAATAGCTCAGATCATATTCGAGCACAAGATAGAAAATAGAAAACAAAATAGAAAACAAAGCCGCACAAATCAGTGTTTAAATCTTGAGAACATGAATGAGAAAAAAATGGACAGTGTTGCTAAAGAAGGTAGCCAGACCACACAGAAACAAAAGCAAATATTTTTGTTGAACTTGTGTTTATTCCATGAGCATTGTATACATTTGAAATAATTAATGTATACGTTGTTAACGACACTTAACACGTCCTGCACTCAGCTGTACATATATTCATTCATACATTGATAATATTAGTGTTTGCATACTAACATACTTAATGGCATATTACGAAGTACCCAGCTGCACATATCACATCGCATGATATCATACCAAATGTTCAACCTTGTCACCCTGCTGCACCACATTCACCAACTTCTGTATATACCGTAACACACACATACACACACACACAAACGCGCGCGCACGCGCGCTTATTCACCCTCAACCCATTCCACCAACAGCTCCCTCCGTATATTCATGAACATTCTTTCATTTTCACGGGAACGACAAAGAGCAGAAGATGGAAAAAGTATAGACTGAAAAAGATACGTCACTGATTTAATCTTCTAATAACAGATTTAAAAACAGTATTTCGGTCTAAGCGTTACTCTTCTTCGAACAAAGGCTTACATTAACCAATTCATCTTAAAAGTGTTCTGTTCCTCATTTTATTTTTGCAAAAATAGCAGTAACAAGAAACTCCTGAAACTCTAAGGGGGCCGGACCACATCCAGGACATGACTCCTGGATGCCTCTCTGCTGTCGCCGTTTTTTTCATAGAAATTAATCTTCAGGGTTCGAACCTGCACATACAAGATGGTTAGGTGTCTCAAGGCTAAGTCATCCTTGTGACGGATGTCATAACTACTTAGCTTTCAGACACTGACAACACATAGGGGAATTTTCATGAATGTCACCTTTGTTCCTCCTTGACCAGATCCAGCTGGAACTCTTGTCAGCTGCTTCAGCCATTTCTTTAGTGCTGTGAGCTTCACCTTCTCAGAGATCAAGAGCCATTTCATGAGTTCTTGGGCTGATGTGCCTATCAACCCCCTTGCTCCAACTTCTATGGCGAGGGTTTTGGTTTGAAAGACGGGCTTCTTCAAGTTGCTTGCTAGACTTGCATATTTTTCGGTCGTGTAGATATGGGCTTTCTCCGTTCTACTTTCATACGGCACGTTGAGTTCGAACAGAATCGTCTGTTTTGATGAATGGGAGTGGAGAACAATATCCGGTCTCACTAATGATACTAATGATTTTTTTTTTCATTGTGGAAGATCTGCTGTGCACTCCCAGGTGTCCGCTTCAGTCAGTAGACCCCGATTCCATGGTCCGAATGTCACAACTTCTTCGGGCCACAATTTGCTGCCTCTTAACGTGTAGAGGGTTGCATGTTCATGGTGGCATGGTTTTTTATGCTAGCAGTACTGATCGCTTGTGCAATATCTTGAAGCACTTAATTGTGTCCTCCGTGTGTACCCTCTTTGGTTTAGCGCCACTTTGCAAGCGTTCGAGACATGTTCCACCGTTTGGTTGTCATTTCCATTCGAGGACAGGTGATAAACAGATCTGAAGATGAAACTGGTCTTGACAGGGGGCATATGCTACATGTCATTCCAGCGCAAACATTTTTGAAGTGCTTTTTTCTACGTTGTCCATTGCCCCTGTTACCCTTGCTGGACTGCCTTGTGGATTCTTTTGATATTCCCTTCTGTTTGAATTTCTTGTATTACCATAGCCCTTTTTGCCTTTCCGCTGAACTTTAACACCATTCCATTTTTGTTGATGGAAGTCCCCATCTTTTGCTCTGCGTGTGCCCTATCAATTATCTGACCTTTAGGCTTTCCTTCGCTGCGTCCACTGGATCCTGGACTTTCCATTTTCTGCCAGTTGTCAGCTTAGGCTGGATTGATCTCATATTCTTACCGACCGAGTCCTCAAGCATGCCGAGAAGCCTGATATTCTCATCTTGTACTCCTCCTGTGCCTGGCAACAATACAGCGTAAGGTCAGTGAGGCCAAGTGGGACATCAAGCCATATCCTTGTGTATTTGTTTGTTTTGACCTCCATCAGTTCCACTGTGCTTGTGCTGATGTCGTATATCAGCAGTGGTCAGAGGAGCTTTGGAATCAACATGATTTGCAGGACCAGACTTTGTATTTGCCACTGAGGTCATGTTGGTATTTTACTCTGCAAGCTTTCTTCATTACCCCTTTTTGTGTCTTTAAAGACGTCATCGCACCACCTTCCAGGCTCTCGACTGATCACTGTTGAAATGGCATGTTTGGCGACAGTGAGCCTTACTGTTTGGGTACTTTATCTTTCCTCGAGGAGAGGTTCTGTGGTGCTTTTTTCGGTTCAAAACACCCTAACTCATCTAATTGCTTCAGCATTTTATGTTTCTACTTCTTTTGTGGGAAGCACTGTTGTTTCGTCCAAGAAAGCTTTAAGGAGAACTATTTTGATATCCATTTCCGGGGTTACCTGGATAAAACTTCTCAGTGCTGATTTTAAAATGATCTCCGTCGGCAAAACGAACAATATTAGAGAAATAGTACAGCCTGTTATTATGCCCACTTCCAAATTGATCTAGTGTGTTATGCATTCATTTGTAAAGAACTGCACTGGGAAGCTTTGAAAGTACTCCTTCAGAATTTTCAGGATGTTCTTTGGACATGATATACCTCGAGAGCCAGGTGAATCATCTTGTGCGCGGACTGATACATTTGCATTCGCCAGATCGAGCCACACCACAATGAGGTCCCTCTTCTCTGCATTAGCTTTTGCTTGCTTCCCAAATCATTGTGGCATGCTCTATACAGCCAGACACTCCTCAGAGGCCTCCTTTCTGGACTGACACATCCAGGTACTCATTTTCTGTAAGCTGCTTAGTCAACTTTGCCACCATGACAGAGAAAAAGATTTTCCTTTCCTCGCTCAGAAGTGTATTGGTCTGAGCTAGTTAATGTCACTCGAGTACTGTTATTTTGCAATGTACACTCCATCAGCTGTCATCCATTAGTTACTGATCTTAAGGTTTCTCCATGCTAATGTTATCAGCTTATGGAGGCACTCAAAGACATTGGGACATTTCTCATGCAATAGGTAATGTATTCAGTAAGGCCCAGGTGATGATTTGGCTCTGGTTTTCTCCACCATCTTCTTTTCTTCGTGTTGATGGCTTGTTATTAAACATTTCCTCTGTCTTTTCAGACCGCGCCAGACTCTTGATTTCAAGTTGTGCCTCGCTCTGAAGGTCGGAATATGTTTTCCTGGCGAAGTACAAAAGGAAAAGTGTGATTAGAGTCTTATTCTCAGTCATTACAGGCTCTTGGACTTCTGGAATACCTGTATGTTTAATCTGATTACATTAGTTAGTAAAATCAGCAACCAATATACACTACGCACAAAAAGTTGAGGATCACTTGCACACAAATTCATAACTTTCAAAATAAGAAAGCCAATGCGTTGAAGTTTGGCAAACATTTAATTCCATGCTTTAGTGATAATGATACACATTGCCTTCAATTTCGAGCAATCGTTTGGTGTGTACATTTGATCAAAGTGGGTAGTATCGAAATTTGATTTCCCAAAGTCATTGAAATCACAAGACAGGGCATTCTGATGCTCCCAAAAGTTCAGTAATGCGTGTAACCGCCATGGCTGTTCTGGCACTCGACGCAGCGAGTCCTCATCGAGTTGACCAGGTTGGTGAAGATCCTCTGTGGAAGCGCCTGCCACTCAGCCTGCAGCATCTGGTAGAGGTGTTGGGCATCCCTGGGAGGGGGGTGGTTGCTCCTCACTTTGCGATCCAGCTCATCCCAGAGGTTCTCAATCGGGTTGAGATCGGGACTGCATGCTGGCCACTCCATTCTGTTGACTCCAGACTGCTGCAGGAAGTCGTTGACCACCCTTGCCCTGTGGGGGCGAGCGTTGTCATCCTGGTAGACAGCCGTCGGTCCCATCTGCTGCAGTGTAGGCACAGCCAGCGGTCGAAGGATCTCATCCCGGTATCGGAGGCCAGTCAGGTTACCCTGTACATGATACAAGGGTGTTCTGTGGTGAAGGCTGAAGGCCCCCCAGACCATTACAGAACCTCCACCAAAGGCCACCTTTTCTTGGACAGTGGTGTCAATAAAGCGTTGCCCTGGGCGCCTCCAGACCCTCAGTCGGCCGTCGTTTGTGGTTCATGGTGAAGCGTGATTCATCACTGAACAGGACCTGGGACCATTGCTGATGTGTCCACCTCACGTGACGTCTGCAGAAGGCGCGGCGTGCTACCCTATGGGCTGGAGTTAAGCGTGGCCGTACAGTGGGCGACGAGAACGGAGGTTAAACCCATGAAGGCGGTTCCGTATGGTCTGCTGGCTGATGCTGATGTTAGTAGCCACACTCAGCTGTCTTCGAATGATGCTGGAAGAGGCTGTTCTTGTCTGCAGGGCTTGTCGTTCAATGAGACGATCTTCACATGGGTTTGTCTTCTTCGGTCGACCAGATCTGCGTCTTTCATGGACCCTCCCAGTGGCTGTGAAGCATTGAATCAGTCTGACAATGACCGAGATGGACACCTGAAGTCGCCTGGCCACTTCTCGCTTGGGAACACCATCTTGGAACCATGCAACAGCTCGTCCCCTCTCAAACTCGCTCAATTTTCGTCGTGGAGGCATTGTCAGATCAGGCCTACTACTGGTGGAATGTCTTCTTATAAAGCCAAGCAAGAGACAGCATCTCACACATAAACAGCAGTGCTTGCACGTGCATAATGGTTTTTCCATCTGGCTTGTGCAATGTGTTCAGGCAGAACGGTCCAAAACAAGGTCCTTTTTCGCAAGTTTCCGCTTTTCCTTTGCGGCCAAGCTCAGTAGCAGAGAATCCCGTGCAATTTTTGCACTAACACAACATCGCCCACTTACAGCTGAACAAGAATTCATAACAATTTGGCTGGACTGAGAAATAAATAATAGTAGCGAACTGAGTTTATTACGCACCTGTTTTCTCATAGTGATCCTTAACTTTTTGTGCATAGCTTATATATACATACATGTACATACACACACACACACACATATACATATATATATATATATATATATATATATATATATATAATATATAATTATATATATGTATATATATATATACATGCATCATCATAGGCGTCCTTCAGTCTCGGAAGACTGTGGAGTTGCGCTCTGGGTGTTTATTCTGGTGCAGCGCCGGGTGTGGCTGGCCAGTCTGACGCGGGAATGACAGTCCCTGTGGCAGAGGGCACAGATGAAGTCTGACGCTGGTCTGTCTGCCTGGGCTGCAGCCTTTCTTCTCGTTCTCTTTTCCTCGTGCCGCTGAGCGAGTGTCTCTTCGAACTGGGAGAGACCTTTCTGCACAGTCTGTCTCCGTTCGAGGGCTATTGCTTCCCAGTTGTCTTTGTCGATATTCAAGGCTTTTAGGTCCCTCTTGCACACGTCTTTGAATCGCAGCTGTGGTCTGCCTGTGGGACGTTTTCCCTGCACCAGTTCTCCGTAGAGGAGGTCTTTGGGGATCCGTCCGTCGTCCATGCACACGGCATGGCCAAGCCAGCGCATGCGTCTCTGTTTCAGCAGCGTGTACATGCTGGTGCATCCAGCTCTTTCCAGGACAGTGTTGTTCGGGACCTTGTCCTGTCAGGTGATGTTTAGAATGCGTTGGAGGCTACGCATGTGAAAAGCATTGAGCTTTTGCTCTTGTCGGGCACGCAAAGTCCAGGACTCGCTGCCATACAAGAGGGTGCTCACGGCGCAGGCTCTGTAGATCTGGATTTTTGTGTGCTCAGTCAGCTTGCTGTTGTTCCATGCTTTCTTTGTCAGTCTGGCCATGGTGGTAGCTGCCTTGCCGATGCGCCTGTTGAGCTCTATGTCAAGTGAGAGGGTGTCTGAGATTGTTGAGCCCAGATAAACAAAGTCATGGACGACATCCAGTTCATGGTCATTGATGCTGATGGCTGGGGGAGAGTCAACATCCTGTCCCATGACCTGTGTTTTCTTCAAGCTTATGGTAAGCCCGAAGTTTTGGCAGGCATCGCTGAAGCGAGTCATGAGCTGCTGTAGGTCCTCAGCTGAGTTGGCGGTTACTGCCGCGTCGTCTGCAAAGATGAAGTCACGCAGGCACTTCAGCTGGACTTTCGTCTTGGCTTGAGTCTGGAGAGGTTGAAGAGCTTACCGTCTGTCCTGATTCGGAGGTATATGCCTTCAGCTGCAGGACCGAATGAGTGTTTCAGCATCACAGCAAAGAAGATTCCAAACAGGGTGGGAGCCAGGACGCAACCCTGTTTCATTCCGCTCCGTATGTTGAAGGCAGCTGATGTTGAGCCGTCAAAGACGATGGTGCCTTTCATGTCTTCGTGGAAGGATCTGATGATGCTGAGAAGTTTGGGTGGACATCCAATTTGGGGAAGGATTTTGAAGAGGCCATCCCTACTGACCAGATCGAAGGCCTTTGTGAGGTCTATGAAGGCAACGAAGAGTGGCTGCCTTTGCTCCCTGCATTTCTCCTGAAGTTGCTTTGAGGGAGAAGATCATGTCTATAGTGGATCTGTTGGCACGGAACCCGCAATGCGATTCAGGGTAGACTTGTCCTGCGAGTACCTGGAGCCTCTTCAGTACTACTCGTGCGAAGACTTTCCCAACGATACTGAGGAGGGATATGCCGCGATAATTATTGCAATCGCTTCTGTCACCTTTGTTTTTGTACAGTGTGACGACGTTAGCATCCCTCATGTCTTGTGGTACTTCGCCTTCACTCCAACAGAGGCAAAGGATTTCATGCAACTCGGTGATGAGTGTCTCTTTGCAGCACTTCAGTACTTTGGCGGGAATACTGTCTTTCCCTGGTGCCTTGCCAGAGGCAAGAGAGTCCAGGGCTTCGCTGAGCTCATCTATGGTTGGTTCTCTGTCAAGCTCTTCCAGCTCTGGTAGGCACTCTATGGCATTCAGGGCGTCTTCTGAGACTACAGTTTCCCTTGCATATAGCTCAGTGTAGTGTTCTACCCAGCGCGCCATCTGTTGTTCTCTGTCTTGAATCACCTCCCCTGTAGCTGATTTCAAAGGGGCAGTTTTCTTTTGCGTTGGGCCCAATGCCTGCTTGATGCCTTCATACATCGCCTTGATGTTGCCTATGTCAGCCGCAGTCTTGAATCTGGGAGCAAAGCTGAAGCCAATAGCCATTGGCGCATTGTCTGGCACACTGCTGGACTTTGCTGCGAGCAGCGCGGAGAACCTGGAGGTTCTGCTCACTGGGATTGCTTTTGTATGCTGTCAAGGCGTTTCTCTTGGCCTCGATGACTGGTGTCATTTCTTCTGAATGGGCTTCGAACCAATCAGCTGACTTGCTGGTCTTTTTGCCAAATGTAGACATGGCGGCATTGTAGATAGCATCTCTGAAGTGTTGGGCATTTGCAGTGGGTGGGCTAGGGAGAGAATCCTCCAACACACGCGCAAACTCCTCCACTTTTCTTTGATCGCGTGTTTTGCTGGTGTCAATGCGAGGTCGGCCCTCCTTTCTCGTACGGTGCAGTCTCTTCGCGCGGAGCTTCACATTGCTGCACACCAAAGAGTGGTCAGTGTCACAATCGGCGCTCTGGTAGCAGCGAGTGATCTTGATGCTGGAAAGGTTGACACGTCTGGTGAGGATCAGGTCGAGCTGGTGCCAGTTTTTGGATCGCGGGTGTCTCCAGGAGACTCGATGCTGAGGCTTCGTGTTGAAGAAGGTGTTACTGACGCACAACCCATAATGACAACAGAGCTCTAGCAGGCGCTGGCCATTCTCGTTCATTTTCCCAGTGCCGAACTGACCCAAGCAGGTGGGCCAGGAATTGTAATCGACACCTACTCTGGCGTTGAAATCGCCGGCGATGAACAGTAGTTCTCTGTCAGGAATTCTCCTTATAGCAGCACTGAGGTCGTCATAAAACTTGTCTTTTGCTTCTGCTGTGGATGCCAAAGTTGGTGCGTAGGCACTGATTAGTCTGACTGGTCTTGAGGTAGTTTGGAGTCGGAGAGACAGGATTCGCTCTGTTCCTTCTGCTGGTGGGGTTATGGATCCCAATAATCTGTTTCTAACTGCGAATCCCACGCCGTGTTCTCTGACCTCGTCTGATGGTTTGCCCTGCCAGAACAGGGTGAAGTCTCTCTCCCTCACAGATCCTGTTTCTGGAGCCTGGTTTCTTGAAGGGCGACGATGTCCATCTGCAGTCTGCTCAGTTCTCTGTCGATGACGGCTGTCTTGCGAGCATCATTTACTTCCTGCAGGTCGTCAGAAAAGCCTGGTGTCATTGTCCTTACGTTCCATGTGCCCAATTTCAGGGCGGGAGTTTTCATTTTTCTGTTGCCTGGTGCACAGTTGTCGATCCGCTTGTCGGTTTTCACCCTAAACCCCACGCACCCAGTGAGGCCAACGGACCGTGGCGGGGCAGCACCTTATGGCTGGGCTGCCCAGCTAGGCGGCGGTAGCTGCCCAGTGAGATGCGATGACCTCTCCCACCGTCGGAAGCAGCCCCTGGCGTCTGACTCTACGCCAATTGAGTATGCAGACTTAAAACCGGTAAACTGCTACTTCCCGTGTTTAGTCGACGCTACAAAGCGAAGCTGGAGTGACCTCTCCAGAGCGCAAGGCCTGGGTAAGTAAGTGTGGAGGGCAAGCTGTTACCCATGCAGCAGACCCCCCTCTCCACGTCGCTGGAATGGTCCATTGGAAAGGCAAGCGCCGATACACATGGTTCCAGCGCCGTCGCAGGAGTTGCCAGAACGTTGCTGTATACAGCCTCGGACTGCCTTGGGGGCTCCGGATTTTTCCTCAGGGTTGACTCCCGAAGCCTTTCCTATGAGTGGGTATGGCCGCAAGGCAGCGGAGGTTTGAAATCAGTTTTCCTTCTCTTAGATGAGCTGTCTTCCCAGACTGATGAGCCCCATCTACCCAAAGCACTGGTTTTCAGGCGCCAGTAACCCGCCTTCACCCCTTCTCCTATCAGTAGTAGCAGTTCCGCCGGGCTTATATCTAAGCCACACGAGCAGGCTAGAAGCTGGACTTAGTTGTCAGAGGCTGTTGGAGACGCGCGCCGTGAGGGGCATTTTATAGACAAAAAAAAAATACATATATATATGTGTGTGTGTGTGTGTGTGTGTGTGTGTGTGTGTGTGTGTGTGTGTGTGTGTGTGTGTGTGTGTATGTACATATCATCATCATCATCATCATCAGGTGCCTTGCGCATGGCGTTGGCGATCATGGACTTCCATCTGTCTCTATCTCTTGTTGCCTCAAGCATCTCTTCCACCCTCCTTGTCTTCAGCCAATCTGCAAGTCCGTCTAGTATCTTCTCCCTGGGTCTACTTGGTGCTCTCTTTCCCTCCAGCTTTCCCATTGTGACCAGGTGCTCCAATTCCCCTTTCCCCATAAATGGTCTATAAAGTGCCGTCTTTACTATTTCCTTATACATACATACATACTTAATATTAGTTATATATATTAAATAATATAATATAATATATAACATATTATTGTATATGATAGCGTGCCATCGTTCGATTTCAAGCACCATTGTGCATGTATTTTCTGTGACAATTGTTCAATTCTGTACATACCTGAGGATCCATTTTGTGTCGGCATACCAATTTATTGCACTTTGTTTTCAGCCATGCTTCCTTAGCTTCATTGCACCTATTCCTGATCTCCTTGTTTATCTTCCTGAAGATGTCCTCATTTCTCTTTGCCTTCCTCCTTTCCTCCATCAAGCCCAAAATTTCATTAGTCATCCAGTTCTTTTTTGCTTTTCTATCTGCCTTAGGGATTTCCTCACAAGCTTCATTTATCGAATTCCTCAACTTTGTCCATTGTTCCTCACTGTCACCAGCGTCTTCCTGAGCTAGAGCACTGAATTTGTTTTGAACATGTACATTAAATCTTTTTACGTATCACTTCATCTGTCTTTAATAAGAGTCCAAGGTTTAATTTGATGTTGTTTTTGGTCTGTTTCCTTTTCCTCAATTTCAGTCTAAATCTTCCCACTACAGGATTGTGATCACTGTCGCAGCTGCGCCTGGTAGTGTTTTTGCTGACAGTAAAGAATTTCTAAATCTTTTGTTGATCAGGATGTAGTCAATCTGATGTTTGGTATTATCTCCTGGACTCATCCAAGTCCATTTTCTTCTATTAGGTTGCTCAAACCAGGTGTTCCCTACTATAAACTCATTCATCTGTGCCCATTCTACAAGTTTCTCACCCCTTTCATTTTGCGTACGAAGGCCATGAGGTCCAACTATATCCTCCACCCTATCCTGTCCCACTTTAGCATTAAAATATGGCACGCTTATCATGGAAAAAGACAAAATATTAGACAGATGGGGAGAGTACATTAAAGACCTTTTTGAGGATGACAGAAACGAAGAACACATTATAAAAAAGAACTTTGAAGGACCACCCATAATGAAAGATGAAGTTAGAGCGGCACAGAAAAAGATGAAACCAGGAAAAGCCCCAGGACCAGACAACATTACTACGGAGATGAGTGAAGCCCTGGAGGAATTTGGCATACAAAAAAATAACAGTCCTCCTAAATGAAATTTACGACACTGGAAAAATCCCCAAAGATATGTCAAAATCAATTTTCATTGCACTTCCAAAGAAGACAGGGGCTATAGAATGCGAACTCCACCGCACAATCAGTTTGATGAGTCATGTAACAAAAATCTTGTTAAGAATAATCATGATGAGGACAAGGAATAGAATCAAAAGAGAAATAGCAGAAGAACACTGTGGATTTGTGGAAGGGAAAGGAACTATTTATGCCATATACATCCTAAGAACTATCATAGAGAGGTCAAATGAGATGAATAACGATTTGTATTATGCTTTGTTGACTACACCAAGGCTTTCGATCGGGTAAGACATGATGAATTGATCAACCAACTGGAGAGACTCAATGTTGATGGAAAAGATCTACGAATAATTAGAATATGTACTGGGAACAAACAGCTGCAATGAGAATAGAAAACAATGTAAGCTCTCTCCAAAATATCAAAAGAGGAGTCAGACAGGGTTGTGTTTTGTCACCAGATCTGTTTTCACTTTACAGCGAAAACATCATGAGAAACCTAGAAGAAGACCCTGGATTAAATGTTGGAGGGAAAATGATAAACAACATTCGATACGCAGATGACACCGTGCTAATTGCAGAAAGTGAGAGAAACCTACAAAACCTTGTGAATATACTAGAAATAGAAAGCAACGGTAAGGGCCTGGAACTAAACAGCAGGAAGACTGAAGTCATGGTGATCAGTAAAAAACATGAAATCCCCTCATGCAAAATAACAGCAAGTGGCACAACCTTGACACAGGTTGATAAATTCAAATACCTGGGAGCGATCATTTCATCAGACGGCAGATGCACATCAGAAATAGCCGGCAGAATCGGCCAAGCCAAAGCAGCATTCAAGAAGATGACAAGCATTCTTACCAACAAATTCCTGTCAATCAACATCAGGAAGAGAGTTCTTGAATGTTATATAGAACCAATGCTGTTGTACGGTTGTGAGGCGTGGACAGTCAACAAACAAAGCCAGAACAAGATTGAGGCAGCCGAGATGTGGTTTCTAAGAAGAATGTTGAGAGTTCCATGGACAGCAAAGAAAACAAACGAGACAGTCTTGATGGAGGCAGACACAAGTAGATCACTCATAAGGAAGATTATGAAAAGACAAGCAACATTTATAGGCCATTTTATGAGGAAGGGGGATTGGAGCACCTGGTCACAACGGGAAAGCTGGAGGGAAAGAGAGCACTGGGTAGACCCAGGGAGAAAATGCTGGACGGACTTGCAGAGTGGCTGAGGACGAGGGGGGTGGGGGAGATGCTAGGGGCAACGAGAGATAGAGACAGATGGAAGTCCATGATCGCCAATGCCATGCGGCAGGGCACCTGATGATGATGATGATATATATATATATACATATACATGGTGCCACAAAGTGCCGCTCGCCCAAAAAAAATATTGCGTGTACAAGAGCCTATCATTTTCAAGCGTAGTGATTGCCGTGAGACCCTTGTCAGGCTTGCCAGCCAGATCAGTTGAATATTGTATCTCCTATATTATATTGTCTGTAACAAAGCCTTCTCATGGTATCTCCGTTTCTCATAGTCTTCAGTGCCATGGCACGACCACGACCAGGTGCATGGCGGTATTACCGGGTTAAAACACTACAGCTCCTAAACCTTAGTCGACTGTCGTTTGTGCATGAACAATTCTCCTGTTGCTTGTAAGTTTGCCGTATGCATAGACTGCACTGAATTTTCTTCTTGTCTCTCTGAATCAAATGTATCGTGAACTGACCAACCCACACACCAACCTACAAATATCTTCCTTTTCCGACTGGCTTGCAACAATGGACGCGTCCCGCATTAGAAAAATTGGACTGTCACTTCTTAAACACAGCAAGTGCTATCTCGGTGGAGACGATTACCTACGCATACGCGAGTTGGGGCTGTGTTGTAAGCCCCGCACTGCGCGATCCTGTCGTGCTGGACGTCTCCACCGTCTCTGGCACAACCTGCCTCCAGCTGAACCAGTCTCCCCTCCACTACCCCTGCCCTCGACCTTGCTGCTGCAGACCTCGCCTTCTCCTCTGTCATCTTCACCTTCACCTTCTGTCCTGATGGTGCCGCCTTCACTTTCTCTCCCGCTGGTGCCGCCTTCATCTTTTGTCTCGTCGATGCCGCCTTCATCTTCTGTCTCGTCGATGCCGCCTTCATCTTCAGTCCTGCTGGTGTCGTCTTCATCTTCTATTCCGCTGGTGCCGCCTTCATCTTCTGTCTCGTCGATGCCGCCTTCATCTTCTGTCCCGCTGGTGCTGCCTTCATCTTCTGTCCCGTCAGTACTGCCTTCATCTTCTGTCCCGCTGGTGCTGCCTTCATCTTCTGTCTCGTCGATACCGCCTTCATCTCCACCTCTGCCACCGCCATGTGACTGTGATAAATTGAAATTATGTCTGTTTAATGCTCAGTCAGTTTGCAAAGACGGCAAAGCCGATGTCATTGCTGACTTCACCACAGACGAGCATAATTGACATTGTATTTATCACCGAAACTTGGCTTAACCCCCTTGGTCACGAACCCATACATGCGAATCTCACTCCGAGTGGATATAGGCTTGCTTTTTTCCATCGCCCATCCCGAGGTGGTGGTATCGCCATCCTCTACAACGACTCACTCCATTCCCGCCTATCTTTCTCGCAGTCTCTGCCTTTCTCCCATCCTTCTTTTGAGCACATTGAAGTATCCTTCCAATCCACCCCTCACCCCATCACCTTCTCCTGTGTCTATCGACCTCCACCTAGCTCTGCCAACAAGCTCACCACATCCATGTTTCTCTCTGACTTTGACCAACTAATTGATTACTACTGCCTCTTACCTGGAAATCTCATCATTCTAGGTGACATCAATGTCCACTACGACAACACTCACCATTATGACACAAGACATATCATCAACTCTCTGTCCAATCACAATATGACACAACATATTTCTGAACCAACCCATAAAAAAGGTCACATTCTTGACTGGATCATTTCTCGTGATCACCACAATTCAGCTACTGACAACTGCTTAGTTCTTTCTACCCGTCTAACTTCAGCCCTTCCATCTGACCACTCTGCAATTCTCTGTTCTCTCGACATTTCTCCTCCTTCCAGTACCATGCGCACAGTGACTCGACGCAATCTCAAATCTATCGACCTCTCCACATTTTCATCTGATGCCTCCCGTCTCCTTTCTGAAAAGTCACATAACCTTGCCGATGAATTCTATACTACTCTCCACCATCTTCTGGACACTCATGCTCCATCCACAACCCATCTTTTACCTGACCGCCCCCCTAACCCCTGGCTCACTCCTGAGATTGCCTGTGCAAAACGTGCCCGCCGCAGAGCAGAGCGCCGTTGGCGCAAATCCAAACTCACTGTACACAGGCAACTTTTCCAAGCCTCTAAAACAAAAGTATCCACCCTCATTGCATCAGCAAAAACAAGCTATTTCCAAACCAAAATCCTGAATGCCTCTTCTTCAAAAGAACCCTTTACAACCATGAATCATCTCCTTGGCACACGAAAAGATTTACCTCTCCCAACAAAACATACAAATGAAGAACTCCCATCTGTATTCTCCAAGTATTTCACCACCAAAATACAAACTCTTCGTGACAGGCTTGACAGGACACCCTGTCAACCATGCCCACCTGACCCTTCCTTCTCTGGCACACCTCTTACTACTTTTACCCCAGTCTCACAAGAAGAAATTCTCAACACAATCAGATCCATGTCGTTCAAAACCTGCGAACTGAATCCTCTTCCAGGTTCTCTCTACTCTGACTGTCTCCCTACTCTCCTCCCATTCATCACTGACATCATCAACACTTCTCTTCAAACTGGAACTGTCCCAGATTCTTTCAAGTCTGCTATTGTTCACCCTCTCCTCAAGAAACACAATTTAGACCCAAATGAACTGAAAAATTACCGGCCTATCTCTAATCTCTCTTTCTTGTCAAAACTCTTTGAAAAAGTCGTCCTCAACCAGCTGAACTCTCATCTGTCTGCCAACAATCTCCTCAATCCTTTCCAGTCAGCCTACCGCCAGTGCCATAGCACTGAAACTGCCCTACTACACATTCTCAACAATCTCCTCCTTGCAACTGATACTGGCAAAGTCTCTCTCCTCACACTCCTTGATCTGTCTGCAGCCTTCGATACCATTGACCATGGTATTCTCCTTTCTAGACTTCATCATACTTTTGGCATCTCTGACATTGCTCTCTCCTTTTTCACTTCGTATTTATCAAACAGAAAACAAACTGTTCTCATCAATGGCACTTACTCTCAACCTGCATACCTGACCTGTGGTGTTCCACAAGGATCTGTCCTTGGCCCTGTTCTTTTCACTCTTTACACCTACCCCCTGTCCACCATCATCAACTCCCACTCTATAAAACACCACTCCTATGCTGATGACACCCAACTTCAAGACAGTGACTCACCTGATAATATACAGCGCCTGTTGACTCGCACCACTGAGTGTTACTCGGACATTAAGAACTGGATGACGTTCAACAAACTTCAGCTTAATGACGACAAGACAGAAGCTATCCTCATTGGCACCCGTCAGAAACTTTCTCAGCTGCCTCCTCTTTCTCTCCCATTATGTAACACATCAGTCCCAATTTCTGATTCAGCTAAAAACCTTGGTGTCTGCATTGACTCTACCCTCTCCATGAACAACTTTGTTTCTCAAACTGCCAGATCTTGCTACTATCATCTCCATCGTATAAGGCTGATCAGGAAGTATCTCTCTGTCGAAACAACTGCAAAACTCGTTCTCTCCTTCATAATGTCTCGCATTGACTATTGCAATTCACTCCTGTCTGGTCTTCCTGCCTCCACCATTCACATCCTACAGCGCATTCAAAACAATGCTGTACGCCTTGTACTCAAAAAGAAAAAAGCTGACCACATATCTCCTCTCCTGGCACAACTTCACTGGCTCCCTGCATCAAAGCGCATACAGTACAAACTAGACACCATGTGCTACAAAAGCCTCAATAACGCACCCCCCGATTACCTGTCAAGCCTACTTCAGATCTATCTTGAGATCTATCTCCTCTCCTGGCACAACTTCACTGGCTCCCTGCATCAAAGCGCATACAGTACAAACTAGACACCATGTGCTACAAAAGCCTCAATAACGCACCCCCCGATTACCTGTCAAGCCTACTTGAGATCTATCTTTCCTCCGCTCTGCCTCCGATCCTCTGACTTTTCACTTTCCACGCACTAAGCTCAATACCTATGGTCCACGAGCCTTCTCTGTTTCTGGTCCACTCTCCTGGAACAAACTTCCTCTCTCAGTCCGTCAGAAACCTACTTTTGTCTCCTTCAAGTCCGCTCACAAAACTCACCTTCTCTCCTCCGCATAAAATCCTAACCTCACTCAACCCCCCCCCCCTCACTCAACCCCCCCCCCCCCCTCTGCAGCCTGTCTCCGCTCGGAGGGGAATCACATGGTTATAATATACTACGCACAAAAAGTTAAGGATCACTTGCACACAAATTCATAACTTTCAAAATAAGAAAGCCAATGCGTTGAAGTTTGGCAAACATTTAATTCCATGCTTTAGTGATAATGATACACAATTGCCTTCAATTTCGAGCAATCGTTTGGTGTGTACATTTGATCAAAGTGGGTACGTATCGAAATTTGATTTCCCAAAGTCATTGAAATCACAAGACAGGGCATTCTGATGCTCCCAAAAGTTCAGTAATGCGTGTAACCACCATGGCTGTTCTGGCACTCGACGCAGCGAGTCCTCATCGAGTTGACCAGGTTGGTGAAGATCCTCTGTGGAAGCGCCTGCCACTCAGCCTGCAGCATCTGGTAGAGGTGTTGGGCATCCCTGGGAGGGGGGTGGTTGCTCCTCACTTTGCGATCCAGCTCATCCCAGAGGTTCTCAATCGGGTTGAGATCGGGACTGCATGCTGGCCACTCCATTCTGTTGACTCCAGACTGCTGCAGGAAGTCGTTGACCACCCTTGCCCTGTGGGGGCGAGCGTTGTCATCCTGGTAGACAGCCGTCGGTCCCATCTGCTGCAGTGTAGGCACAGCCAGCGGTCGAAGGATCTCATCCCGGTATTGGAGGCCAGTCAGGTTACCCTGTACATGATACAAGGGTGTTCTGTGGTGAAGGCTGAAGGCCCCCCAGACCATTACAGAACCTCCACCAAAGGCCACCTTTTCTTGGACAGTGGTGTCAATAAAGCGTTGCCCCGGGCGCCTCCAGACCCTCAGTCGGCCGTCGTTGTGGTTCATGGTGAAGCGTGATTCATCATTGAACAGGACCTGGGACCATTGCTGACGTGTCCACCTCACGTGACGTCTGCAGAAGGCGCAACGTGCTGCCCTATGGGCTGGAGTTAAGCGTGGCCGTACAGCTGGGCGACGAGAACGGAGGTTAAACCCATGAAGGCGGTTCCGTATGGTCTGCTGGCTGATGTTGATGTTAGTAGCCACCCTCAGCTGCCTTCGAATGATGCTGGAAGAGGCTGTTCTTGTCTGCAGGGCTTGTCGTTCAATGAGACGATCTTCACGTGGGTTTGTCTTTTTCGGTCGACCAGATCTGCGTCTTTCATGGACCCTCCCAGTGGCTGTGAAGCGTTGAATCAGTCTGACAATGACCGAGATGGACACCTTTAGTTGCCTGGCCACTTCTCACTTGGGAACACCATCTTGGAACCATGCAACAGCTCGTCCCCTCTCAAACTCGCTCAATTTTCGTCGTGGAGGCATTGTCAGATCAGGCCTACTACTGGTGGAATGTCTTCTTATAAAGCCAAGCAAGAGACAGCATCTCACACATAAACAGCAGTGCTTGCACGTGCATAATGGTTTTTCCATCTGGCTTGTGCAATGTGTTCAGGCAGAACGGTCCAAAACAAGGTCCTTTTTCACAAGTTTCCGCTTTTCCGTTTGCGGCCAAGCTCAGTAGTAGAGAATCCCGTGCAATTTTCGCACTAACACAACATCACCCACTTACAGCTGAACAAGAATTCATAACAATTTGGCTGGACTGAGAAATAAATAACAGTAGCGAACTGAGTTAATTACGCACCTGTTTTCTCATAGTGATCCTTAACTTTTTGTGCGTAGCTTATATAATTGTATATGCTATGCTCTCTATAATTTTCTATTGCTTTTATTCTTGCTTTTATTGCTTTTATTCTTTCTCCCCATTTATAGCCATGCGTGTGTGTGTGTGTGTGTGTGTGTGTGTGTGTGTGTTGTGCGTGCGTGTGTGTGCGTCCGTGCGTGCGTGCGTGCGTGCGTGCGTGCGTGCGTGCGTGCGTGTGTGTCTGCTTCAGCGCTTAGATTTGATTTTATCAAGATTTTGCGCTATATAAATATTGTAATTATTATTATTATTATTATTAAAATGGAGATTTTGTCCTACAAACGTACGGCATACATGTGAATGTGCCCTGATGCCTGAGGGGCAAAATAAAAGGACTGGACGTCCCAACAGCAAGCCAGGCGGATGAAGCTAAATTCTCAGTGACTGTGAAGACTGGAGGGCACACAGACGACACTTGAACCAACTGTCTTGTGGGTGTCTTCGGGAGAAGAGAAGGCTGCAGAGTTAACGCTACAAAACTCTAGCATAAAACCCCTAAGGTAGTTGGACTGCGTATCGGGCCACTTTCTGGCAGCTCCTGCATCCAACCTGATTCCAAATGTACTGCAGAGAATGGGATCTAGATGTCTAGGTAGCCCAGGATCACTACGCTCATCGCCCAAGCCATAAGCGCCAGCGTGCTTATTTATAAGTGCTGCTGCAAATCAGGAAAATCAACACAACATGCGGGTTTAAAGCCCAAACCTGATTGGCCTATGGATTCCCTCCGGCAGTGGAAGAGGTCATTGTGTCTAACTTATCAGCCATTGTCCTCCTCAAGGAGGATGGATATCAACATAGCGGCGCTGCAAGAGACAAGACTTGCTGCAGACGGCATGCTACGAGAGAAGGACTATATCTTCTTTTGGCAGGGGCAGATCCCTTGAGGAACCTCGCCTGCATGCTACCCATGATACTCGCTTCTAACAGCGGTTTAGAATGCAACATCATCTAGCAAAGTGAATATCCAGAGTGTGTATGCCCCAACACTGTGGTCACCTCAAGAAACAAAAGATCAGTTCTGTGAGGATCTTGATTCTATCATCAACAAGAATCCAGAGTCTTAGCATATTATTCTTCTCGGTGATTTCAATGCTCATGGCCAGACTGTCTCAGAAGCTCTGCTCCTACTGTAAGCAGTGCATCACCAATACGTTCTTCAAGACAAAGCCTTGTCACAAAGTCTCCCGGAGACAAGTTAGGTCCAGACATTGGCATCAACCGGACATGGTCATCAACAGAAGAGCGGCCCTCAGCATTGTGTTTCTCACACACACATTGTGTGCAGCAAGATCCGACCGAAACCGAAGAGGATCCACCACATCAAGCAGAAAGGATGCCTACGGATCAATACCGCTTTGGCAGCCAACTATCAAACCATGCAACAGTTTGAGGAAAAAAACAAAACTCCCAAGATTGAATCGTGCCCCCGCTACCACAGAGAGGCATCGACTCTAAGAAAAAATCGAGTCTGAAGAAGACGGGTTAGACAAAACCAACCCGGGTTTGATTTAGAAGAATGATATTCGATAAGTAATTTAGCACATATACACGCCCCCTTCCCGCCCTCCCGCCCCCCCCCCCCTTCCCCCCTAAAAAAGTAGAAAAAATGTACAATGCTATCATTCACTTTTAGTATGTTTAGATTTCCAGCCTGAGGATCAGTTTGAGATTCACGAGATTACTCATTTTCTTTTTTTTCTTTTTTCTTTTATCATGTTTCGTTTTGTTTTGTTTTATTTCATCACCGGCCACATTAAACAACAAACAAACTATACACCCACATTGATCTCCTGAAAGTCTAGAAAGTTCACCTACTACCTGGCTTCCACCTGGTTCAGGGCTCACACTGACAGACAGAGACCACTTTAATAAACCAACCCAGGTCCCGTAGCAAGCCACCCAAAATGCAAGAAGCCTTTTACATCCTGAAATAAAAGATCAGTGCAATCCCCCACTCTTAACATTTACCCAGTAGAAAGCTAACTTAAATATCATATATTCAATTTTTTAGTTTGTACACGTTATATATACCGAATAAGGGAATGTAAAATGACTGCATTTCTTTGACTTCTTGCTGGAAATTGTTTCAGTGCCATGACCCACTGTCTTGTATTGAGTTTATAGGCTCAATATTTATTTAACTACCAATGATGTGAGTCATACCCGGGATAGATCTCATCTGGCAATCTCTTTGCGCATCCACGGTGACCCATCACCCGTTCATTTTTTCGAGATATATGACCAAAGCTTGGGTTAAATAAAAGAAAAGTGATCAATTCATTGGAAAGAAAATACTTTCCCTTTTCCAAGTCATTCACGGCTAAAATGTTTATGAAGCAATATTAAATAACATTATTTTTCCTCAAAGGTAATAACTATAAGCAGTGTGCTTTTACCATACAAGTATTGTATACTATTCTGTATGCACATATAATCGTTGTTCAGTCATACAAAATTACCTTTATGCAGTAATCATACAATTCCATGGACAAAAATTTTTTTGGAATTTAAGATAACATGTGTACATTAACATCACGATTGCACAAATATTAAACAAACTGAGTGCTTTTTCATTACAAATATTAGCGCAATTCCTACAGACCCCTGCACTCGCGAATCTGGTGCGTACTTTTGCACGTACATTTAATAACGTATACGCTTATAGCGAACGATATGGCGGGCCGCAGATTTGAGCGTCGGATTCACATGCTAATGGTTGTGGGTTCGAATCCCGGGGTGCGCTACATTAAAACTGACCTTCTCACTGTCCCATCTTAACATCATTATTGTTCTGGTGGTGTCAGTATAGGATTAGATAAATCCCACTTCCCCCACTTCCCTGGGATGGTTATCCCCGTCGGCCATATCACCTGAGGTGGGTGTCGACATAAAAACTGAACCAAATCAATCAGCGTACGATATCGGTGCCTGCACAACAGCGCAAGGTTCGTATTACAACTTCTATGAGCGAAAACGTTTACTCGCATTTGGATAGCTAACACTTGACTTCGAACCATGACACCTTCCCAAGGTTCTAAATATACAACACAATAACTGGCGTACATCAACACACCAACAATTCGATATTAACAAACAATCGTTACACGGTCACGACTGTTTACCGAACAAGGCGTACGACTGACCTACGTCCACGTTAAAGAACAAACTACACACCCACATTGAACTCCTGAAAGTCTTGAACATGGGAACAGACTGCATAGCAACGGCAGGACCTTCATCTTCTACCACGAGTGGATACCCCATGTCTACACACGCTGACACATGGACCAACATAGCAGGCCCTTAATCTTCTACCAGGCGTGGACAATCCCTGGTCTGCATGCGTCGACACCGACGTCTGCCTTTCTTGAACGTTCTAGGGCACCAATCCCAACCACAGCATTGGACTTCTTTCAGTCTAACTGACCAACATACTGACCAACAAACTTGCAGTTTGACCCTGCGTAAGTGGTCAATCCGTCATCTCTGACTGCAGCTGGAATATCTTTCGAAATACAAGTCTCGAAAAAAATGTCCTGCAGAGCCAAACGCAGGTTTGCAACAGTTTCAATACAAGATTCACATTGTAGCCGTGAAGCTCAATGAAACAGCGAAGACAAACTCTAATACAAAGTCTGAGTCAGGCTGTTCACACACACACGCACACACACACAATCACGCTTACTTACAAAAATACTGACACACGCAACGACATCTGCACATGTACACACGTAACATTCATCATCATCATCAAGTGCCTTGCCATATGGCGTTGGCGATCATCGCCTTCCATCTGTTTCTATCCCTTGTTGCCTCAAGCACCTCTGCCACCCTCTTTCTCTTCAGCCACTCTGCAAGTCCGTCCAATTTTTTCTCCCTGGGTCTACCTGGTGCTCTCTTTCCCTCCAGCTTTCCTGTTGTGACCAGGTGCTTCAATTCCCTTTCCTCATAAAATGGCCTATAAATGTTGCCTGTCTTTTCTTAATCTTCCTTATGAATGATCTTCTAGTGTCTGCCTCTATCAAGACTGTCTCGTTTGTTTTGTTTCTTTGCTGTCCACGGAACACTCAACATTCTTTTTGGCCGTAAGCAACCCGTAATCCCAAGCGAGAGGATGAGTGGCTATACGATGGTCAGTCGTTAAAGTACACTGTCTGGTTTCATGCGGGACGGTTCCGGGCGGACGGACGCAAAGAAATTGGCCATCTATTGTCCCTTCCCCAGCACGGCAGCTCTCCTGGGGTGACCGAGACATTTCTGCCATCGCTGAGCCTACGCTCATGTCTGAACACAACAAACAAAAAAGAAAAAGAGACAACGAATATGATTCGGATTCCGAGGAAGAAACAAGACAGGAAACAGATTTTTGGGCAGCATGGTTGGTGGTGACCGACATTGATGAAGAAAAACCAATCTCGAAACTGAGTCCCTTTGCCATTCAAAAGGGATTTAAAGCCCTGATACGAAACCCCAAAACAATCAAAAAGCTGCGAAACGGAGAATACCTTGTGGAGTGCAAGGACAACAAGCAGTCAGATCGCTTGCTTAGAGCATCGGTACTTATTGACCGCACAATAAAAGTCACACCACACAAAGGACTAAACAGCAGCAAAGAAGTCAAAAGGTGCCCTGAGCTGAGAGGAGTGTTGGAAGAGGAGATCAGGACGGAACTGAAAAGCCAGGGCGTTCTAGAAATACGCCGGGCCATGTTCTGAAAAGGGTCTGAAAAAATCCCGACAAACTCGCTGTTCCTTACATTTTGCTCTCCTGGTATACCCCAAGACCTGAAAATTGGATACTTGAAAGTGAAAGTGTCTTTGTATGTGCCGTCACCAATGCGCTGCTTCCGATGTCAAAAGTTTGGCTACATTAAGGACAGGTGTACGGAAACTGAAAAGTGTGCTATGTGCGCCAAGGAGGCACATGAGAGAGATGTGAAGGTCCACTAAATTGTATAAATTGTGGAGGTAACCATCCATCATCTTCCAAAGATTGCCCTGTATGGCAAAAAGAAGAAGCAATGCAACGACTGAAAACGGAAAAAAATACCTTTACAGGAAGCCAAAAGATTGGTGAAGGGCAGCAGCTCGTCTACCAAAAGTTATGCGTCAGTAGTCTAGGCAGTCAGTCAAGTATCCATAGCCTGTCAAACGGTTCTAACCTGGAGCAAGTCAAATTTCGAAACAATACAAGACACAAGGCCCTCAGCAGGGGTGTCAAACCCGCTGCCTCCCAGGCTGTTCCACAGCCAAAAGCAGCCAATGTTGGCAATCCCAGGGAAACCCAGTCTTCCTTGGTAAACCCGCCTTCCCGCCCCGGCCGGCCGGGAGCAGCTCCACAGTAAATGGAAAAGGGTAAAAAGTAATGTTGGTGGAAATGAAGAACTCTTCCAATACTTAAAGGGCCTAAGCCCGCGCTTCCTGCAGGCAGGTCAGCCATCAGGTCTGACCGCCTGAAAATAGCGGGAAAAAAAGTAGAAAATAAGTACGCTCCATTACAAGCTGAGGATGACGAAACAGATATGGACTGAATTGCCTTGTGTAGTTCCACTAATAATGCAGAGTATAGTCCATTGGAACATACGAGGTGTCCACTCCAATATAGAGGAGCTCCAGCTACTCTGCTGTGACCTGCAGCCTGCTGTACTGGCTTTACAAGAAACGTTAATGCGTGAAGGAAAGAGTTTTTCCTTAATGAATTTCAACATTGTTTCCAAACCAGCACAACCTAAAGATGGAGGAGTAAGAGGTGGAGTATGTTTGCTGCTACACAGGTCCGTTTTGTTTAGTTCTATCAATCTGAACACCCGTTTGCAAGCAGTGGCGGCAAGGGTATCTCTAAAGAAAGCAATAACCATTTGCTCTGTGTACCTCCCTCCATCTGTTGCTGTTACAAAAGAAGAACTGGTTGATTTGATTGAGGAATTTCCAAAACCTGTTTTGTTGTTGGGCGATTTGAATGGCCATTCCCCGCTTTGGGGTAGTGAAGATACTTCAGCGCGAGGTCTCTTGCTGGAAGACGTCTCCGATTTAAACTTATGCTGTCTAAACGATGGATCTCCGACATATAATCATCCTGCAAATGGTACACTTTCCCGTTTGGATCTATCAGTGTGTGATGCTTCACTGGTTTTGAACTATGAGTGGAAAGTTCTGGATGATCTGCATGGAAGTGATCATCTTCTTAACAAATCCAAGCGTTGGACATGAGTCTCTACCGGAGCGCTTGGTTTTTCGCAGGGATTTGTGCGAGAGGGCTGTCCAGAGCGATTTGGAGGAAGAAGGGGTCCTGCAGAGTAATAATCCAGTAGACACTCTGACACACATCATCCTGAGCTGTGCCAAACAAGCAATTCCCACATCGTCAAAGAAAGCGCACATGCCTAAAACACCATAGTTTACTTCAGAATGTAAACAGATAAAACAAGAACGCAAGAAAGCTCAACGTCACGTGTTTCAAAGTCCATCGGCGGAGAATGTTCGGGCTCATCAAAAACTGCGAGCAAAGTCAAGATACGTCTTTAAAAGAAATAAACATCAGTCCTGGAGAAACGTTTGCTCGAAACTGACAACCCGAACCCCAAAAAAGCAAGTATGGAAAATTATCAAACAAATTAAAGGGAAAAAGATCTGTCCCTCTGTTCACCATCTGAACGTGTCAGATTGTCTGATTACTGACAAAAAAGCCCGTCTCTAATATGTTGGCGTTGAACATCGAAAAGAACTCTTCCTCAGCAAATAAATCGGTGGTCTTTCGGAAACACAAATCGGTGAAAGAAAAGAGAGCTTGTAACTTCGTCTCTGATAACACAGAAGAGTATAATCTTCCACTGACATTAGGAGAATTAAAAGACGCTCTTGTGACTTGCTCTGACTCTTCTGCTGGCTTAGATGAAGTTCATTATAAACTGGTGAAGCATCTCCCGGAAAAGGGTTTGGAAATTCTGTTGAAAGTGTACAAATACAATTACATATGGACGCGGGATTCTTTCCTCCCTCGTGGCGGAAAACCCTGATCGTCCCTCTACCTAAACCTGGAAAAGATGTATCCAATCCATCCAATTATCGGCCAATAGCCCTACCCAGTTGTCTTTGCAAACAGATGGAGAAAATCGTCAATGAGAGACCGATGTGGAAACTGGAGAATGACGGCATCTTGGCTAAAGAACAATGCGGTTTTCGCAAGCACCATTCCACGGTAGATCATTTAATTTGTCTTGAAACGACCATCCATAATGCATTTCTGAAGAAACAGCATGTACTGGCTAACTATGATACCACCCGGAAATCGGAAATTCTTATGGATCTACACGAATTGGGTGTTCGGGGTCACCTTACCTACGTTTATCCAAAAGTTTTTGGCCGATCGACAGCTTCAAGTGCGGATTGGTACAACTCTGTCGGATATCCATGAGCAAGAGCTGGGTGTACCACAAGGGAGCATTCTCTCTCCTGCGCTGTTCAGTATCAAGATCAACAACATAGTCAAATCAGTACAGCAGGGCTCGGACTGTTCCCTGTTTGTGGACGATTTTGCAGTTTACGCAAGAGGAAGCTTCTATGCAGGCGTTCAGCGGCGGCTGCAGCTGTGTGTAGATAGGATCCAGCAGTGGGCAGAGACAAACGGCTTTATTTTTTCCGCAACCAAAACAGTGTATTCACTTTCATAACCTGCGAAAATTCTTTGCTGCTCCAGAAATCCGTCTGGGAAAGTGCATCATTCCAGCTGTGTAAAAGAAGCTAAATTTCTGGGCTTGATTTTTGATGAAAAGTTTAACTTTCTCAGTCACATCCAACATCTGAAAACATCGTGCCAGAAAGCTCTGAATATTCTTCGAGTTGTAGCTCATATAGACTGGGGTGCCGACAAGAAAACGCTACTACACCTGTACAGAGCTTTAATTCGCTCTAAACTGGACTATGGCTGCATAGTATATGGGTCTGCCGAGAGCGTCGTACCTCAAGGCACTGGATCCCATTTACCATCAAGGGCTGCGCCTATGTCTTGGTGCATTCAGAACAATTCCTGTGTATAGTTTGTATGTAGAGGCAGGGGAGCCCTCCCTGAGCAACCGTAGACTGAAACTAAGCTTAAATTTCTGTTTGACACTGTTCTCTGTACTGGAAAACCCAGCTTACGACTGTGTCTTCAGCCCCGGATTTCAAAGTGACTTTGAAAAACATCCGAAAATGACTCTTCCTTTGGGGCTGCTTATCCGTCCCCATGTGGAAAAGGTAGATATAAATTTAGCAGTTGTGAACGACTTCTCGAAGTTTCCAGATAGTCCACCATAGACGTTGAAAACACCGAAGGTTTGACGTTGAAACACGAAGGTTTGTTTGATCTTGCTTCCTCCCGTAAAGACAATACCAGTACATTGGCGTACAAATCGTTTTATGCGCAATTGTGTGAAAAATCTCCGTCATCCCACAGAATCTTCACTGATGGGTCCAAGTGTGATGAAGGTGTTGCTGCCGCTGCCTTCTGCTCCGAGATTCTCAACCGAGCATTTTCAAAACATTCCATCTGAAAGTTCTGTTTACACTGCTGAACTGACTGCTCTGGTTCGGGCACCAAAAATGGTGTCCCAATCCAAACACAAAGCGTTTCTCATTTTTTCTGACCCCCTTTCTGCTTTGCAGGCAATTGCTTGCCAAAACATTAGTCACCTTGAACTTGTGAAGTTCTTTGAAGTGTATTCTACTCTTGCAAGTGAAGGTTACGAGATTATTTTTGCCTGGATTCCTGGCCATGTTGGTATTGGAGGTAATGAAAAGGCTGACTACCTGGCCAAGAAGGCTACAATGACAAAGATGTCTGAGTCCTTGATCCCTTACACAAATGTCAAATCGAAAGTTAAGTACACAGTTACGTAAGAAATCTGTGGCAGGAGGATTGGAATGAACAGACAGATAACAAACTTTTTCCAAATCCGCCCTAACCTGAAAGAAATTCTCCCATCTGCTGCAGGAAACCGTAAGAAAGAGACAGTGTTATGTAGGTTACACACGGGTCACACATCCTACACTCACTTGTACCTTTTGAAAAATGAAGAAGCACCATGGTGTATACCGTGTGATGAACCGTTGAGCATCTGATACCTCCTCCTCGATTGCTGGGATTTGTACGATGTGAGACAAAAGCACTACACGGCAGATTCCTTAAAGAAGCTCTTCCGAGACGTCCCTCCTGATGCAATTTTCCAGTTTTACAAGAGATCAAGAGATTTCACTTGATTTGATTTTACGGGGTTTTCTTTAATGGCATTTTAGATTTGCAAGGTTGACGGTGAGCATGGTTTTTAACTGTTGTCTTTTATCTTAACGGGTTGTTCTTTTCTTTTTGACGTGGTGCTAGCCCTGATATGGCTGTAGTGGTCGGCTGGGCTATAAGCAATATGAATTGAACTGAATTCTTCTTAGAAACCACATCTCGGCTGCCTCAATCTTGTTCTGGCTTTGCTTGTTGACTGTCCACGTTCACAACTGTATAACATTATCGGTTCTATATAACATTCAAGAACTCTCTTTCTGATGTTGATTGATAGGCGTTTGTTGGTAAGAATGCTTTCATCTTCTTGAATGCTGCTTTAGCTTGGCCGATTCTGCTAGCTATTTCTGATGTGCATCTGCTGTCTGGTGAAATGATCGTTCCCAGTTATTTAAACTTATCAACCTGTCTCAAGGTTGTGCCGCTTGCTGTTATTTTGCATGACGGGATTTCATGTTTTTTACTGATCACCATGACTTCAGTCTTCTTGCTCTTTCCAACCCCTTACCTTTGCTTTCTATTTCTAGTATATTCACAAGGTTTTGTAGGTCCCTTTCATTTTCTGCAATTAGCATCTGTCATCTGCGTATCGAGTGTTGTTTATCATTTTCCCTCCAACCTTTAATCCAGGGTCTTCCTCTATGTTTCTCATGATGTTTTCGCTGTAAAGTGAAAACAGATCTGGTGACAAAATATAACCTTGTCTGACTCCTCTTTTGATGTTTCGGAGAAAGCTTATATCGTTTTCTATTCTCATCGCAGCTGTTTGTTCCCAATACATATTTCTGATTATTCGTAGATCTTTTCCATCAATGTTGAGTTTTTTTAGTTGGTTGATCAATTCTTCATGTCTTACCCGATGGAAAGCCTTGGTGTAATCAACAAAGCATGAATATAAATCCTTATTCATCTCGATTGACCTCTCTATGATAGTTCTTAGGATGTATATGGCATTAATAGTTCCTTTCCCTTCGATAAATCCACACTGTTCTTCTGCTATATTCTCTTTTGATTCTATCATACCTAGCGTTATACAGAGCAAATGAAAATCTGCACGTGGATTTTAGAAGTAAGGCAGTGAACTGACTTGGGCCGGCTACACAAACTGAAGTGACGAGCATTCCTGATCAACTGTTTAGAGCTAACCTACAAAAATGGGGATAGGATTCGGATCGAGTCAGCCGCTAGTGCCTCTGTAACACAAACATAAACTTTGCATAGAATTCAAGAACCAAATGGAACAGGCTTTCATGTTAATGCAGCCGCAGCCACAGAGGAGAGATAGCAATTCATTCTAGACACCAACACCGTCATCTGTTAGGAAGAAGGGCAGAAAAAAACAAGGTTGGTTCGAAACTCGCCTGTCTGAGATGGAACCTGTCATAGATATCAAGAGAGTAGCTATGGTCAAGTACAGAAGAGACCCGACAAGTATAAAACATCTCGCAGCACTGAGAGCAGCAAGAAACAATGCACAACAAATGCGGCTGTACAGTGTGCTAATGCTTTTAGCAGACCTGTGTCATAACATTAAGTCGTGCACCGAAAGTACAAGGCACGTATGAGGGGATGAAGACAGCCACTGGTAAGCTCGCATTGCTAAGTCCAACAACGTTAAAGTTGTGAAAAGCTGTGCCAAGCAGATGGACGGGTGGTCCAGACTAGCAATACCTGTACTCCACTGAGAACGTGATCATTGGGTCAGCCCTTCTCTGCATCCCTGCCTTGCCTCTCATCAGTGAGCTGAACCTACGCCCAATAGAGGACGAATTTGATCACAGCAAGGCACCAGTCAAAGACGGTATCCCTGCTCAATTGATTCAGTATGGGACATGATTGCCATTTTCTAAAGCCAGATTGTTAATAATGAAATAGTTAATTTTCATTCATGTATGGTGATATGTTTATTTATGGTTTTCAAGAATATGGACAAATGTGTGATTATACTGATTTGGGAGATTTCTTTGAGGGATCTATGCTCTTTCCTGACTAATGTAAAAAAATTAAAATAGCATATTTGAAAGATTTGTGAATACGATATTGATCAAATCATAAAACATACACGCGCGCACGTACACACACACACACACACACACACACACACACACACACACACAACACACACACACACACCCCAACCCCCCCCCCCCCCACACACCCGTCTAATATCACTTTTAGTGAAAAGACGTTAAATCAAGCAGCAACGAACACACACACACACACACACACACACACACACACACACACACACCACATGTACGAAGTTGATTATTTTAGAAGATCATAGTTAACTGCATCAGAAGCTTTCTTGGTGTCAGCAAAATCAGTTCGTTTCTAATCAATCCTTGAAAGTGATTTTGTATGTGCGTTTTTGTTTATAGATTTGTTTCTTCTTTAAATTCATCATGGCAAACAAAAAGAGAAAGACTATGGCGCCGTTAGATGGATGAAGGGGTAGACAGACTTCACATCTGTAGCATGATTCCCAGGCTGCCCGTTTACGTGGATACCAACAGCTTCATCTCCCCGTAACACCTCCAGTACAAGTAACCAGAAAAAGTAAAATATGGTAAACATCATGATAAGAAAGTCTAAAAACACTAGTTTTCGTGGTTTTCTTGTTTGCTTGACTCGTCTAATTGTAAAGGGAACGTATCTTTTATATAAAGTTTTGAAAGATAAGAATTTCAAGCCTGATATCTGAGTCAGTTGAAAGTGGAAATCAGATCGCCGAAGAATTATTTTTAATCAAAATTAGAAAGATAGCAATATGTGTTCTGTGAGCAACTAGGATATTTTAGGGGGGAAAATAAAGTTCCAGACCAAAAAATGTGGGGGACGGGGATAGAAATGTTTACTCCAAAATAGAAAATATACAAACACATACACAATCAAACAAAATCTTCAAAGTTCAAAGTTTAATTCATACTTTGTCCCACGTGGGCCCAGTGGCCCATGAAGGAAGGATAGAAGCAAGTAAACGAAAATCACACACAACAAAATCAGTATATGAACGTCTAAAACAAAGAAGTAGATGTGAAATTCTCCTGTGATAGAATATTCAAATGTTCAGAAAAAACGCAAAATTTGAATGAGGACGTTTATTCCATTAACAAAAAGAAGACCGGCGCTAATTAAATTAACCAAACAAGGTCAAAAAGCAACAAAGTAACAATATACTAGATTAAGGACAAAAACAACGGATGGCTAGCTTCCCATCTATTTTGCTGAGCGTTGGCCTGGAGAATATATTGCTGTGGATAGAGCAGTTGTCCTGAGCTCCTGATGTATCTCTGTGAGCAATATAATATATATATATATATATATATATATATATATATTATATATATATACATGTATATATGGCAGCAAGATTGGCCAAACACCTAATGGTTAACGAGTACATGGATTTCTGGATTGTCAGTCCGAAAAGGAGGCGTCCCAGGAATGTCAGGCTGTGTAGAGCATGCCACGATGATTTGGGAAGCATTCCAAAGAGCCAAAACAGAGAAGAAAGACCTCGACGTGGTGTGGCTCGATCTGGCAAAATCGTTTAGATCAGTCTCGCACAAGATGATTCAACTGGCCCTGGAGATGTATCATTCCCAAAGAACATCCGAGAAATGCTGAAGAAGTATTTCCGTGGCTTTTCAATTCGGTTCTCCACAAAAGAATACACTACAGATTGGATCAATCTGAAAGCAGGCATCGCCATGGCCTTTGATATTTCTCCAATACTGTTCGTGTTAGCAATGGAGGTCAACTTGAGTAAAGATAAGCACTGCTGACCTCGGAAACGGATCCAAATGCCTCCTCTCAAAACCTTCATGGACGACACGACAGTGCTTTTCTACAATGAATTTCAAATCAAAAAAGTGAAGGAGCCTCTCACTGAGGACAGGTAAAGTAGACGCAACAGTAACGTGTACTGTCGCCAGTCAGTCCATTCCAACAGTGACAAAAGAACCAGTGAAAAGCCTCAGAAGGAGGTATGACGACCCCCTGAAAGATGCACAAAGGGGTAAGGAACCCAAGCAAATGGCAGAAGAAAGTTTGCAGGTAATAGACCGCTGTTGCCTTTGCGGCAAATACAAAGTATGGTGCTTGCAAGTACATGCTGATTGCAACGCTCCTCTGGCCTCTGTTGATATACGATATCTGCACTAGTACAGTGGAATTAATGGAGGCCGAAATCAACAAATATACAAGGAAATGGCTTGGTGTCCCACCCAGTCTCACTGACGTTGTGCTCTATTGTCGCCAGGCAAAGCTGAAGCTACCCCTAAAATCCATTGTTGAGGAGTACAAGGCAGGAAAGATCAGGCTTCTTAGCATGCTTGAAAACTCTGGAGACATAGTTGTGAGATCAATCCAGCCCATGCGAGGACCATGGAAATGGAAAGTCCAGGAGGCGCTGGTCGCAACGAAAGAAAACCTTATGGTCAGAAATATGATAGGGCACACGCAGATTAACAGGGATCAACAAAGATGGAATGGTGGTTAAAGGCCAATGGGAAGGCAAAAAGAGATATGGTAATACAAGAGATGAAGAAAGAAGAGAATGCCACAAGACTACATAAGGCAGTTCAGCAAGGCCAACAGAGATCGTGAACGACTTGGGAAAATACACTCCAAAAACGTCTTAAGCTAGAAAGACTTGTGGCATATAGCCCCTCTCAGAATCAGTTTCATTCTCAGATCTGTGTATGATCTGCCCTCGAATGCTAATCTGGTGAAATGGGGGAAATCAGATAACCCTGCTTGCCCGCTCTGCCAGGGCAAACAGGCAGTGGAATATGCCCTCAGCTCATGCAAGGTAGCGCTAACCCAAAGAAGATACACGTGTAGGTACAATCAAGTGCTTCGAGAGAGCCCTAAAGGCAATGACAGAAGCAGCGGAAAAGAGCTTCAGCTGGACCTGGATCAGAAGGAATGAAAGTGAACTTCATAAGGCTTAAAATTCCCCTGCATGTTGCTGGTCACCGATAGCCAAGTGGTTAAGACGTTGTCACAAGGGTGACTTTACCTTCTGCTCTCCGGCTGTCCCCATAGTTTCTTACGACATAGACAGACAGATAAATTAAAAACGGTCTGTGAAGCCAGAGTTTCTGTCGATATAGATAGATCCGTTTAAAAAACAGTCAGTGAAATGAAGCCTATTTTGTGATTGTGACGACGAAATACACACAAAAATCATGAAAATTTTGGCACTTGCTAGCCTGGCTCAAGCCCACAAAATTATCAAGTTATATCTTCTCATGTTTGGAAGAGTTATATTGAAGAAGATATGCAGTGTATCACCAAAATTATAGCCCAGCTTTTCTAATTAATATTTTTTGTCACAATGATTTCACAGTTTAAAACCCGAGCTGCTTGACCACAGTGCAACGTACCTTCTCTCTCTCTTCTCTCTCTCTCTCTCTCCTCTCTCTCTCTCTCTCTCTCTCTCTCCTCTCTCTCTCTCTGTCTCTGTCTCTCTCTCTCCCTCTCTCTCTTTTCAGTCTTTTGTTTACCTACCGAGATGGATTTGTATATAAGATTTTGCCAGATACTCTCCCGGTAAAGTTCTCGCTCGATACTCTCCCTGCTCGATACCTCCCTTGTTTGACAGCTGTGCTAAACAGTACGATTCTGCGCCAGAAGATATGTATACAATAAAAGTTTGCAATAACAATTATAGGAATAATTACGCATTCCTGATAACTCATTAAACGGAGCTAGATCCAGTGGGGGGTTTTCCCGAAAACCCGCCCATAAACAGCTGAGAAAAACTTGCTGACATAATTTGTTTACAGACAGAAAGACAGCACAGACACACACGCATGGTTCGGTGATCAATCTAATAAAATCTCTCATTTTATGGAGAAAAAGGGGAGATTGATAAAGAAGAGAATAAAATTAAGGAGTTATAACTTTTTTTATTGTCTGTCGCCGGTTTCTTACCTGTTTCTCTCTCTCTCTCTCTCTTCTCTCTCTCTCTCTCTCTCTCTCTCTCTCTCTCTCTCTCTCTCTCTCTCTCTCTCTCTCTCTCTCCCTCTCTCTCCCATCTCTCTCTATTTGTGTGTGTGTGTGTGTGTGTTGTGTGTGGTGTGTGTGTGTGTGTTGTGTGTGTGTGTGTGGTCCGTAGTGGTGGTACGGTAGCAGGAGGAGGAGGGGGGATATCGAGCAAGGTGAGTATCGATACGCTTCCTCTTTTACGTGCGCTAATTGCACGGTGCACAAGGAACTCACTTTATCGTCTCATCCAGCCCATCACTGAAGGACTGGGGAAGACGAAAGATTTCCATCCGCGACTAGAACTGGCCCGTCATGTTTTTGTTTCCCTTCCAAGATGGTTGCGTTATCACTCACTCCATTGTCTTGAACCGCCTGTATATGTTTTCTAGGTGCTGACAGTGATACGGACTCCGAATACCTGGGGAGATTTTGTGGGCAAGACAGACCGCTTTTCGTCAGCAAGCAGCCAGGTATATGTCTGTTGTTTCGCTCAGACCCCAGACTACATGGCAGAGGGTGGATGCTTTCCTATCGTGCTGCTTCTCCAGCGGTTGCTGACCATAATCATGAAGGTACGGGACAGACACAAACGGACGGCGAGACAGACAAAATAACGGACAGGACATTTTTGGACGTTTTTGTTGTAGAATTAGTATCAAGATGATATAGCATAAAATCTCATTAATGGTAATCAAATTAAAACGGAAAATCAAGAAACATTTCAAAAACACGCCTAATAACTTTGCAAATTTCTGTTCACTTCATTCTGCAGTAGTGGTATTATCGACGACACAAGTAAAATTACCAGTTTTCCAATCACACACACAGACACAGATATATACATATCTCTGTCTCTGTCTCTGTCTCTCTGTCTCTGTCTCTCTGTCTCTCTGTCTCTGTCTCTCTTCTCTCTCTCTCTCTCTCTCTCTCTCTCTCTCTCTCTCTCTGTGGCCCTCTCAGAGTGTGTGTGTATTTTGTGTGCGTGTCACGGAAACAAATCTATACATGTATATCATACTGATTTGACAAGGCACGCGATTATGCACACATACCAAAGGTGGTGTCATGTGTGATGTTAAGATTTTGATGCTGGTTTCTTTTGCTAATTGTCTTTTTCTAAATCATCATATTTTCAACACTTATTTGTAGATGGAGACATCTTTTTATTTTGTGGAACTACGCTTTCAGACAAAAGCCTTTTTTGTTAATCCAATATCACAAACATAGAGGACTAATTTCACATAAACTGGTTAATTTTCTCATCCTAACATGCACATGTTAATATGAAATTATACCACACTTAATACTTTACATACTGTCATGGATAAAATCAAGAATAAACTTACGTGTAAAAGCAAAAGACTCATACATGAAATCATGTGTTACGTCAATCAAGATAGGTTATATTGAACATTTTTTGTATGAAATAGAATTGCATGAGTAAACATGTGTGCGTGCAAAAAGACAGGTTTTATTTCATTTTATTTTATTTTATTTATTTATTTTATTTTATTATTTTATCTTATTTATTTCATTTATTTATTTTATTTATTTTATTTTATTTATTTTATTTCATTTTATTTTATTTATTTTATTTTATTTTATTTTATTTTGTTTTATTTTATCTTATTTTATTTCATTTATTTTCTTTCATTTTATTTTATTTTATTCTATTCTGTTCTATTTTTTTTATTCAATTTCAAGAGATTTAGTAGTTCTTTTTCCATTCTTTGCCGTGAGCATGGTCAGTCAGGTGATGAATGTGTCGGTTTTTACCAAGTTACTGATGGCTGCCATTGAGCAGAAGAATGATAGTCGGTCGTATTTCCCGGTGCTGCACTTGATAAAGGATACATCATTACAATATACTCGTATACCAGCTGTCTGGTCCTCTTGACCACAGGGGCAAGGCGGTTTCAACTGCGGTACAACATGGGCATTGAGCTGGTTGGTACCGATGATGAGTCTCATCAGAACCACTTGCTGCTCTCTGGACAGAAAGTGCTAGTCCCTTTCTGTCCATGTGATCCGATGATGCTCCTGTTCTTGCCGTAGCTGATGCTGTTGCCGGGTTGATCTTCCTGGACCCCTCTTTTTGCTACCTCATCTGCCATCTCGTTTCCTGGTATCTCACAATAAATGGAGATGTACCAGAGGAATACTCTTCTATTTCTCCTGATTTGCTTAAAGGCCTTGTTTAGTTGTGGGAGCTTGTCATTTTCCGGAACGGAGAGGGCATCTGAGAGGAAGATCCGGATTCGCTGGAATTGTTCTCGAAATCGATCCCTGCTTCTGCCATTCTGGGCCATCACAATCGAAACAAAAACGCTCGTCAAAAATGTACTCTGTAGAGTCTACACTATAATTATGCGACAGACAGTAAAAAGACATGCATGTCTTTTACACTGCTGACATGCGCATTTCATCACTTTCTGATGATTACATCAGATTGAAAGCAATTGTCAACCTCCAATTATACAATAGACGTCATGTAAAAGGAAAATACTGCGGCAGTACAGGTGAATCAGTGCTATGAAATCTGTTTATGCTTTTCTGCATCCCAGACTGGCAAATTGTCCATTGTTCAGTGTGTCATCTAGACTTGTTATGTTCACATGTATGAGGAAATATGAGTAGGAAGGAATCATAGATAACGGAAGGAGTGACCATATACAGATAATCACTGAGGATGAGAAGATAATCACTAAAGATGAGAAGATAATCACTAAGGGGAATAGATGATCACTATGGGAAGTAGATCGGAGGATCAGGTGATGTCACTGGTAAGTGAACAGTTTGTCATAGATAAGAGCGAGACAGGACCATCTAGACATCTTGTTCATTAGACAGAACTGTCTAGAAAGCAGAGGAATTAAGAGCAAGAGGGTGAGAAGATAACAACGTGCTGAGGAGGAAAAGGGTGAGAACCAGGATCGTAAGAAGATAGGACTGTCTAGACAGTGAAGGAAATGAGAGTGAGATAGAACCATCTAAACAGCTCATCTGTTAGATAAGACTGCCTGGACAGGAGAGGAAATAAGAGCGACAGGGTGAGAAGATAAGAGAGTGCTGAAGAGAAGAAGGAAGAAAAGGATGATAGCAAGGTGATGAGGAAATAAAACTGTAAGGCTAAGATCATCTAGACAGAGGAGGAGATAAGAGCGAGAGGATGAGGAAATAGCAAAGCACTGACGAAGCACAGTGCTGAGAAGAGAAAGGGTAAGGAGCCAGATGGTGATGAGATAAAACTGTCTAGACGTTTGAGAAGGTAAGCTAGAGGGTGAGCAGATTACCAAACTGCTGAACAGGCATCTAGCTGAGGACACAAAGAGGGTAGGCAGTATTCTTTCTGGTAAGAGAGAAAGGGTGAGGAGGGAAAGGGTGAGCAGATAAGAACGTATATATAGACAGAAGAGGAGATAAAAGCGACAGGGTGAGAAGATAAGAGAGTGTTACGATGGAAAGTGGTGAGGAGGAGGTGGAATGAAAAGTGCAAAAGACGCTGAGGAGATAAGAGCAGGAGGATGGGAATATAGTGACGAGAGGAACTGAGTCATGGCAGGACGTATGTGGCGGAAAGTAAACAGATTCTGTGTCTTTTGCCATGACATGGACACATGAAAATATTATAACTGAAGTACACCAGTGACCCACAGGGACAGAGTTTTGATGTGTCTGTAGTTTACCCTGGGCGTGATACGACGACGCCATCCATGTTTGTAGCCAGAGATCATACGGTATTTGTGAGATTGATGGCATAAAATCGAGAGGTAAGAGGCTTTTTTTTCTCCAGTCAGCATGAATCCGAGATGGAAGCAGCGTGGATCCGAGATGTAAGCACCCCTTTACCTGTGTACTTTTACTGGCAGTGGAAAGATCGTGTTTGTTCAGACTTTTAACTCATCTCGAGAACATGATGAACCATCTCCTGCTGCAAGAGGTGTGACATCCTGTTTAAACAGCTGTAAAAATCTTATGAGATTGTGTCTCTGACATCAGGCACTGGATGTCTAACAACAAATCTAACAACAAATCAACATTATTAGATGTGGGTCTCTATGTGTCTTTGTGTCTCCGTGTGTGTGTGTGTGTGTGTGTGTGTGCGGTGTGTGTGTGTGTGTGTGTGTGTGTGTGTGTGTGTGTGTGTGTTTCGATATTAATGTGCTGAACTGTAAAGCGCCAAGTAGCCTAGATAATTAGGATGGATGCTTTGGAAAGTGTCATTATTGTTGTTATTATTATGGTACTGTGGGGAATGGCAGGCGGCCTACGAGTGGTTTGAGAGCGTAAGGAACCTGCAGTTTCTTCAGGGACTGCCTAGAGAAGAAGAATGAGGGGGGTGGGTATTAAGACTAATATTCATCGATGATTTGGTGAGTGAGTCAGACCAACACGTGACCGAACTCTTCACCAAAGGCAGTTATCACCACACTGCAACTGTGAGTACATCGAGCAAATCTAAAAGCATTGGCCTATCTGTTTGAATGCTCAGTTGAAGAATCTTCACGACTCGTGGCATGTCACCTGTCTGGCCAAGCATATGTACTCTGGAAAACATTTAAAGACGTGACCTTGAGTCCGCATGGTTATTAGCTGTTTGAAATGCGACAATTACAACTGTGGATAGATGTTTCCTGGCGTCTTTGGGAAAGACCTATCAGACAGTACGTGCAGAAGTAAGCATGGGCGAGGCCTTGTTAAAGAGACTCAGTAAATACGAGCCTGTGGTGAAGATGCTGAGTCGAGTCATGCCCGACATGACCAAAGCTCTGATAAAAACAGTGGACAAGGGCTTGATCAATAGTTTGCGCAGGTATTGCCTCAACGTGCTGAAGAGGATTGTGTCTCTCACACCAGCTCAGAAAAAGGTCAGGTCAAACACTAGCACTCTTTATGCACTTCAACCTAAAAGAAAAAGATGTCTATGCAAAGAAAAAAAAAGCTTGCTGAAAAAGGGCGGGTTTACAGGTATCTTGCTCACTCTGGGTTTAGGTTTGCTGGGAGGACTGACAGGAGGAGGACATTGAGATATGAAGCGTGCCAAGGAGATGTTGGTGGACCACGTGTTTTGACACAGTACGTAGGGAGGTGGGTCCATCTGTGCTGGATGCAATATCTCACACTTTAAGAAAGACAGATCAAACGTTGAAGACATTTTAGAGAGACGCAATATGGTGGTGTCTGAGAAAGTGGACCCGTATCAACAGGTGATGGTGAACGCGAAAACCCCATCAGCGCCCATGCCCATTACATCAGAAAACATCTCAGCTGACTTCATTTTCTGCTCAACTCCCTCAGACGTTGGAAAAAGAAATCATCAAGAGTATGGCTAAGATACACAAGGCAAAAAGACAAAAACGAAACGGTTGTTGGAATGTCTAAGACAGCATTCTGATTTCAAATGGAATGTGCAAGGTGAGATCAAGTACGAGAGACAGGTGATCAAAATTCCAACCTGGTCAATCTGGTGATTGACTTGATGAAAAAATGCAAAGATTCGAACCAACTTAGTGGAAAAGGCTTTCCATGGCCCTGTGAAACATCAATGCGTTTCACGATTTGATCAGATACTCAAATCGTTAGGACTTTATCAGTGGGCAATCCTGTCTAATTCCAATTCTGGATGACCAATGAAATTTTGGGTTTGATGGAGGAAAGGAGGAGGGCAAAGAGAAACGAGGAGATATACAGGAAGATAAACAAAAAAATCAGGTATAGGTGCAATGAAGCTAAGGAAGCTTGGCTGAACACAAAATGCAAAGAGATAGAAGACCGACACAAAATGGATCCTCGGGGTATGTACAGACGAATTGAAGAAATTGTCCACAGGAAAAATACATGCACACATCAACTGGTTGCTTAAAATCGAAAGATGGCACGCTTATCATGGAAAAAGACAAAATACTGACAGATGGGGAAGTACATTAAAGACCTTTTTGAGGATGACAGAAACGAAGAACACATTATAAAAAAGAACTTTGAAGGATCACCCACAATGAAAGATGTTGTTAGAGCAGCACTGAAAAAGATGAAACCAAGAAAAGCCCCAGGACCAGACAACATTACTACAGACACGATTGAAGCCCTGGAGGAATTTGGTATTGAAAAAATAACAGTCCTCCTAAATGAAATTTATGACACTTGGAAAAATCCCCAAAGATATGTCAAAATCAATTTTCATAGCACTTCCAAAGAAGACAGGGGCTATAGAATGCAAACTCCATCGCACAATCAGTTTGATGAGTCATGTAACAAAAATCCTGTTAAGAATAATCATGATGAGGACAAGTAATAGAATCAAAAGAGAAATAGCAGAAGAACAACGTGGATTTGTGGAAGGGAAGGGAATTATTAATGCCATATACATCCTAAGAACTATCATAGAGAGGTCAATTGAGATGAATAAGCATTTGTATTTATGTTTTGTTGACTATACCAAGGCTTTCGATCGGGTACGACATGAAGAATTGATCAACCAACTGGAGAGACTCAATGTTGATGAAAAAAAGATCTACGAATAATCAGGAATATGTACTGGGAACAAACAGCTGCAATGAGAATAGAAAACAATATAAGCTCTTTCCAAAACATCAAAAGAGGAGTCAGACAGGGTTGTGTTTTGTCACCAGATCTGTTTTCACTTTACAGTGAAAACATCATGAGAAACCTAGAAGAAGACCCTGGATTAAATGTTGGAGGGAAAATGATAAACAACATAAACAACATTCGGTACGCAGATAACACCGTGCTGAGTGCAGAAAATGAAAGGGCCCTACAAAACCTTGTGAATATACTAGAAATAGAAAGCAAAGGTAAGGGGTTGGAACTAAACAGCAGGAAGACTGAATGAAATCCCCTCATGCAAAATGACAGAAAATGGCACAACCTTGACACAGGTTAATAAGTTCAAATACCTGGGAACGGTCATTTCATCAGACGGCAGATGCACATCGGAAATAGCTGGCAGAATCAGCCAAGCCAAAACAGCATTCAAGAAGATGACAAGCATTCTTACCAACAAATGCCTATCAATTAACATCAGAAAGAGAGTCCTTGAATGTTATGTAGAACCAATACTGTTGTATGGATGCGAGGCGTGGACAGTCAGCAAGCAAAGCCAGAGCAAGATTGAGGCAGCCAAGATGTGGTTTCTCAGAAGAATGTTGAGAGTTCCATGGACAGCAAAGAAAACAAACGAGACAGTCTTGATGGAGGCAGACACAAGTAGATCACTCATAAGGAAGATTACGAAAAGACAGGCGATATTTATAGGCCATTTTCTGAGGAAGGGGGATTTGGAGCACCTGGTCACAACGAGAAAGCTGAAGGGAAGGAGAGCACCAGGTAGACCCAGGGAGAGAATGCTGGACGGACTTGCAGAGTGGCTGGGGACGAGAAGGGTGGGAGAGATGCTAGGGGCAATGAGAGATAGAGATGGATGGAGGCCATGGTCGCCAACGCCATGCTGCAGGGCACCTGATGATGATGATGAATCCTGTCTAATGATGTCATTAAAACAATAGATCTTAAATTATCATTATTACTACTACTATTATTATTATTATCATTGTTGTTGTTGTTGTAGTTGTTATATTGTTTTATAAATTGTAGTTCCATTGATTCAGCGCTTAGATTTGATTTCTATCAAGATTTTGCGCTATATAAGTATTGTAATTATTATTATTATTATATATTGTTGTTCCACAATTTTCTAGCTTCGAGTGATGGTTACTAGCTGAGAGAAAACCTGAGGCAGTGTGTCAAAGGAGTAAGGCCACTGAGTGATCACCTCCAATAACATGGGAAATTACGGCGCCGTTTGTTGTGCTGGGCAAGCTAAACACTACCGTTGTTATGCTTGCAGATTGCGCAGGTGTGCGATTAGACAGTCTTTGTCTAGTTTTGTCAATTCAAGTCTAGTAGTTCTTCGCTGACAGAGAATAAGGTTTCTGCTAAGGGAGACTTGAATGTTTGGTAGGTGAACTTGTTGCATCAGTTTTGGAAACTTACGTTGTTCAGATTTCTCCTTTGTGGCGATCTGGCAGGCGAGAGTAGCGACATTAAACAGTTATTCTTGGTTGCTCGCTATGATATTTATTTCTGTACTAAAATTATCACATTGAAGGCTACTGTTCACTGAACTATCAATGTCGTTTAGAGAGGGTTTTTTTTTATCATTGCACTTGGGGATTTTCTTACTTTTTCTTTTTTCTTTTTATTTTCTTCTTTTTTGGGGGGGGGGGGGGGCATGTGCTTGCTTTGAGAAACAGAGGAGGTAATGTCCCACCTAGTTCTCATCTAAATTAGTCTTCTGTTAGGTAGCCAGTCACTTCAAAGGTTTGGAAGCTGCGCTGTGCATTGATTGTATGAGACCTATATTATTGAGTGATAACACTGAAGACTTGACTGAGTAGTAAAATTAACGTTAATAGATTGATGACAAATGGTTACTGCCCTAGTTAAGGTGTGTAGGATGTGCATACGTTTGGAAGTTTAACTAAACATGATTTGATAACCATGGTTTGCGGATTACACCATGTTAACTGTGCGGACATATAATGACAAGTAATTGTTATCAGTTTGCTGGAATTACGAGCATTTTTCATGCGAGCAGAATTTCGTAGTTGCAGGATTTATGGGTTTTAGTGAAGTGATGACATTTTAATCATGTTTCAGTCTCTTTATTCGAAAGAATTGGTTTGTTTAGAGTGATCAGTTTTGTTACTCAAGCCCATCGTGTCATAGTTTCCAGTATTCTCATAAGGATCCATCATCATACTTTCCAGTGGATGGCGAGAATGTCCTATTAATATCAAAAATAATTGTCTCAGCACTTTAAAACTGTACACACACCTGGTCCAGTTATTTCAAATCATATTTCGAAAGTGTTTGTAATTGTGATGACATTTTTTATTACGTGACGTTGGGTGCAATCAATAGAGACCTTTAGATTTTACGTCACGTATTGGACACGGGGCCAGATACGTAACACACCGACTATGTATCGCACTTCCTCGTGCGATTGTATCGATGCGTACGGCTTCGATACGGACTCACTGCATATGGAACTCAAGTTGTACGTGCTCTCGCCCATATCTAGTTTGGATTTGTGTATCTGAGGTTTCAAGGTAAGTAATATTTTGGTTGTGTTTTGTAACCCTTTTCCTATCTTGATATGTATGTCTTATGTCACTGGGTTGTAAACATTTCGTGTAAAGTGGACTAAACGCACTAAGTATCAGCAAGCAAAAGTCCGGCTACTGTGGGAGTAGGCTTACGGTATTGACAGCGGACCTAAATAAAAATTCGAACAAGACTTAAAAGCTTCGTTGGCCCGATTCAACTGCAATTTAGCTATGAAAAGCTATTTTGTGGATGCGAAGCATTCATTATAAATGTCGTGACTGACGTAAGTTCTTAGTATTTTTGATTAGTCGATGATAAATTTTCCAATGAAAAATGTATAAGGGATACGGGTCTAAAAGATTAACGCCAAGCGCTGACCCAGATCTGAGAGCTTAGGCCTATCAGTTCACCCTCTTATCTCACTCATCAAGGCCATACAGGTCTAGAAAGGAAGCTGGTGGGGGGGCAAAACACGACTGTGTATGCACAGGTGGCAGAAACTGATAGTGATGATGATGATGATATTATTGTTGTTGTTGTTGTTGTTATTGTTTATGATGATGATGTATTATTATTATTATTGTTATTATTATTGTCATCATTATTATTACTATCACCGTTACTTTTATCATCATTGTCATCCTCATCCTCATCATAAAACATGAATAAATATGTAAACAAAAAGACAATCTATTAAGTTTCTTCTTGTTTTTCAGATCCAAGTGTTCCCCATGCCAAAGCCAAGACATCGCACAGCCCAGCTGCATGGTGGTCTTGAACTATGGAGTACCAGCAAGATTAACTACAAACAAAAGAAGAAAGCAAAAAGACTGATTTTGACAGTCAGAAAGATTAATTGAAGAGAGTAGATATAGAAGTCCAAAGCTGGAGGATGCAAACAATTGCCTGAGGATTGAAGCACAGCAAAGGTATGAGCAGCACAGGGCTGATATGGAGGAGTTGGAAGAAAGGAAGAACAAAAAGAGAAAAAACAGATGATGGAGTGACAGATTGAAGAGAGAAAAAGATGTGATGGATATGGAAAACAAATTAATGGATGCTGCAATACAATACAGTACAATACATTATAATGCAACACAGTACTCCTGTATAAATACACATAGGAAAATTAAAATGTGCGTGCACTTGACTCACCCCACACATAGATTATTTTCACATCTACCCAAAACCACGATCACAACTCGATGACAGAACATTGTATAAATAAACAAACCTCAACAGTTCAAAGCATCCACAAAATATAGCAGCCAATAATCATGGCATATGGCATAATTGTGCACATGCTACACTCCCAACCCCCAACCCTATATCTCTCCCCTTTCCTGTCTTACATGCACACACACACACACACACACACACACAGCACGCACGCGCGCGCGCGTACGCACAACACACACACACACATAGACACACACACACCATTATGAAATCACAAAATGACAGGTGTGGGAATCAAGCAGGCAAATGTCAGACTTCTATAAGAATGTCTGGGTTCGGTCCTTCCTGGGTACCTCCCGCCTGTTGAAAAGGGGTGGAGATTTTTTTAAGTTCCCAGGTCAGCATGTGTGTCGACCTGCCAGTGTCTGAAACCCCTTTGTGTGCATGCTCACGCAAAAAAATCAAATATGCACGATAAAGATCTTGTAAATCATGTTTTGTGTTTGATGGCTTATGGAAACATGAAAACCTGGCCCAGCAAGCATACCCACCAAATCAGAGTGTGCAGACTGTGCTCCAACATACTGCCTGCACAATGTGAACGAAACAATGTACATACACACAACTGAGAAAATCTGATTGCTATAGAAAGATCACGGTTTTTCTAAAAATGAAATGATAATGAAGACAACACATGTCCCTAAAAGTAAAAGGTTAAGCAAAGATCAGGGAAAGGAAAAGTCCTCATGATTGTTTTGGACACGTTAAACTTTCTTTAATAATTAGTCATATTCATTTTTATGATACAAACACAGATTATAGAAACAAAAACACAACAAAAAAGCCTACTTTTCTCAAAACATCTATAAGCCTTCATAATAGTATTCAGAATTCATTTTGTCACAATAAAGGATTCATATGCCCTTACAGTGAACATTTTTGTCACGTGGAAAGTGTTTTGCAAGTGCATGATATGATTTGTGCGTGTGTGTGTGAGTGTATGTGTTTGCGTGTGTATCTGTGTGCAAAGACTGAGATTTATTACGAACTGTGCAAACTTACATTACAATCTGAATTTACAAACAATTTCAGTTCTTCCTTACCAGCATCAAATAAAAATACAGGAAGTATATATCTATGATCAAACATTTGAGCCATGATCTGGTGACACGGATGAAGCATGCGGCACATTGAATGCACGCAGCGCACACACACACACACACACACACACACACATTATCTTAAAGAGCAGTGCGCTTACATGAAAACTTGAAAATCTGCAAAGAAACATCTGGTGCAGATTTATCAAAAACACCAAAAAAGTGTGTGTAGAATGCACGGTAGTCTTTCACAGGCCGCAGTGGATTTCATTCTTTAAAGATGGACCAAATGATGTTTAAGGTAAGCATAATCCCTGGAGACCAGTTAAAGCTATTGACGAGGAGGGGGGGGGGGGGAGTTGAAAAAAATTTTTTTAACGAACACAGGCAGATATATGAAGAAATCACCCATGACATTATTTGTGATCCGTGTATATGGTTTTATAAGTTTGGAATGAGAGGTGTTCCAGCAAGATGGGTCCTGCACTACCTTACTCAACATCAAAAACGGGCGGGTGACGATAAGACCTTTCGATTACACGTCACGTATCTCCCAGCACGAATACGTATCGCGATACGTACGTGTCCCGTACGTGAAAGCGATCCGGGTTTAGATTACACGTGAAACAGATCTACGTCCCCGAAGCAAGGGACGTAACCATAGCCTTTCCTGTACTTTACGACGTGTGACATTATAAACACATGTAGCTATTTGTTTTTTATTGATACTGCGAATGTGATGACGAACTAAATTGTTATACTGGGATCTTTAAAGGAAAGTAGATCTAGCAATTACTTTTAATCATTCCTAGAAACTTGGTTGCTCCAATATTATGACATCATTCAATATAATGACATCATAGGCAATGAACGCTATTGATATTTTGTGTGTGTATGTGTGTGTGTGTGTATGTGTGTGTGTGTGTGCGCGCGCGCGCGCGCGCCTCATGCTTCATCTGTGTCAATAAATCATGGCTGAATTTTTTTATTTCTGTACTTTTATTTATTGCTAGCAAGGAAGAACAGGAATTGTTTATAAATTCAGATTGTAATTAGATTAATTAAATACATACTTTGCACTATGATTAATAACTCAGTCTTTGTGTACACACACATACGCACGCGCCCGCCGGCACGCACAAATCATGCACTTGCAACACACTTTCCATGTGACGAAAATATTCATATATGGGCATATGAATCCTTTGTTGTGAGAAAATGAATTCTGAATACTATTCTGAAAGATTATACTTATTCTGAGACATATCAGTTTTTGTTTTTGTTTTTCTACCATAAAATGAAGACGACTAATTAGTAAAAAAAAATAAAAATAAAAAAGTAACGCGTAAAAACAATCATTCCCCTTTCCCTGATCTTTGCTTATGTTTTTAGTGGCACAGATCTGCTCAGTTTGTTATTCTTTTAGAAAAACCTTATGATCTTTCTACAGCGTTCAGATTTTTTCAGATGTGTATATGCACAGTTTTGTCCACACTGTGCAGGCAGTATACTGGTGCAGTCTGCATACTCTGATTTGGTGGATATGCTTGCTGGGCCAAGCTTCCATAAGCCACCAAAACACAAGACATGACTCACAAGATCTTTATGGTGCATATTTGATTTTCTGCATGAGCATGCACAGACACTGGCAGGTCTGTACACATACTGACCAGAGAACTGGACAAATTCTCCATCCTTTTTCACCAGGTAGGAGGTACTTAGAAGGGACCAAACCCAAACATTCTTATCACAAGTATGACATTTACCTGCTCGATTACCGCACCTGTCATTTTGTGACTTCATAACGGTGTGTTTTCTCTATAATTGTGTGTGTGTGTGTGCATGGAAAATGGGAAAGAGGGTGGGAGGGAGACAGGATGGGGGTGAGAGTGTATCATGTGCAGAGTTATGGCATATGCCATTTGGTACCGGTAATCTCTACTGTGGTGACATGTGCAAGATGAGCAAGAATAATGAAAGATAAGTGTGGGTTTTTTTTTCTAACATTCTTCTATTTGGTACTGTTAGAGCTATCTGCTTTTACAATAGCATTAGAGATAAATGTAAGTACAATGAACATAAATAAGTGTTTTTTCTAGCATTCTTCTGTTCAGCACTGGTTGAGTATAAATCTGTTTTTACAACAGCATGAGAGATGAGTGTAACTACAATGAAAGATAACTGTTTTTCTAACATTCTGCTGTTACCACAACAGCATTAGGGATAAGTGTAATAATATCCTTTCAAAGAACACCAATCCTTAAACACTTAAAATGTACTGCCACATTTTTCATTTTATATATTAGGTTAATGACTCCACAATTCCTACTTTAACTAGCAAGCCAGATGCTTTAATTCATACTTTGTCTAGTCTATCTGCTGGGCCCGTGAGAGGAAACAAGATTGCATTGCCCTTTATATATATGTATGTATCTGAGAGCAGATATATAAATGTGTGTGTGTGTGTCTGTTAGGGTGTATAGACATACTGTCACTTTAAAATCTAAATCACCTCTCTTTTCTCTCTCTCTCTCTCTCTCTCTCTCTCTCTCTTTCACTCTCTCTCTCTCTCTTTCTCTCTCATAGATTTAATGCAGCCTCACTCCACCTCCCTCCCCCGTCATATTGTATGATTTATTGTGACTTTAGGAAGGTACATGTCGAATGAGCTCAAATTCTGAGTCTTCCTCCAATTAAAAGGTGACATAGGGTCCACGATTTGTTCATTTGGTTGATTAACTGTTAATTCCTTTTGTGATTATTTTGATGATAATCTGACTTGTGAAATGATCATTTGGATGACAGATTGTTTAGTTGAACGCCATTATTTCATCGGGTGACGTATTACCAAACTGATCAGTTGTTTGCTGATTGGGTGATTGTTTGATTGTAGATTGATGGCTTGTTGATAAATGAGCTATGTCAGTGAGTGATGGATATTGATTTGCTGAGTATCGGGCTGGTAAACTGTTTAGATTTTGGCAGTTAATTGGATAATATTTTGATTTGTTGGATAATCGACTACCTGATGAACGATTGATTGACTGATTGATTGGTTGATTGATTGATTGGTTGGTGTTGGTTGGTGATTGATTGTTTGATTGATTAGATGATTGATTGATACATTCATTGGTTAATTAATTGATAGATTAGATTTCACAGAGTGGATGAGTCTCTGGTTGATTGAGCTGACAGGTGATTATCATTTTGTTAAGTACTTCATTAATAACTGATGGACGATTATCATTTGGATAAGTAAATTAATTGATTACTATTTAGCTAAGTAATTCACTGGTCATCGATTAATTGATCGGACAATACATACGAGGTTTTGTTTGATTATTTACTAACTTTACCAAGCAATTTGGCTGAGAGTTAATGCTAGTTATTCTCTTTGGTGGTTAAACTATTGATCAGATGAGCAAATGATGATTTCTTGTCTGTCTAAAGGATGTATAGTTGTTTGAACTAAAAGACGTAATGTAAATCATAATTCTGATAATACGATTAAATATCTGCGATGCAATACAAAACGTAGAGAGCTTTTGACTCCTTAGCACAGTTGCGGTGGTTACTGTGCAGTGTATAATCCTTTTATATGTATTTGTGTACACGTGCATGTATATGTATTGTACTGGAATATGTGTGTATTAATATGAAATGTGTATGGAATTGTCAAAACCCGGATCCTTTCCCCCATTTCATCCATGCGTTTGTATTGTGGCCTAAGGCCGATGTACATTAAACAATTCTGAGTTCTGAGTTCTCTCTCTCTCTCTGCTCCCCCCCCCTTCCTTCTCTATCTCTCCCTCCCTCCTTTTCTTTCACACACAACCATGATGACCAGCCAATAGGTCTTATCTCATAGTTCTAATTGATATGCTAATGAAATGCTGATGCAATTCATCACGGACCACCTCAGCAGGGGGATTTGTGGTTTCAAATACTACCATCCTATTGGTTCCAAATCAAATAATTAATCATTGGCAGTCCTGAAGTACAAAAAGTCAGACTTGTCTCTTCTATTTGGTGACCTCTACTGTGGTGACATTTGCAAGATGAGCAAGAACGATGAAAGATAAGTATTTTTTCTAACATTCTTCTATTTGGTACTGTTAGAACTATCTGCTTTTACAATAGCATTAGGGATAAGTGTAAGTACAATGAACATAAATCAGTGCTTTTTCTAACATTCTTCTGTTTAGCACCGGTTGAGTATAAGTCTGCTTTTACAACAACATTAGAGGTGAGTGTAACTACAATGAAAGATAAATGTTTTTCTAACATTCAGACTATTTCATCCTCCAGCTTCTGGGTTTCTATATTTTCTGTCTTCACATTAATCTTTCTGAATGTCAAAATCAGTCTGTTTGCTTTCTTCTGTTTGTATTTAATCTTGCCGGTACTCCATGGGCTGGGCTGTGTGATTTCTTGATTCGGCATGGGGAACACTTAGATCTGAAAAACAGGAAGAAACATTTAATTTGTCTTTTTATTTTACATATTTATTCATTATATGATGATGATGATGATATTGGTAATGATAATAATAATGATAATAATAATAGTAATAATGATAAATAGATAAATAATGTAATCATCATCACCACTATCAGTTTCTGCTGCCTGTGCAAACAGTCCACTCTTGCTCCCCACCACCTTCTCTTACCAGGGTAGGCCTATGTGACCTTGACCGTGATGAGAAATTAGTGAACTGCAAGGCTAGATCTAAGTCAGCATTGGCGTTAGATTTCTTTAAGATTTATCAGCAACTTATCAAAAACAAAACAAAAAATTACGTCACTCATGACATTTATAACGTTTGAGTCCACAAAATAGCATTTCATGGCGAAATCAAAATCAAAATACAAAACCATAGGACACCAAGCCTTCCGTTGCCAGGCCCCACTTGCCTGGAACGATCTGCCTTTTTCTCTCTGCTGTTCATCATGTCTCTTCTTTCAAGGCGGGCCTCAAAACTAATCTTTTTGATAAATACTACCAGTTAAGAAACATGATTTTTGATCTTTCTGATTCAGTAATGTACATATTAGTACTTGCTTGCAACAGATGTACTAGCGTGTGTGTTGGGGGAGGGGGAGGGACTAGGAGTGGGAGTTAGTACAATTGAACACTAGGCATAGGGCTGATTGGGAAAAACGAAGTAATTTATGTAAAGCGCAGTGAGTCTTTACCTATGTGTAGGAGAATAGCGCTATATAAAAGTCGTTTATTGTTGTTATTATTATTATAGGAGAAATTAGAGCACCTGGTCACGGGAGTGAGGGAGAACGCCAGATAGACCCGGGGAGAAAATATTGGACGGACTTGCAAGGTGGCTGAGGACAGAGAAGATGGGAGATGTACTTGCAGCGACAAGAGATTCCTTTGAAGGGCCATGATCGCCAACGCCATGCGGCAGGGCACATGATGATGATGATGATGATACTGTCTCCAAGACACACATTTCATTAAGAGATTGAAAGAATATGTAACATCAGAATGGGTTATAAATACTTTTTTGCTTCCAATCAAATTCTACAAGAGTTGCTGTTTTATTCTCGAACAACTCCGAATTTAAAACAACAACCGTTAATCGAGACTAATTTCAGTGAGAACTTCATATTTCATCATTCTCCGCAATGAAAAAGGAATTGTTCTTAGTGAATGCTTTTGGTCCCAATAAAGATGACGCGATGTTTGACAAGACATTAAAAGAAACAATAAAAGTTTATGAAAACAATGTCATCGCTGTAGGTGGTGATTGGAACTTTGCTATGGACCAAATTACGGACTGTTACAACTATGTGCATATTAAGAATCCAAAGCCAGATAAGCACTAGAAAATGTGATGAGAGAACTGAATTTGACAGATATCTGGGGGAGACCAATCCTGAATGTAGACCTGGAGAACACCAAACCACTAAAACAAGGCCGACTGGATTATTTTTAATGTCTGTTTACCTGTACGGATATTTTGAAAATGAGATTAACTCTTCAGGCTAGCGTTGAGATAATTTACTTATCATTCCACGAAACGAATAGGACGAAGTTTCTGGAAAGTCAATTCGTCTCTTTCAAATGGTAAACAATATTGTGAAAGAAATACGTGAAGATTTTTCAAATGCAATGAAAGAATATACTGATCATTGCGATGAATCGGTTTTGGATGAAATGGCAAAGTCTGACACTGAATAAAAACTTCCTGACAAACTCTTTCTAGAGTTCCTGTTAATTTGATTACGATCATAAACCATAGCTTTTGTCACAATGAAAAGTAGGAAAATGAAAGAGAAAGAAAATAGAACTGTAGAAGATACAAAAGCTTTTGAGGAAGGTTGAAAATAAAGCAGGAAATATAACATGAAAACTTCAAGAATAAAATCAAGAACTTAAGACAATTTGGGACAAAATATAGCAGGAGTATTATTGAGATCGAAGACAAAATGGACTGCAGATGGGGGAAATGTCTATAATATTCTTGCCATCCTGAAAAAAGGAACTAAATAAGTAAGCAGATGACAATTTTAATTTACAGAGATGGTGTTACTATAGAAAATCGGCAAAATATATTTCATGAAGCCAAAGCCTTCTATAGAAAAGAATATATAAGAAAAGACACACTGAAGACTAAAATAGATAATCTTACATGTATCATAACGATATTCAAATCATCAAAAGAATAAAAACTATTGTTGGATGGTGAAATAACTGTAAATTGCAAGCTTGAGAAATGGCTAAAGTCCTGGAACAGATGGATTTTGCGGAGACATTGTAAAACATTTATGGAAACAGATAGGATCATATGTAATAAAATCATCGAATGAGGCATGCAAATATGGAGAACTTTCTAACACACAGAAAGATTGATCAGTTGCATACCTCAATGTGGCAAACCCAGAGATTACATAAAAAACGGTGTTCCATTTCTCTTTTTAGCGTTCATTATGCAATGGGCTTGGCATGTCTGTCAAACAGAATCAGGTTTTACAATACTTATCAATGAAGATTAGGCAGATTTCATGTCAAACAGATATTAGGAAACAATATAAAATCAATATAAGATTGAATACTTTATTGAAATCTAAAAGACATATCAGGATTGTTACTCTGCATTAATTTTGAAAAAACAGTTCGATTCACTTGACTGGAACTTTATACTCAAAGTTTCGAGAGCCTGTTGGTTTGTAATAAAGTGTTTATCGTTGGATTGAAACTTTTATAACAACATAAAATCAACTGTTATTATAAACGGTCAGACGACGAAACTGGTTTAGTGGTGAAAGGGGATGCAGGCAAGGAGATCCTATTCACCATACCATTTCATTTTTATGAGAGATTTAGCCATCATATAACAGAAAAACAACTCAAACTCAACTAATAGGAATCCAGGTCCATGAGTAGAAACAAAATTCCTAGTTTGTGGGCGATATCTTATTAATGAATACAAGAGGTAAAACTCTTTTGAAACAAAGGGTCTGTGCATTATTTGATACGCGTGGCCCAGTTTCAGAACTATTCATGAACAATGGAAAAACGCGAGTGATTTGCCTGAGGAATGAGAGAAAATTACTAAAGAATATATATTGCTCCCATTTTAAATGATATGGAATCCTCCTTGGTTTAAAATACTGGCATTTGGCTCACTCATTATTCAAGAAATTGTGGAAACCATGATTATAACGATAAATTTTCAGAAGTTAGGACACACTATATAGAATTGGCTACAAAGAACCATTACTCCGATTGGTAAAGTAGTAGTTCTAAAGTGTTATCTGAACTTTACTTTGTGGATATTGTTGCTGGATTCACCACCACAAACGTAGAATGTTATGTTTGAATTTGTATGGTATGGTAAAACAGGATAAATCAGTAAATATAAACTGCCATTAAAAGCAAGGGGGATGGGTAATACCTGATTACGAACTCTGAAACTTCATGGATACAAAAATTTAAAACCCAAATCGTAGATGGAAAATTTAGTTTCACTGTTGATTTATTTAAAACAGTTGAATACTATGGGCCTAAATAGTCAAGAAATTGTCCACAAAAGTCAAGACATAGCGGCCAGGAGGGAGCTGGTAGTGTCCAGGTGTGCAGTGGCCAACACCGAACCCCGTGACACCACCAGGTGAGACTGTGGGCCAGCGTTTGTCTCATATTTTATGAATTACAGTTTCTTTCAGGCACAGACCTGTGCGATATTTTGTAATCACATAAACACCAAGTAAGTTGTTTACTGAACCTGTTTTCTATAACAACAACAAAAGTGAATAATCCGAAAATCAAAGGCAATAAACTGATAGAGAAAGGCATTTTCTCAAAGAAAACGACTCTTTTTTGATATGTGGGATGTTTTCTCATTAGAAATAGAGAGCAACTTTATTTTCATAATATGCATTTGAATTTTAATGTACATATTGAAATCTTCACTGTTTAAAATATCTTGGACTCCTAAAGACTCTCGTGTAAAATAAAGCGTGTATGTTCAAAACAAATTCAGTAATGTGGAAGATGTTGGTGCCAGTGAGGAACATTGGACAATTGAGAAACTCGATAAATAAAGCTCACAGATCCCTAGACTTGAACAAAAAGCAAAGAAGAATTGAATGACAAAATGAATTTTACGCTTGCTGGATTGGATGAATGGAGGAGGGTAAACGGGAAAGATGAAGAATACAAAAAAAGATATGTAAGGAAATCAAGAATAAGTGCAATGAAGATTAAAAAGCTCAGCTAGATCAAAGTGCAAAGAAAAGAAGACTGATACAAAACAGACCGTACGTTTATGTACAAGACTGATACAAAACAGACCGTACGTTTATGTACAAGACTGATACAAAACAGGCCGTATGTTTATGTACTGAAGTTACCCGCTGGAAAAAGACGTGCACATCAACTCGTTGCTCAAAATTTTAAGATGGTACGATTATTACGGAAAAGACACGGGTAAGACACGAAGAATTGATCAACCAACTGGAAAAGCTCAATACTAAGAAAAAGATGCAAGAATAATAGGGAATATGTATTGGGAACAAACAACAGCAATGAGAGCAGTAAATGCCATAAGCTCTTTCCAAAACATCAAAAAAGGAGTTAGGCAGGGATATACTCTGTCACCAGATTTGTTTTCACTTTACAGCGAAACCATCATAAAGCTTGCCCTAAGGAAGAAAAATTATAAACAATCTTCATTATGCAAATGACACCGTTCTTATTGCAGAAAATAAAAAAATCTATAAAATCTTGTGAAGAGTGAATATAATAGAAATATAGGGCTAAAACCAAACAGCAAGAAGACTGAAGTCATGGTAATTAATACAAAACAAAAAAATTCTGTCATGTTAAATGACAGCAAGTGGCATAACACTGAGACAAGTTGATAAGTTTACATATCTGGGAACATTCATCTCACAAGACGGTAGATGAAGATTAGAAATATCTAGAAGAACTGGCCAAGCTAACACAGCATTCAAGAAAATGAAAAGCGTTCTTACCAACAAACGCCAATCAGTAATATCAGCAAGAGAGTTCTTCAGGGTTGTATAGAACCGATACTGTTATATAGATGCGAAGCCTGAACAATCAACACGCAATGTCAGAACAAAAATAAAATTTCACTTAATCTCAATTTGTGACATATTTGACACTTTTCATTGATTTTTACCTTGTCAAAATCCTGTGGACTATTGAAATTCGCAACCACTTAAAGCTCGATATCTATGATTTGATGTATTTAAAGGAAAAGACTGTGTTCTATGGAATGTTCGTATTAAGTGTCCCATCCCATTTTGAGCAACGCTGGTTAATATCATCGGTAATCAATGCTTAGTAACATTGGCTTGTGCCTTTCTTCAGAGTAAATCATTATCAAGGAAGCATTTGTTCCAAGTACATTGTTGTCATTGATTTATATGTTACTTTTCTTTACACAGCTTTCAGTCAAATATACACAGCTGTAGCCGACATAAGTAACAAAATCACTGGTCATATCAAAGTTTATTTCAAACTCTGAATACTAAAGAAAGTTTGTCCACTGATTTTGGGTACCTCTAAATTCATTTTTCTTTCGTTGGGTATGTGAGCATTTCCTCAGAAGTTTTTGTTTCAGTTGACTGCAAATTTGTTTGTATCATTTTATAGTTTGTTTAAAACATTGTGTTTTATATGTGCATGTTCCACTAGTCTCGAACCGTAGTATTTTGAATGGTTTAAGACAAAATACATGGCAACATAATTATATTTCCATTTACTGACGTATAGTTTTAGAATCTGCTTTGTCGATGGCATTGACCTAATGGTGGGCACCAACAACGAACTGTAGAGTAAATGTAGGCATATTGTTACAGCCTCAAGACAGTCCCTTGCAATAGCACGAAGAGTTCTTACCATTCTTCCTTTCTTTCTCTTACTTATATTTACTTGGCAGTCAGTCACTGAACTGCATGATTTCACTTAAAGGCTCGTTCACAGCGCACAGTTGAAGGAATGGAAGGCAGAAGCGAGAAAAGCAAAGTCAAGATCACAGCACAAGCAAGAGCAGTGCAGAAGTCTACATGAATGGTCAGAAACTGGAAGAGGTCAACAGTCTCAAATACTTGATTGTAAGCCTGAAAAAAATGGCAGCAGCGCAGCACAAATACGCACCATGACTGCAACATCCATGTCAGCAATGGCCAGACTAAAGAGAATCTGAAGCAGTACTATGGCAGGGAGGAACAGTGCAACCAACTATCGCGGGAGCAAATAGTGTCCACCATTTATAACATGAAGGATCTGAGTTCTGCCTCTATCACAGGAGGAATTAAGGGTCAGTCTGTCTCCATGCTCACATACAACCAGAAAGGAAAGTGACGAGAGGAAATGCCTAACCACACTGAACATAATTCTCAAAAGCAGTCCACACATAGATTGATAATTACAACGCCTTTATTTAATTAACCAACTTCAGCATAAAACGTAATTCACCATTGTTACTGTTGGGTTCTATAGGCCCTAAAACTCTGAGATGCACCACGAATCTTCACTAGCTTACGTGTTACTAGAATCTGAACACTTCTATATGTCATAATAATCCATTCCCTCTCTCTTTTCATCATGGAAAATAAAACATACTATCTACTTCTATCCCTACCCTAGCAAAAGTATGGAATGAAACGTTGATCACATACCTCTAAGATAGGTTGGAAGCTGAGACTTCTCTGGCCATCTCTCACACTTGCTCACTGACTCCCTGACTAAATTAATCTCAAGACTGATTGACTGGTCATTATACAGTGTGATTCCATTTACCCAGCTTTGTCTCTGCCACAAACATTACCAGCTGCCCTCCAACTGTCCTTATCAATAAAACTGGACATTGAAATTTGGGTAAATTGGCGATCTTGGCATAGCGGCCATGGTCGTCATTCAACATTCCGGTAATTTGCTTGGACATTGGTGTTTGCTGAGACATGTTGGTGAAGTCATGATGGTCACAGGGTTATACGGAAGATTTTGCTGCAACAAAGGAAACACATTAATACCAAAACATACTTAATATAAAGAAAACATTGAGTCATCTGGAAAATGCAATGTTTGTAAACAATTTGATTATTTTTTTAGACTGACTACAAACGGTAGAAGCAAAACTACAGCAGACATCATCGAGTAGCTTCAATGATATTGGACACCAGGGAAGGAAATGTCTGCCGACACAAAACGCGATGTCTACGTATGGAATAAGCCTCATCACATCCAATAACTATCAAACACTTACAAGTCTCTGACGTCGTGTGTCACACGACGTGAATTAATAAGTTCTGAAGGACGGACACATACGAGTTCATACACTGTTGGGTCCTCAAGCACGGTAGCATGTGATGAGTGGTATATCAAGAAAACATTGTTTTAACAGTTACGCTGAGGTAGCCATCACCTCACTCTGTCGTGTACGACACGATACACACAATACACACAATCTGTGATACAAGAAGTAATATGAGGCCGCCGACACGTGACCCCATGACGTATGCAGTATAACATGAAGCAAAAAGCAGTATAACAGTACGCAATATGTGGCATTGAGGCATGATACTATTACATACAAACCATAGAGAATATAAAGTATGTGCTAATAGTTATCAATGAATAACTACTGAGACAATGTGACAACATATCCAGTGTGACATAAGCTACGCACAAAAAGTTAAGGATCACTATGAGAAAACAGGTGCGTAATAAACTCAGTTCGCTACTGTTATTTATTTCTCAGTCCAGCCAAATTGTTATGAATTCTTGTTCAGCTGTAAGTGGGCGATGTTGTGTTAGTGCGAAAATTGCACGGGATTCTCTACTACTGAGCTTGGCCGCAAACGGAAAAGCGGAAACTTGCGAAAAAGGACCTTGTTTTGGACCGTTCTGCCTGAACACATTGCACAAGCCTGATGGAAAAACCATTATGCACGTGCAAGCACTGCTGTTTATGTGTGAGATGCTGTCTCTTGCTTGGCTTTATAAGAAGACATTCCACCAGTAGTAGGCCTGATCTGACAATGCCTCCACGACGAAAATTGAGCGAGTTTGAGAGGGGACGAGCTGTTGCATGGTTCCAAGATGGTGTTCCCAAGCGAGAAGTGGCCAGGCGACTTCAGGTGTCCATCTCGGTCATTGTCAGACTGATTCAATGCTTCACAGCCACTGGGAGGGTCCATGAAAGACGCAGATCTGGTCGACCGAAGAAGACAAACCCACGTGAAGATCGTCTCATTGAACGACAAGCCCTGCAGACAAGAACAGCCTCTTCCAGCATCATTCGAAGGCAGCTGAGCTACTAACATCAACATCAGCCAGCAGACCATACGGAACCGCCTTCATGGGTTTAACCTCCGTTCTCGTCGCCCAGCTGTACGGCCACGCTTAACTCCAGCCCATAGGGCAGCACGCCGCGCCTTCTGCAGACGTCACGTGAGGTGGACACGTCAGCAATGGTCCCAGGTTCTGTTCAGTGATGAATCACGCTTCACCATGAACCACAACGACGGCCGACTGAGGGTCTGGAGGCGCCCAGGGCAACGCTTTATTGACACCACTGTCCAAGAAAAGGTGGCCTTTGGTGGAGGTTCTGTAATGGTCTGGGGGCCTTCAGCCTTCACCACAGAACACCCTTGTATCATGTACAGGGTAACCTGATTGGCCTCCGATACCGGGATGAGATCCTTCGACCGCTGGCTGTGCCTACACTGCAGCAGATGGGACCGACGGCTGTCTACCAGGATGACAACGCTCGCCCCCACAGGGCAAGGGTGGTCAACGACTTCCTGCAGCAGTCTGGAGTCAACAGAATGGAGTGGCCAGCATGCGGTCCCGATCTCAACCCGATTGAGAACCTCTGGGATGAGCTGGATCGCAAAGTGAGGAGCAACCACCCCCCTCCCAGGGATGCCCAACACCTCTACCAGATGCTGCAGGCTGAGTGGCAGGCGCTTCCACAGAGGATCTTTACCAACCTGGTCAACTCGATGAGGACTCGCTGCGTCGAGTGCCAGAACAGCCATGGCGGTTACACGCATTACTGAACTTTTGGGAGCATCAGAATGCCCAGTCTTGTGATTTCAATGACTTTGGGAAATCAAATTTCGATACGTACCCACTTTGATCAAATGTACACACCAAACGATTGTTCGAAATTGAAGGCAATTGTGTATCGTTATCACTAAAGCATGGAATTAAATGTTTGCCAAACTTCAACGCATTGGCTTTCTTATTTTGAAAGTTATGAATTTGTGTGCAAGTGATCCTTAACTTTTTGTGCGTAGTTTATGTCAATTATGAACATAGTGGACAATACGATCTTCCCCCTAGAGAGGCCCATGTGATAGTACCATCAACTTTGCCACCAAGTACTGACTGTACAAGTTACTTAACGTCTTTATGGGTGTGAAAGGTGGATACTGCATGACTCAGGAAAAAAAGAATTCACGCCTGGGAAAAGTACTTTGTGTTGCATGTTCTGCCAACAAATCTGTAATGTATGAAACAAATCTGTAATGTATTATTGGGTAACTTGAAACAAAGCAGGGTTGCGTGGTTTGGTCATCACATCCCAAATATGTAAGACAGTATTTATAAGATCTCATTTCCATGGTATTAATTATTAATGTATTTATTTCAGGTTCTGGCAGTTTCAGCTCCAGCTCTTCATCTACCACAACGGCTACAGCAGTCGTGGCTCTCGTCGTTCTTCTAGCCGTCATAGTCATCTTCGTTATCTATATCGTCAAGAACAAACGACGCGACAGGCGCTCATCAGTGTGAACCGCTAAATATGATAGTCAACAGTGTGCACCAGTCTGTGCAAACGACTGCTTTCTCTGGCTGACTGAATTTGAACGGCTGCTGCTTTCTTTGATTGAGTGGAGTATGTTGGGCCACGGAGAGGAGAACACCGACTGGACGGATTTGTATTCAATGATGGATATTTGGGACATAAGAAAGCCCAAACTCAGCTGCCTTACCTCACTGGTTTCCGACGATGGGTCAAACTGTGAAGCTGAAAAAAAAGCTACTGTATAGACTGCTTTGTTTTGTTTACTGTGAATGCCAGTGATAGATTGATAACCTAATGTCCTGTCAAGTTTCCACTTTGTTTTATGCAATAAATAATAAACCAGCATGTGGTTGATTATTTTTAGTTAGAAAAAAAGAAAGTGCTAAGGTTACTTGTCGATGTGCCACGTCTAAGTGTGTGTGTGTGTGTGTGTGTGTGTGTGTGTGTGTGTGTGTGTGTGTGTGTGTGTGTGTGTGTGTGTATGTGTGTGTGTGTTCGTTCGTTCGTTCGTTGCTTGATTTAACGTCTTTTCACTATAAGTGATGTGTGTGTGTGTGTGTGTGTGTGTGTGTGTGTGTGTGTGTGTGTGTGTGTGTGTGTGTGTGTGTTCCAATACAGAAAGATTTAGCTTTTGCATGCGTACATCTAAGTACGAGAGAGACCCTTGTGTTGCCATAGAGCAAAATTCCTCTCAACAGAGCAGATGGAGGTCGTAACAACAAATCAATGTACAATTGTTACTGATTGCGAATCAGTTATCTTACATAACATGAGATAAAGATTGCCCATGACAATACATCTACAGAAAGATATCAATTAACGGATTAGCCGCCTGGAGGCCATGTGCACGTAATATGTTTATGAGGGCGTGAATTCGTGCAGGCGAAGTGGAGGGCTGTATCCCTGAACCAACCAAGAATGAATCATCAATGAAATATTAGTGTAAACCATCAATTATAAACCATCAAATATAACGGATCAATTAGACAAAAACGTATGAAACTGTAAGAGGTTGTAAAAGAGACCAAAGATCAATCATGAAACAAATATTGATCGAACTGTTCCTGCACTCTCCACGAGAATTCTACAAGACCGTCATCAACGACAGTCAACCACCGAGTCATAGATAACAAAGAGGGAAATTACATTAAACGAAAAAAGAAAACTCTAAACAAGCTGACACAGAGTAATTCAATGAAATTCTCAACGGCAAGCCTCTTGAACGTAAAGTTAAAAGCCCCTTCAAATCATCCAGAGCCAACATGTCTCTAATGAGAGGTTCAACAGCCAGTGAAAACCAGCCCCAGGAACAAATCAGATAGTATTACAAGTGAAGCCATCCTAGCATACACAAGAAATGGGAATCACCTGGTTAATCATGATCTTCTGAAAAAGCATAAAATAAAAGAAAAACCCCAGAGGATTGGCAAAACGCAATAGTAGTACCCATCTGGAAGAAATGCGGCATGTGAGATAGCGGAATGTACTAGGGAATTTAATCACTGACCCAGTCGGCAAGATGTATGCCAAAGTACTAGAACAACACACAAGATACGGATTCAGACCAGAACCATCCCGAGTTTCAACAGCCATTGAAAATCAGTCCCAGGAAAAAATCAGATAGGAACAAAATAGATGAAACTGAAGAACGGAAGGGGAAAGAGGTACACCGATGCAATCTTCGCCTTAAGACAACTGTGTGGAAAAGCAGAGAACTGAACCTTGACTTCCAGGAAAAAGCTTTTTGACGGGGAGAACGGAGATAAATTGAGGTGAGTGTTATAATAAGTCTGAAGCCAACTGCAAACATCAGAAGAGCTCAGATTAGTTTAGTTCTGAACAGGCAATCATTATTATCCTGTGTCTCCACATTAACAATTCCCTGGCCAGGCATTGGGCCCTAAAACAAGATATGTTTTAAAATATCACACACACACACACACACACACACACACACACACACACACACACACGCACGCACGCACGCACACACACACAAACGCGCGCGCGTGCACACACACACACACACAAACGCGCACACATACACACACGCGCGCGCACACACACACACACTCACACACAGAGAGAGCACTCTGGATATTAGCTTTCGCACTCCATGTCAACAACAACAACAACAGAAACCTGGAGATCACTGGTAGCCATATCATCTCATCTCACTTTTTTTACAACTACCATTAGTATCATTTCAATGGACAGAGCTGACCATTAACAGTTATATCATCGAAATGTCACATACTGAAACTTTTACGTCTTTCATCATAACAATCTCTTTTGGAATAAAAGCAGCCTTGACCGACAAAATTTTCAAAATAACAGAAGTGAACAAGTCATAACAGAAACACATATGAATACAAGAATGTACTAAACATTCAGTGTCCATCAAAGAATCGGGAGGTGGGGACGAGGTGGGGTAGCAGATAAGGAACTGACATTTGTGGGCTAAGGAAAACTGTTTCTATTTGTGCGGGAAGAACATAATTTTTGTAAGGGGGTGGTTACACGATGTCACACAGAAGTGGATACATGATACCAATTAGTGATATCGACAACAGGTAACCAGGCAAATACAGTGGAAATACGTGGTGGACAAAAGAATGTGAACAGGCTGTTGCCTTTAAAAAAGAAACTTTTAAAATTTGGCTGAAAAACAAAACACCTGCACATCATTTGAACATGAAGAAAACTAAAATTCAATGTAATAGAGTAATAGCACAAGCAAAGAAGTCCTATTGGACCAGTTTCTGTAATGATGAAGTATCTGAATCAAAGGATATGTACAAAGTGTGGAAAAAAGTAAAAGAAATGAAACATGGTCATACACTGCCAAGCTACCCAATTAAGTTTAAAGATAACTTATTTCCAAGTTCCTTTGAAAAAGGTAACGCTTTCTTAATCTTTTTTCAGATAATAGCCGATCAGTTAAATTAAGTTAAAGTCAGCTAATGGTAAACAGAAAAGAACAGGAGAAAAATGACATATATGTTGATCCAATTTCTAAGGACAAATTCACGGAAACTTTGGCGTCTTTTTCATCCAATAAATCTTCTGTTGGTTTAGATGGTATTTCTTATCAGATGCTGATTCATTTGCCTCTGAAGTGGAAGGAATTGTTACACTCATTTTCCCGAGAATGTTTGTTTAATGGAGCTCTTCCAGAAATCTGGAGGAAGTCCGTGATAATTCCCATCATTAAGGAAGGCAAATCTAGGTCACTTATTGACAGTTACAGACCAACAGCTTTAAATTTTGCAGATGTTTTCCTAAGCAAAAACAATACTGATGTAAGTAACATTCCAGTAACGCCACTTATTCCATCCTTACCTTCCTGGGAACTTGAAAAGGCTAACTTTGACATAGACTACATGAATCTCAATAAAACAGAAGAAATAAATATTCTAGTATCAGAAGTCAAATCTCATTTAACCACATGCTATTCTAATCAACTAAAAATTTTCACGGACGAGTCTGTTTTCGATACAGCTAATAGCGGAGCTGGATTCGTCATTCTTGCCTTAAAGGTACAAAAACTTTTTTACATAGGTAAAGGCTTTTCTATTTTTACATCAGAAATATACGCGATATTGGTGGCTCTTAACTATATTGATAGCCTCTCATACGATATCTGCAATAGACTATTGTGTGTTGATTCTAAATCAGTGTTACGTAGCTTGAAACAAGCAGAAAATGTAATACGAAATGACATTATCTTTGAGATCAAACATTTGATACATTGTATTTCATCCAGCGGTGTTGGTGTAAATTTTTGCTGGGTACCGTCACATTGTGGGCTTCATTGGAATGAAGTTTCAAACCAATTAGCAAAAGACGGTGCATCCAATAATGTAAATACCGTAACATGCCATAATATACAACTATCTGTTCATGATCTTGGTTCTGTGTTAGAACGTTCAGTTTATACAAATTTCTCCAATACCCATAGCCTGATACCTTACTGCCCCAGACAGCCAGCTACTTAAGGTTTAACTCTTGGAAAACAAAATATACACAAAATGTATGTATTTGTTCAAAAGCATTATCAGTCCACCATCTGCTCTTTGAATGTCCTATCTTACGACGTATAGAAATAACAATCTTGATTTTACATGTACTGACTCTGGAGATATCCTTTACAACAAAAATAATGAAATTATTTTGGTAGTCCAGCTGATTTTCGAATCTCCTGTTGTCATATTGTTATGAAGATTTAATTAATTGTTGTATTACCAAAGAAATAAGAGGGAAGCAGGGAGAATTTTTATGATGTTACTCAATGATTTTGTGTCATTTCATTGCTTTCATCGGCTATATGAGCACTTGCGGTCGCCACTCCATACAAATTTGAGCAATAGTTCGCTAACTGAACTAGGTGACCCTGGGCGTCTCTGTCCAGCGTCTTGTGTACTTCACCGTTGACTTGACAAAGTTCCTCAGCTCATCAGCCATACTGCTCTCCATGGTTTCACTGTAAACCCTAGCAAGGGTGGCTGATGAGTGCTCGGCCTTGCCAAAGGGCCTCCCATGATTTGGTCCAGGGCTGCTTATTGAATATTCGCGGCTACCCCATTACAGGGCATTCCCCTATCCGCCACCCGGGGACCCGCTAGGTTGAAGTGTTTGACTTCTCCTGGTGCTTGACAGCCTATCCTAGGACTGACAAAGTTCCCCAATAAACAAATGGACAAAAGGATGCCTGCTTCCTTTCCCCAAGAAAGGTGACCTCGGAATCACAAAGAACTACCGCGGAATCACATTGACTGCAATTTCTGAAAAGATCTACAACCTAATGCTCCTAAATAGGATAAGGCTGGAGATAGATCCAGTTCTGAGGAAAAACCAAAATGGGTTTCGCCAAAACAGATCGACATCAGGACAAATACTCACCATCAGACGTATATTGGAAGGCATAAAAACCAAAAACCTCCCAGCTGTTCTCCTATTTATCGACTTTTCCAAAGCTTTTGATTCGATCCACCGAGGAAAGATGAAGGAGATTCTAACTGCATATGGACTACCCAAGGAAACAGTAGACGCCATCATGATGCTGTATCAGAATACCCGCTGTATGGTTCGCTCCCCCGACGGAGACACAGACTTCTTCAACAGCTCTGCTGGAACCCTTCAAGGAGATACGCTTGCCCCCTACATTTTCATCATCTGTCTCGATTATGTACTGAGGAAAGCAGTGGATAAGAACAAAAAACTCGGCTTTACCCTCACAGAACAGTGGAGCAGACGCTACCCTGCGGTAAAGATAACAGATGCGGATTACGCTGATGACCTGGCTGTTCTCGCAGACCTTCTAAAGGATGCAACATCTCTCCTTCACAGTGTCGAAAGAACAGCAATGGAGATCGAGCTCCACCTCAATGCGAATAACTCTTGAGAGTCAGGGAGTTATCTCCCATGTAGAATTTCTCAAACCCAACACAGTTTGCGTTACCCATTCAGCTAGCGTAGACGTAGCCACAGTCTCTTATTCTTGAACTGACCAAACACACACACATAGACCAGACAGAACATATACAGCGTAACTTCCAAGGCATATATGTAATACCAAAGGAAATAAGAGGGAAGCAGGAAGAAGTTTTAAATATCAACTATGAAACACAGTTAGTATAGACGTAGCCACAAAGCATAAAGTGGTAAGCTCAGAACATTCCTTAAAGAAAGGAATGCCCATGTTATCCATATACCTTGCAATTACGCTACACACAACCACGATGGTGGAAAAAAATTCATACAATATATTGGTCTTATGATCAAGATTGACACAGTCTACTATTCTTGAACTGACCAAACACATACACATAGAAAAGACAGAATTTATACAGGGTTGAATCCATGGCATATATGTAATACCAAAGGAAATAAGAGGGAAGCAGGGAGAAGTTTTAAATATCAACTAAGTAACATAACTCTTGAGAGTCAGGGAGTTATCTCCCATGTAGAATTTCTCAAACTCAACACAGTTTGCGTTACCCATTCAGCTAGCATAGACGCAGCCACAAAGGATAAAATGGTAAGCTCAGAACATTCCTTAAAGAAATGAATGCCCAAGTTATCCATATACCCTGCAACTACGCTATACACAACCACGATGGTGGAAAGAAATTCATACAATATATTGGTCTTATGTTTAAGATTGACACAGTCTTTTATTCTTGAACTGACCAAACACACACACATAGACAAGACAGAAAATATACAGGACTGCTTCCAAGGCATATATGTAATATCAAAGGTACGAAGAAGGAAGCAGGTAGAAGTTTTAAATATCAACTAAGTAACATAACTCTTGAGAGTCAGGGCGTTATCTCCCATGTAGAATTTCTCAAACCCAACACAGTTTGCGTTACCCATTCAACTAGCGTAGACGTAGCCACAAAGCATCAAGTGGTAAGCTCAGAACATTCCTTAAAGAAATGAATGCCCAAGTTACACATGTACCCTGCAACTACGCTACACACAACCACGATGGTGGAAAGAAATTTATACAATATATTGGTCTTGTGTTTCAGATTGACACAGTCTCTTCTTCTTCAACAGACTAAACACACACACATAGACAAGACAGAACATATACAGCGTAACTTCCAAGGCATATATGTAATTCCAAAGGAAATAAGAGGGAAGCAGGGAGAAGTTTTAAATATCAACTATGAAACATAACTCTTGAGAGTCAGGGCGTTATCTCCCATATAGAATTTCTCAAACCCAACACAGTTTGCGCTACCCATTCAGCTAGCATAGACGCAGCCACAAAGCATAAAGTGGTAAGCTCAGAACATTCCTTAAAGAAATGAATACCCAAGTTATCCATATACCCTGCAACTACGCTACACACAACCACGATGGTGGAAAGAAATTTATACAATATATTGGTCTTATATTTCAGATTGAAACAGTCTTTTATTCTTGAACTGACCAAACACACACACATAGACAAGACAGAACATATACAGCGTAACTTCCAAGGCATATATGTAATACCAAAGGAACGAAGAAGGAAGCAGGTAGAAGTTTTAAATATCAACTAAGTAACATAACTCTTGAGAGTCAGGGAGTTATCTCTCATGTAGAATTTCTCAAACCCAACACAGTTTGCGTTACCCATTCAGCTAGCGTAGACGTACCCACAAAGCATAAAGTGGTAAGCTCAGAACACTCCTTAAAGAAATGAATGCCCAAGTTACCCATATACCCTACATCTACGCTACACACAACCACGATGGTGGAAAGAAATTCATACAATATATTGGTCTTATGATCAAGATTGACACAGTCTCTTATTCTTGAACTGACCAAACACGTACACATAGACAAGACAGAACTTATACAGGGTTGATTCCATGGCATATATGTAATACCAAAGGAAATAAGAGGGAAGCAGGGAGAAGTTTTAAATATCAACTAAGTAACATAACTCTTGAGATTCAGGGAGTTATCTCCCATGCACAATTTCTCAAACCCAACACAGTTTGCGTTACCCATTCAACTAGCGTAGACGCAGCCACAAAGCATAAAGTGGTAAGCTCAGAACATTCCTTAAAGAAATGAATGCCCAAGTTACCCATATACCCTGCAACTACGCTACACACAAACACGATGGTGGAAAGAAATTTATACAATATATTGGTCTTATGTTTCAGATTGACACAGTCTCTTATTCTTGAACTGTCCAAACACACACACATAAACAAGACAGATCATATACAGCGCAACTTTCAAGGCATATAGGTAATTCCAAAGGAAATAAGAGGGAAGCAGGGAGAAGTTTTAAATATCAACTATGCAACATAACTCTTGAGAGTCAGGGCGTTATCTCCCATGTAGAATTTCTCAAACCCAACACAGCTAGTATAGACGTAGCCACAAAGCATAAAGTGGGGAGCTCAGAACATTTCTTAAAGAACGGAATGCCCATGTTATCCATATACCCTGCAACTACGCTACACACAACCACGATGGTGTAAAGAAATTTATACAATATATTGGTCTTATGTTTCAGATTGAAACAGTCTTTTATTCCCCGCCATGTTCCTCGCTATTCCACGTGCACGTGCACTCACTTCAACCCAGTTCGGCGCATGCTGCTGCCTTCGCTGTCCGTGGTAAGCCTAACGTAACTTTCTCATACCCCCTACTTCCATCCACCCACCCCCCTCACTTCCCCTACCCTCCAGCGGCGTGTGAGATCTTGACCTTTGACCCCAGCCAGCCGACACGTTACACACGAGCGCAGTTGCTAGCGGCTAAAACCACAGGCGCCCGACTCGATGTCTCTGTTATTGCCCAACTGAAAGAACTGTCGATAGGGGTAAATCTTCCCCGCAAACGCTCGTGTCGTGGGGGCACGAGGAAGCGTCGCAGGATTCAGGCTGTCTGCGGCATACCTGATAGGGATCCGGCTGCTCATGGACCTGTACCGCCCTCCATCCTGTCTGACATCACCTCACTGCCTCCACGACCCCAGGGCGCCAACTTCTCCAACCTAATCACCGTTCCTCTTCAAGAAGCAAAAACATTTCCCAATCAGCTGTGCATGGGTGTTTTCAATGCGCAGTCTGTAGGCCCTTCTGTCAAACGTTCGGCCATTCGTGACTTTATTCACGAGCACGACATTGATGTCCTCTTCCTTACGGAAACCTGGCTTCGTAAGACTGGCGACGAAGCAAAGCTCAACGACCTGACTCCACCAGGCTACAAACTGCTCTCCTTCCCGAGACAACACACAACCAAGATCAAGCGTGGTGGCGGCCTTGCTGTCATCATCAAAGACCATCTTGCTGAGAATTGTTTCAGTGTGTCTAATTTTCCTTTTAATCATGTGTCTTTTGAACTGGCCCAGCTAACACTAACAGTAAACGAACAACGTGTAAGCTTCTTCCTTGTGTACAGGATTCCACCAAACCAGAAAAATGAACTCACGACGCCTCTGTTCTTTACTGAACTTACCGGTTTCCTTGATTTTTGTTTACAATGCCCAAACAAACTTGTGATTTCTGGCGACTTTAATTTTCATGTTGATGACACTACTAACACAAATGCTTTGAAGTTGATAGAACAATTTGAAATGTTTAATCTGATACAGACAGTCACCGAACCAACTCAGAAGTGTGGACATATTCTTGACCTAGTTATACATAGAAATGATGACGATATCATTCATTCCACCAATGTGTGTCATGATCTTGCTTCTGATCATTTCGCCATTTTGTGCCATCTATCTACACCTAAACTTAAACGTCCTCCGAAATATGTTTCCACTCGTTCCATCGGAAAAATTGATCACGATAAACTTGCACACGACATCGCGCAGTTCTTAACACCAAATCTGTCAATCTCAGAATTAAACTCAAATCTTTCATCTATTTTTGACAAGCATGCGCCTATGCGACAGATGAAAGTTCGCGATGGAAAACCAAGCCACTGGTACAACGCTGTCTCTGGTCCACTTCGCGAAGCTAAAACCGCACGCAAACGTGCAGAGCGTGAGTGGAAAAAAACAAAGCTCACTGTTCACAAACAAATCTACGATGCTGCGAAGCGCAATGTCACGGACATAGTGCACACTGCAAAAACGACCTTCTATTCGTCGCTAGTGTCAGGTTCTCGCACATGCAAGCAGCTCTTCCAAAATATGTCACACCTTCTTGGTAAAAATAAGTCCGTTTCACTACCTTCTGTCTCAGATATAAAGCTCCTTCCGAATATGTTTGCCGAATTTTTCAGCAACAAGATTGCAACCATTCGAAACAACTTCCCGTCAACATTACAGTCTCATAACATCAGCCCGCCCTTCTCTAGCACCCCTTTGTCTGCTTTTGTTCCCGTTAGTGAAGATCTAGTGAGAAAAACGATCATGCAGACAACTCCAAAGACTTGTGAACTAGATCCAATGCCCACCAAATTTCTAATTCAGCATATAGACCTTCTTCTGCCTAGCATTACTCATATCATGAACGAATCACTCATTTCCGGCGTCTTTCCAACTGAATTTAAAACAGCCGTGTTAAAACCCCTTCTGAAAAAATCAAATCTGGACCCCAACGAGTTGAAAAATTACAGACCCATCTCCAACCTTCCATACCTCTCTAAACTTCTTGAACGACTTGTGCTTCGCCAGCTTTTCTCCCATTTGACCTCTCATTCACTTCTCAGCGATCACCAATCTGCTTACAGGCCTGGCCATTCTACAGAAACTGTTCTTTTACGCATTGTAAATGATCTTTTGAATGCTATTGACCAAGACAAAATATCTGTTCTTCTACTTTTGGACCTTTCTGCTGCCTTTGACACAATAGATCATGACATCCTTCTCTCACGCCTGAATACAACATTTGGAATTACAAATATCGTGCTCAACTGGTTTCGATCATATCTCTCTGACAGAAAGCAAATTGTTCTAGTAGACGGAAATAGATCCTCTGAATCTACTCTCACTTTCGGCGTTCCTCAGGGCTCTGTTCTGGGCCCTGTTCTTTTCATACTCTACACCACTCCACTCACTCATCTCATTGATACTCATTCCATTCGTCATGAAATGTATGCTGATGATACTCAACTGGAACATTCTGACACGCTTTCAAACTACGATAATCTTATTCAATCTCTCCAAGATAGTGTCACAGAAGTTAAAAATTGGATGACCGAAAACAAACTGAAACTAAATGATGACAAGACTGAAGCTCTTAGACTCCTTCCTCTATCAGTTGATGCCACTTCCCTACCTCCTACTTTTGACCTAGGAAATACGCCCGTCTCATTTTCAGACAATGTACGTGACCTTGGCTTTTTCCTTGATAAAGAGATGTCCATGAAACATCATATCAGTAAAACCTGTCAAGTAGCCTACCATGAACTCAGACGCATCAGCTCTATACGTCGCTACCTCACAGTTGATGCAACAAAAACACTTGTCAGTTCTTGTGTACTATCTAGACTAGACTATTGCAATTCTCTTCTTGTCGGTTCTCCACATACCCTGATCAGACCACTACAACAAGTACAGAACTCAGCAGCCAAAATAGTGTGCAAAGCAAAAAGATCGGCACATTGTACACCCCTTCTACGAGAGTTACACTGGTTACCTATTGAACAAAGAATCAAATACAAAGCTTCTTGTCTCTGCTACCAAGTCATAATTGGCACTGCGCCTAAATACCTTTCTGACATCTTTACGATCTATGTACCACCCAGATCTCTTCGCTCTGCTACCGATGATAGAACATTCCGCGTTCCAAAATATAAACGAGAGAGGCATGGTGGTCGAGCTTTTTCATCATCTGCTGTGCAGATGTGGAACTCCTTGCCTCACAATCTCCGTCACAGCCCTTCATTTCCCTCCTTTAAAACTAGTCTGAAGACTTTTCTCTTCCAGCAACATTTCTTGTAGGCCCTCTTCCTGCCGCTCTGTATTTTTGATGTGCGTGTTTTTGGGTGTAAATGCGTGCGCGTGTGTGTTTGTGTGCGTGCGTGCGTGCGTGTGTGTGTGGTTTGTGTGTGTGTGTCTGTGCGTGTTTGTGTGTGTCTGTGAGTTCGTGTGTTTGTTTTACTTTTATTGTTGTTGTAAAGCACTTTGTGCAAGTGGAAAGCGCTCATAAATAACCATTTATTATTATTATTATTATTATTCTTCAACTGACCAAACACACACACATAGACAAGACAGAACATATACAGCGTAACTTCCAAGGCATATATCTAATTCCAAAGGAAATAAGAGGGAAGCAGGGAGAAGTTTTAACTATCAACTATGCAACATAACTCTTGAGAGTCAGGGCGTTATCTCCCATGCAGAATTTCTCAAACCCAACACAGTTTGCGTTACCCATTCAACTAGCGTAGACGTAGCCACAAAGCATAAAGTGGTAAGCTCAGACCATTCCTTAAAGAAAGGAATGCCCATGTTATCCATATACCCTGCAATTACGCTACACACAACCACGATGGTGGAAAGAAATTCATACAATATGTTGGTCTTATGATGAAGATTGACACAGTCTACTATTCTTGAACTGACCAAACACATACACATAGATAAGATAGAACTTATACAGGGTTCATTCCATGGCATATATGTAATACCAAAGGAAATAAGAGGGAAGCAGGGAGAAGTTTTAAATATCAACTAAATAACATAACTCTTGAGAGTCAGGGCGTTATCTCCCATGTAGAATTTCTCAAACCCAACACAGTTTGCGTTACCCATTCAGCTAGCGTAGACGTAGCCACAAAGCATAAAGTGGTAAGATCAGAACATTGCTTAAAGATATGAATGCCCAAGTTACCCATATACCTTCAACTACGCTACACACAACCACGATGGTGGAAAGAAATTCATACAATATATTGGTCTTATGTTTAAGATTGACACAGTCTACTATTCTTGTACTGACCAAACACACACACATAGACCAGACAGAAAATATACAGGATTGCTTCCAAGGCATATATGTAATACCAAAGGAACGAAGAAGGAAGAAGTTTTAAATATCAACTAAGTAACATAACTCTTGAGAGTCAGGGAGTTATCTCCCGTGTAGAATTTCTCAAACCCAACACAGTTTGCGTTACCCATTCAGCTAGCGTAGACGTAGCCACAAAGCATAAAGTTGTAAGCTCAGAACATTCCTTGAAATGAATGCCCAAGTTACCCATATACCCTGCAACTACGCTACACACACACCACGATGGTGGAAAGAAATTTATACAATATATTGGTCTTATGTTTCAGATTGACACAGTCTCTTAATATTCAACTGACCAAACAAACACACATAGACAAGACAGAACATATACAGCGTAACTTCCAAGGCATATATGTAATACCAAAGGAAAGAAGAGGGAAGCAGGGAGAAGTTTTAAATATCAACTATGTAACAAAACTCTTGAGAGTCAGGGAGTTATCTCCCATGCAGAATTTCTCAAACCCAACACAACTAGTATAGACGTAGCCACAAAGCATATAGTGGGGAGCTCAGAACATTCCTTAAAGAAAGGAATGCCCATGTTATCCATATACCCTGCAACTACGCTACACACAACCACGATGGTGTAAAGAAATTCATACAATATATTCTTCTGATCAAGATTGACACAGTCTACTCTTCTTGAACTGACCAAACACATACACATAGATAAGATAGAACTTATACAGGATTGATTCCATGGCATATATGTAATACCAAAGGAAATAAGAGGGAAGCAGGAAGAAGTTTTAAATATCAACTAAGTAACATAACTCTTGAGATTCAGGGAGTTATCTCCCATGCAGAATTTCTCAAACCCAACACAGTTTGCGTTACCCATTCAACTAGCGTAGACGTAGCCACAAAGCATAAAGTGGTAAGCTCAAAACATTCCTTAAAGAAATGAATGCCCAAGTTACCCATATACCCTGCAACTACGCTACACACAACCACGATGGTGAAAAGAAATTTATACAATATATTGGTCTTATGTTCAAGATTGACACAGTCTTTTATTCTTGTACTGACCAAACACACACACATAGACCAGACAGAAAATATACAGGATTGCTTCCAAGGCATATATGTAATACCAAAGGAACGAAGAAGGAAGCAGGGAGAAGTTTTAAATATCAACTAAGTAACATAACTCTTGAGAGTCAGGGAGTTATCTCCCATGTAGAATTTCTCAAACCCAACACAGTTTGCGTTACCCATTCAGCTAGCGTAGACGTAGCCACAAAGCATAAAGTGGTAAGCTCAGAACATTCCTTAAAGAAATGAATACCCTGCAACTACGCTACACACAACCACGATGGTGGAAAGAAATTCATACAATATATTGGTCTTATGATCAAGATTGACACAGTCTCTTATTCTTGAACTGACCAAACACACACACATAAACAAGACAGAACATATACAGCGTAACTTCCAAGGCATATATGTAATTCCAAAGGAAATAAGAGGGAAGCAGGGAGAAGTTTTAAATATCAACTATGAAACATAACTCTTGAGAGTCAGGGAGTTATCTCCCATGTAGAATTTCTCAAACCCAAGACAGATTGCGCTACCCATTCAGCTAGCATAGACGCAGCCACAAAGCATAAAGTGGTAAGCTCAGAACATTCCTTAAAGAAAGGAATGCCCATGTCATCCTGCAACTACGCTACACACAACCACGATGGTGGAAAGAAATTTATACAATATATTGGTCTTATGTTTCAGATTGACACAGTCTCTTATTCTTGAACTGAACAAACACACACACATAGACAAGACAGAACATATACAGCGTAACTTCCAAGGCATATATGTAATACCAAAGGAACGAAGAAGGAAGCAGGTAGAAGTTTTAAATATCAACTAAGTAACATAACTCTTGAGAGTCAGGGAGTTATCTCCCATGTAGAATTTCTCAAACCCAACACAGTTTGCGTTACCCATTCAGCTAGCGTAGACGTAGCCACAAAGCATAAAGTGGTAAGCTCAGAACATTCCTTAAAGAAAGGAATGCCCAAGTTACCCATATAACCTGCAACTACGCTACACACAACCACGATGGTGGAAAGAAATTCATACAATATATTGGTCTTATGATCAAGATTGACACAGTCTACTATTCTTGAACTGACCAAACACATACACATAGATAAGATAGAATTTATACAGGGTTGATTCCATGGTATATATGTAATACCAAAGGAACGAAGAAGGAAGCAGGGAGAAGTTTTAAATATCAACTAAGTAACATAACTCTTGAGAGTCAGGGAGTTATCTCCCATGTAGAATTTCTCAAACCCAACACAGCTAGTATAGACTAGCCACAAAGCATAAAGTGGTGAGCTCAGAATATTCCTTAAAGAAAGGAATGCCCATGTTATCCATATACCTTGCAATTACGCTACACACAACCACGATGGTGGAAAAAAATTCATACAATATATTGGTCTTATGATGAAGATTGACACAGTCTACTATTCTTGAACTGACCAAACACATACACATAGATAAGATAGAACTTATACAGGGTTGATTACATGGCATATATGTAATACCAAAGAAAATCAGAGGGAAGCAGGAAGAAGTTTTAAATATCAACTAAGTAACAACTCTTTTGATTCAGGGAGTTATCTCCCATGTAGAATTTCTCAAACCCAACACAGTTTGCGTTACCCATTCAGCTAGCGTAGACGTAGACACAAAGCATAAAGTGGTAAGATCAGAACATTGCTTAAAGATATGAATGCCCATGTTACGCATATACCTTCAACTACGCTCCACACAACCACGATGGTGGAAAGAAATTCATACAATATATTGGTCTTATGTTCAAGATTTACACAGTCTTTTATTCTTGTACTGACCAAACACACACACATAGACCAGACAGAAAATATACAGGATTGCTTCCAAGGCATATATGTAATACCAAAGGAACGAAGAAGGAAGCAGGGAGAAGTTTTAAAAATCAACTAAGTAACATAACTCTTGAGAGTCAGGGAGTTATCTCCCATGTAGAATTTCTCAAACCCAACACAGATTGCGTTACCCATTCAGCTAGCGTAGACGTAGCCACAAAGCATAAAGTGGTAAGCTCAGAACATTCCTTAAAGAAATGAATTCCCTGCAAATACGCTACACACAACCACGATGGTGGAAAGAAATTTATGCATTGAATTGGTCTTATGTTTCAGATTGACACAGTCTCTTATTCTTGAACTGACCAAACACACACACATAGACAAGACAGAACATATACAGCGTAACTTCCAAGGCATATATGTAATACCAAAGGAACGAAGAAGGAAGAAGGGAGAAGTTTTAAATATCAACTAAGTAACATAACTCTTGAGAGTCAGGGAGTTATCTCCCATGTAGAATTTCTCAAACCCAACACAGTTTGCGTTACCCATTCAGCTAACGTAGACGTAGCCACAAAGCATAAAGTGGTAAGCTCAGAACATTCCTTAAAGAAATGAATGCCCATGTTATCCATATACCCTGCAACTACGCTACACACAACCACGATGGTGGAAAGAAATTTATACAATATATTGGTCTTATGATCAAGATGGACACAGTCTACTCTTCTTGAACTGACCAAACACATAACCAAAGATAAGATAGAACTTATACAGGGTTGATTCCATGGCATATATGTAATACCAAAGGAAATAAGAGGGAAGAAGTTTTAAATATCAACTAAGTAACATAACTCTTGAGATTCAGGGAGTTATCTCCCATGTAGAATTTCACAAACCCAACACAGTTTGCGTTATCCATTCAGCTAGCGTAGACGTAGCCACAAAGCATAAAGTGGTAAGATCAGAACATTGCTTAAAGATATGAATGCCCAATTTACCCATATACCTTCAACTACGCTACACACAACCACGATGGTGGAAAGAAATTCATACAATATATTGGTCTTATGATCAAGATTGACACAGTCTCTTATTCTTGAACTGACCAAACACACACACATAAACAAGACAGAACATATACAGCGTAACTTCCAAGGCATATATGTAATTCCAAAGGAAATAAGAGGGAAGCAGGGAGAAGTTTTAAATATCAACTATGAAACATAACTCTTGAGAGTCAGGGAGTTATCTCCCATGTAGAATTTCTCAAACCCAAGACAGATTGCGCTACCCATTCAGCTAGCATAGACGCAGCCACAAAGCATAAAGTGGTAAGCTCAGAACATTCCTTAAAGAAAGGAATGCCCATGTCATCCATATACCCTGCAACTACGCTACACACAACCACGATGGTGGAAAGAAATTTATACAATATATTGGTCTTATGTTTCAGATTGACACAGTCTCTTATTCTTGAACTGAACAAACACACACACATAGACAAGACAGAACATATACAGCGTAACTTCCAAGGCATATATGTAATACCAAAGGAACGAAGAAGGAAGCAGGTAGAAGTTTTAAATATCAACTAAGTAACATAACTCTTGAGAGTCAGGGAGTTATCTCCCATGTAGAATTTCTCAAACCCAACACAGTTTGCGTTACCCATTCAGCTAGCGTAGACGTAGCCACAAAGCATAAAGTGGTAAGCTCAGAACATTCCTTAAAGAAAGGAATGCCCAAGTTACCCATATAACCTGCAACTACGCTACACACAACCACGATGGTGGAAAGAAATTCATACAATATATTGGTCTTATGATCAAGATTGACACAGTCTACTATTCTTGAACTGACCAAACACATACACATAGATAAGATAGAATTTATACAGGGTTGATTCCATGGTATATATGTAATACCAAAGGAACGAAGAAGGAAGCAGGGAGAAGTTTTAAATATCAACTAAGTAACATAACTCTTGAGAGTCAGGGAGTTATCTCCCATGTAGAATTTCTCAAACCCAACACAGCTAGTATAGACTAGCCACAAAGCATAAAGTGGTGAGCTCAGAATATTCCTTAAAGAAAGGAATGCCCATGTTATCCATATACCTTGCAATTACGCTACACACAACCACGATGGTGGAAAAAAATTCATACAATATATTGGTCTTATGATGAAGATTGACACAGTCTACTATTCTTGAACTGACCAAACACATACACATAGATAAGATAGAACTTATACAGGGTTGATTACATGGCATATATGTAATACCAAAGAAAATCAGAGGGAAGCAGGAAGAAGTTTTAAATATCAACTAAGTAACAACTCTTTTGATTCAGGGAGTTATCTCCATGTAGAATTTCTCAAACCCAACACAGTTTGCGTTACCCATTCAGCTAGCGTAGACGTAGCCACAAAGCATAAAGTGGTAAGATCAGAACATTGCTTAAAGATATGAATGCCCATGTTACGCATATACCTTCAACTACGCTCCACACAACCACGATGGTGGAAAGAAATTCATACAATATATTGGTCTTATGTTCAAGATTTACACAGTCTTTTATTCTTGTACTGACCAAACACACACACATAGACCAGACAGAAAATATACAGGATTGCTTCCAAGGCATATATGTAATACCAAAGGAACGAAGAAGGAAGCAGGGAGAAGTTTTAAAAATCAACTAAGTAACATAACTCTTGTGAGTCAGGGAGTTATCTCCCATGTAGAATTTCTCAAACCCAACACAGATTGCGTTACCCATTCAGCTAGCGTAGACGTAGCCACAAAGCATAAAGTGGTAAGCTCAGAACATTCCTTAAAGAAATGAATTCCCTGCAAATACGCTACACACAACATTGCTTAAAGATATGAATGCCCAATTTACCCATATACCTTCAACTACGCTACACACAACCACGATGGTGGAAAGAAATTCATACAATATATTGGTCTTATGTTTCAGATTGACACAGTCTACTATTCTTGAACTGTCCAAACACGTACACATAGACAAGACAGAACTTATACAGGGTTGATTCCATTGCATATATGTAATACCAAAGGAAATAAGAGGGAAGCAGGGAGAAGTTTTAAATATCAACTAAGTAACATAACTCTTGAGAGTCAGGGAGTTATCTCCCATGTAGAATTTCTCAAACCCAACACAGCTAGTATAGACGTAGCCACAAAGTATAAAATGGTGAGCTCAGAACATTCCTTAAAGAAAGGAATGCCCATGTCATCCATATACCCTGCAATTACGCTACACACAACCACGATGGTGGAAAGAAATTCATACAATATATTGGTCTTATGGTGATAGATAAGATAGAACTTATACAGGGTTGATTCCATGGCATATATGTAATACCAAAGGAAATAAGAGGGAAGAAGTTATAAATATCAACTAAGTAAATAACTCTTGAGATTCAGGGAGTTATCTCCCATGTAGAATTTCACAAACCCACACACAACTAGTATAGACGTAGCCACAAAGCATAAAGTAGTGAACTCAGAACATTCCTTAAAGAAATGAATGCCCATGTTATCCATATAACCTGCAATTACGCTACACACTACCACTATGGTGGAAAGAAATTCATACAATATATCGGTCTTATGATGAAGATTGACACAGTCTACTATTCTTGAACTGACCAAACACATACACATAGATAAGATAGAATTTATACAGGGTTGATTCCATGGCATATATGTAATACCAAAGGAATGAAGAAGGAAGCAGGGAGAAGTTTTAAATATCAACTAAGTAACATAACTCTTGAGAGTAAGGGAGTTATCTTCCATGTAGAATTTCTCAAACCCAACACAGTTTGCGTTACCCATTCAGCTAGCGTAGACGTAGCCACAAAGCATAAAGTGGTAAGCTCAGAACCTTCCTTAAAGAAATGAATGCCCAATTTACCCATATATACCCTGCAACTACGCTACACACAAACACGATGGTGGAAAGAAATTTATACAATATATTGGTCTTATGTTTCAGATTGACACAGTCTCTTATTCTTGAACTGACCAAACACACACACATAGACAAGACAGAACATATACAGCGTAACTTCCAAGGCATATATGTAATACCAAAGAAAATAAGAGGGAAGCAGGAAGAACTTTTAAATATCAACTATGTAACATAACTCTTGATAGTCAGGGCGTTATCTCCCATGTAGAATTTCTCAAACCTAACAGTGTTTGCGCTACCCATTCAGCTAGCATAGACGCAGCCACAAAGCATAAAGTGGTAAGCTCAGAACATTCCTTAAAGAAAGGAATGCCCATGTCATCCATATACCCTGCAACTACGCTACACACAACCACGATGGTGGAAAGAAATTCATACAATATATTGGTCTTATGTTTCAGATTGACACAGTCTCTTATTCTTGAACTGACCAAACACACACACATAGACAAGACAGAACATATACAGCGTAACTTACAAGGCATATATGTAATACCAAAGGAACGAAGAAGGAAGCAGGTAGAAGTTTTAAATATCAACTAAGTAACATAACTCTTGAGAGTCAGGGAGTTATCTCCCATGTAGAATTTCTCAAACCCAACACAGTTTGCGTTATCCATTCAGCTAGCGTAGACGTAGCCACAAAGCATAAAGTGGTAAGATCAGAACATTGCTTAAAGATATGAATGCCCAATTTACGCATATACCTTCAACTACGCTACACACAACCACGATGGTGGAAAGAAATTCATACAATATATTGGTCTTATGTTTCAAATTGACACAGTCTACTATTCTTGAACTGTCCAAGCACGTACACATAGACAAGACAGAACTTATACAGGGTTGATTCCATTGCATATACCGTAAACTACCGAATATTAGCCCATCTCGTAGTATAAACCCACCCCCTACTTTGAGGCAAAAACTGTACAAAGGGTGGAATACCTTGTATAAGCCCACCCCCACTTTAGCTTTAATTTTGATTTTTTTTCCAACCCCTTCGTGTACCCCAAGGAGAGTCGTCACAGATTCCGTAGGGGCGTCAAACATTGGAACACATTAAATGAGCACGTCATATAAGCCCTAGACATGCTTGTTTTCATTCCCATGGTTCATTGTTAGAATTAGGACAATGCCTCGTCGGAAGTCATATTCAGTGGAGTTCAAACTTTCTGCCCTCCAGTTCCTTCGAAATCACAATGTTTCCGAAACTGTCAAAGAGTTTGGAGTGGATAGAAAGCAGGTGCGGCAGTGGAATGAAATGAGGCATGTTTTGATACAGAATCAAACAGGGAAACAAAAGGAGAAAAAAAAGATTCATCCCGGTAAACACGTGGTATCCGAAGAACTAGATCTGGCTGTGCTTGAATTCTTGGAAGAGGAACGAGCAGTAGGAAGAGTTGTTCGCAACAAAGACCTCAGCACGAGAGCTTTGGAAATAGCAGGTAAGCCTTCTTTCTTTTCAGACTGTTTCGAACAAATTGCATGCATGCTCGTCCGTGTGTGTGTGTGTGTGAGAGAGGGAGTGGGGAGGGAGAGAGAAAGATGGACCGTGCGTGTGCAGATGGACAGCATCGCTGTGGGTGCGGGATGGGCCGACCGCATGAATGGACTTTTTGTGGGACGGATGTGTGATAGGGGATGAGGCTGATTTTCGTGTTCTGAACGTGTTGCACTTGCTTGGGTAAATGGTGTGGCCGTGTGCAAGGGTTTCTTGCTTTGTTGTGCGATTTTTTTATGCGATTAAAGTTATTGAAATGTGTGTGTGTGTGTGTGTGTGTGTGTGTGTGTGTGTGTGTGTGTTGTGTGTGTGTGTGTGTGTGTGTGTGTGTGAAATTTCAGTGATATTTTCGAAACATCACATATCTTTTTTTTCACGGATGCGTAAAGGCACATCAAATGGATTGTATTGGTTCTGCTGTCTTTTGCAGGTGCTCTGCAGCTGGACGGGTTCGTTGCTTCCGACATGTGGGTTCAACGCTGGAAAAAGCGCCATGGCATATCCACGCGAAGATCCACTTCCATCAGCCAGAAGGTGCCAGGGGAATTCCGGGATCTGCTCTTCAATTATCGGCGTGCTGTACTGATGCCGCGGAGACAACATGACTACCCCTCAACTGCGTCATGAATATGGATCAAACCATGCTGAGATTTGATATGCTGCCTCAAAGGACCAATAACAAGAAAGGTTGTCGTCAAGTCAGGACTAAGACAACAAGAGCGGAAAAACGGGGGTTCACTGTAGCCTTGTTTGTTGCAGCAGATGGGACAAAGTTCCCAGCAATGATCGTCTTCAAGGAAAGGAATGGCCAGATCCCTCCACGGGTCTACCAGCAGCTGCATGTGCCAGACAACGTCCGAGTTCATGCCACGAGAAATGGGTGGATGACTCGAGAGGCTCTGATGGTATGGATCAGGCGAATCCTGGGCAGGGTAGACGGCCGCCGATTGTTGGTGCTGGATAGCTACCCGGGCTCATCGCACCCAAGAAGTGAGGGAAGCTCTACTAGAGCGCAACGTGGACGTGGTGTACATTCCTGGTGGCTGCACCCCACTCGCCCAACCAGTGGACGTGAGCATCACGAAGCCTTTCAAAGATGCCGTGCGTGACACCTGGGTCACCTGGATGAGAGAAGACCGTCCGCTGACAGCTGCGGGCAATCTCAGGCAACCCACCAGACAGGATGTCATCAGCTGGGTGGGTAGAGCCTGGCACAGCGTCAGACCTGACATCATCGTCACTGCCTTCAAGAGGTGCGCAATCTCCAACGCCATGGATGGGTCAGAAGATGACCAAACTCTGGAGTGGTTTCCAGAGGACATTGTGGTTCACCTTCCCGCTGCCAACGATGCCCCTGGTGACCAGGAGGAGGAAGAGGAGGAAGAAGAGGAAGGGGATGCAGACAGAGAAGAAGAAGGAGAAGAAGGAGAAGACTTCTTTGGGTTTGACGAGTGACAATTCATGCTGATTGAGGACGAGTGAAAAGGACTTTTCTGGTTCAGAAAAAAGACTAGGATAAGTCATTGATCTTCGCTTTTGTTGTTGTTCAAACAATCTCCGAAGAGATAAGAACAAGTGACTGATTGTTTTTGAATGAAAGATAAATTATTGATTTTTCCCATATGTTTTGTTCGGCCAATCGAAATATGCGTTATTGTTTTTTTCCAATATGTTTTGTTCAGGCAGTCCCAGAAGAGAAAGGGACTCTTATAAATTAAAATCATTATAAATCTACCACGGTGTCAATCTCACTCTCTCCATACCTGCATACTCGTGTGTGATTGCGTGAATGTGTGTGTTTGCATTTCCGTGGGTGGGTTTAAATAACAGAACATTCGGAAAATAGCAAGCAGTATAATTTCCCTATTGTGGGTTATAAAGTTTCATGCACAGGGATATATACCGTGTATAAGCCCACCCCCCTTTTTGGGCCTCAAACTGTGCAAAGGGGAGATGGGCTTATACTCGGTATTTTACGGTATGTAATATCAAAGGAAATAAGAGGGAAGCAGGGAGAAGATTTAAATATCAACTAAGTAACATAACTCTTGAGAGTCAGGGAGTTATCTCCCATGTAGAATTTCTCAAACCCAACACAGCTAGTATAGACGTAGCCACAAAGTATAAAATGGTGAGCTCAGAACATTCCTTAAAGAAAGGAATGCCCATGTTATCCATATACCCTGCAATTACGCTACACACAACCACGATGGTGGAAAGAAATTCATACAATATATTGGTCTTATGGTGATAGATAAGATAGAACTTATACAGGGTTGATTCCATGGCATATATGTAATACCAAAGGAAATAAGTGGGAAGAAGTTATAAATATCAACTAAGTAACATAACTCTTGAGATTCAGGGAGTTATCTCCCATGTAGAATTTCACAAACCCAACACAACTAGTATAGACGTAGCCACAAAGCATAAAGTGGTGAGCTCAGAACATTCCTTAAAGAAATGAATGCCCATGTTATCCATATAACCTGCAACTACGCTACACACAACCACTATGGTGGAAAGAAATTCATACAATATATCGGTCTTATGATGAAGATTGACACAGTCTACTATTCTTGAACTGACCAAACACATACACATAGATAAGATAGAATTTATACAGGGTTGATTCCATGGCATATATGTAATACCAAAGGAACGAAGAAGGAAGCAGGGAGAAGTTTTAAATATCAACTAAGCAACATAACTCTTGAGAGTAAGGGAGTTATCTTCCATGTAGAATTTCTCAAACAAACCACAGTTTGCGTTACCCATTCAGCTAGCGTAGACGTAGCCACAAAGCATAAAGTGGTAAGCTCAGAACATCCCTTAAAGAAATGAATGCCCAATTTACCCATATACCCTGCAACTACGCTACACACAAACACGATGGTGGAAAGAAATTTATACAATATATTGGTCTTTTGTTTCAGATTGACACAGTCTCTTATTCTTGAACTGACCAAACACACACACATAGACAAGACAGAACATATACAGCGTAACTTCCAAGGCATATATGTAATACCAAAGAAAATAAGAGGGAAGCAGGAAGAACTTTTAAATATCAACTATGTAACATAACTCTTGATAGTCAGGGCGTTATCTCCCATGTAGAATTTCTCAAACCCAACAGTGTTTGCGCTACCCATTCAGCTGGCATAGACGCAGCCACAAAGCATAAAGTAGTAAGCTCAGAACATTCCTTAAAGAAAGGAATGCCCATGTCATCCATATACCCTGCAACTACGCTACACACAACCACGATGGTGGAAAGAAATTCATACAATATATTGGTCTTATGTTTCAGATTGACACAGTCTCTTATTCTGTAACTGACCAAACACACACACATAGACAAGACAGAACATATACAACGTAACTTACAAGGCATATATGTAATACCAAAGGAACGAAGAAGGAAGCAGGTAAAAGTTTTAAATATCAACTAAGTAACATAACTCTTGAGAGTCAGGGAGTTATCTCCCATGTAGAATTTCTCAAACCCAACACAGTTTGCGTTACCCATTCAGCTAGCGTAGACGTGGTAAGCTCAGAACATTCCTTAAGGTTAACCAAGGATTGCAACTCTTGAGAGTCATATAGGAGTTACCGAAGCGTACCTTTATACCCCGCTACTACTCCTACACACAACTATGATGGTGTAGAAAAATGCACACAACATCTTGGTGTCATGTTCAAGAATGACAGATTCTTTTCCTTTTGAACTGACCAAACACACACATATAGACAAGACAGAAGATATATAGGGTTGTTTCCAAAAGATATAGGTAACAGTAAAGGAAATAAGAGGGAAGCTGGGAGAATTGTTCAAGATTAACCACGATTGTAACTCTTGAGAGTCACGTAGGAGTCATCTCCCATGTTGTAGAATTTCTGAAAATCCAATCTTCTTTGCGGCACCGATTCAGCTAGCATAGAAAGAGCCACAAAACACAAAACTCTGCGCTCACAACATTCCCCAATAAAGGAATGCCCAAGCCTACCTTTATACCCAGCAACTACACCTACACAGAACTATGATGGTGTAGAGAAATGCACACAACATATTGGTGTCATGTTCAAGACTGACATAGTCTTTTATTCTTGAACTCACCATACACACACATAATACTGATGACAGAACATATACAGGTTTACTTCCAAGGCATATAGGTATCATTAAAGGAAATAAGATGGCAGGGAGAATCTTTTAAGGTTAACCAAGGATTGCAACTCTTGAGAGTCATGTAGGAGTTACCTCCCATGTCGTAGATTTCCTCAAAATCCAACATAGTTTGAGGCACTCATTCACCTAGCGTAGAAGCAGACAAAACGCACAAAACTGTAAGTTCAGATATTCCCCAATTAGGAACCCCGAAGGTACCTTTATATCCCGCAACTACACCTACACACAACTATGATGGTGTAGAAAATGCACACAATTTGGTGTCATGTTCAAGAATACAGTCTTTATTTTGAACTGACCAAACACACACATATAGACAAGACAGAAGATATATAGGTTTTTCCAAAACATATAGGTAACAGTAAAGGAAATAAGAGGGAATCAGGGAGAATTGTCAGATTAACCAAGGATTGTGACTCTTGAGAGTCACGTAGGAGTCATCTCCCATGTTGTAGAATTTCTCAAAATCCAATCTTCTTTGCGGCACGATTCAGCTAGCATAGAAAGAGCCACAAAACAAAACTTGCGCTCACAACATTCCCCAATAAAGGAATGCAAGCCTACTTTATACCCAGCAACTACACCTACACACAACTAGATGGTGTAGAGAAATGCACACAACATATTGGTGTCATGTTCAAACTGAATAGTCTTTTATTTTGAACTCACCATACACACACATATACGGAAGACAGAACATATACAGGTTACTTCCAAGCCATATAGGTAACATTAAGGAAATAGATGGAAGCAGGGAGAATCTTTAAGATAACCAGGATTGCAACTCTTGAGAGTCATGTAGGAGTTACCTCCATGTCGTAGATTTCTTCAAATCCACATAGTTTGAGGCACTCATTCACCTAGCGTAGAAGCAGCCAAAACGCACAAAACTGTAAGTTCAGAATATTCCCCAATTAGGAATACCGAAGCTACCTTTATACCGCAACTACACCTACACACAACTATGATGGTGTAGAAAAATGCACACAACATGTTTAAGATGACATAGTCTTTTATTTTGAACTGACAAACACACACATATAGACAAGACAGAAGATATAAGGGTTGTTTCCAAAACATAAGGTAACGTAAAGGAAATAAGAGGGAGCAGGGAATGTTCAAGATTAACCAAGGATTGTACTCTGAGAGTCACGTAGAGTCATCTCCCATGTTGTAGAATTTCTCAAATGCAATCTTCTTTGCGGCACCGATTCAGCTAGCATAGAAAGAGCCACAAAACACAAAACTCTCGCTCAAACATTCCCAATAAACGAATGTACAAGCCTACCTTTATACCAGCAAATACACCTACACAAACTATGATGGTGTAGAGAAATGCACACAACATATTGGTGTCATGTTCAACCTGACATAGTCTTTTATTCTTGACTCACCATACACACACATTAGGGAAGACAGAAATATACAGGTTACTTCCAAGCATATATAACATTAAGGAAATAAGATGAAGCAGGGAGAATCTTTAGTTAACAAGGATTGCAACTCTTGAGTGATGTAGGAGTTACTCCATGTCGTAGATTTCCTCAAAATCCACATAGTTTGAGAAACTCATTCACCTAGCCTAGAAGCAGCAAAACGCACAAAACTGTAAGTTCGAATAATCCCAATTGGAAACCGAAGCTACTTTATACCCGCAACTACACTACACACAACTATGATGGTGTAGATAAAATGCAACAAATATTGGTGTCATGTTAAGAATGACATAGTCTTTTACTTTGAACTGACCAAACACACACTATGACAACAGAAGATATATAGGGTTGTTTCAAACATATAGTACGTAAGAAATAAGAGGAAGCAGGGAGAATTGTTCAAGATTAACAGGATTGTAACTCTTGAGAGTCACGTTGGAGTCATCTCCATTAGAATTTCTCAAAATCCAATCTTCCTTGCGGCACCGATCAACTAGCATAGAAGAGCAAAAACACAAAACTCTCGCTCACAACATTCCCAATAAACGATTGTACAAGCCTACTTTATACCCAGCAATACACTACACAAACTATGATGGTGTAGAGAAATGTACACCAACATATTGGTTCCATGTTCAAACTGACATAGTCTTTTATTCTTGAACTCACCATACACACACATAATAGATGACAGAACATATACAGGGTTTACTTCCAAGGCATATAGGTATCATTAAAGGAAATAAGATGGCAGGGAGAATCTTTTAAGGTTAACCAAGGATTGCAACTCTTGAGAGTCATGTAGGAGTTACCTCCATGTCGTAGATTTCCTCAAAATCCACATAGTTTGAGGCACTCATTCACCTAGCGTAGAAGCAGCCAAAACGCACAAAACTGTAAGTTCAGAATATTCCCCAATTAGGAATACCGAAGCTATCTTTTATCCCGCAACTACACCTACACACAACTTATGATGGTGTAGAAAAATGCACACAACATATTGGTGTCATGTTGAAGAATGACATAGTCTTTTACTTTTGAACTGACCAAACACACACATATAGACAAGACAGAAGATATATAGGGTTGTTTCTAAAACATATAGGTAACAGTAAAGGAAATAAGAGGGAAGCAGGGAGAATTGTTCAAGATTAACCAAGGATTGTAACTCTTGAGAGTCACGTAGGAGTCATCTCCCATGTTGTAGAATTTCTCAAAATGCAATCTTCTTTGCGGCACCGATTCAGCTAGCATAGAAAGAGCCACAAAACACAAAACTCTGCGTCACAACATTCCCTATAAACGAATGTACAAGCCTACCTTTATACCGCAACTACACTACACAGAACTATGATGGTGTAGAGAAAGCACACAACAATTGGTGTCATGTTCAACCCTGACATAGTCTTTTATTCTTGAACTCACCATACACACACATAATAGGGAAGACAGAACATATACAGTTTACTTCCAAGCCATATAGGTAACATTAAAGGAAATAAGATGGAAGCAGGGAGAATCTTTTAAGGTTAACAAGGATTGCAACTCTTGAGAGTCATGTAGGAGTTACCTCCATGTCGTAGATTTCCTCAAAATCCAACATAGTTTGAGGCACTCATTCACCTAGCGTAGAAGCAGCCAAAACGCACAAAACTGTAAGTTCAGAATATTCCCCAATTAGGAACACCGAAGCATACCTTTATACCCGCAATACACAACAAACAACTATGATGGTGTAGAAAATGCACACAACATATTGGTGTCATGTTGAAGAATGACATAGTCTTTTACTTTTGAACTGACCAAACACACAATATAGACAAGACAGAAGATATATAGGGTTGTTTCTAAAACATATAGGTAACAGTAAAGGAAATAAGAGGGAAGCAGGGAGAATTGTTCAAGATTAACAAGGATTGTAACTCTTGAGAGTCACGTAGGAGTCATCTCCCATGTTGTAGAATTTCTCAAATGCAATCTTCTTTGCGGCACCGATTCAGCTAGCATAGAAAGAGCCACAAAACACAAAACTCTGCGCTCACAACATTCCCTAATAAACGAATGTACAAGCCTACCTTTATACCCAGCAACTACACCTACACAGAACTATGATGGTGTAGAGAAATGCACACAACATATTGGTGTCATGTTCAACCCTGACATAGTCTTTTATTCTTGAACTCACCATACACACACATAATAGGGAAGACAGAACATATACAGTTTACTTCAAGCATATAGGTAAATTAAAGGAAATAAGATGGAAGCAGGGAGAATCTTTTAAGGTTAACCAAGGATTGCAACTCTTGAGAGTCATGTAGAGTTACCTCCCATGTCGTAGATTTCCTCAAAATCCAACATAGTTTGAGGCACTCATTCACCTAGCGTAGAAGCAGCCAAACGCACAAAACTGTAAGTTCAGAATATTCCCCAATTAGGAACACCGAAGCATACCTTTATACCCCGCAATTACACCACACACAACTATGATGGTGTAGAAAAATGCACACAACATATTGGTGTCATGTTGAAGAATGACATAGTCTTTTACTTTTGAACTGACCAAACACACACATATAGACAAGACAGAAGATATATAGGGTTGTTTCTAAAACATATAGGTAACAGTAAAGGAAATAAGAGGGAAGCAGGGAGAATTGTTCAAGATTAACCAAGGATTGTAACTCTTGAGAGTCACGTAGGAGTCATCTCCCATGTTGTAGAATTTCTCAAAATGCAATCTTCTTTGCGGCACCGATTCAGCTAGCATAAAACAGCCACAAAACACAAAACTCTGCGCTCACAACATTCCCTAATAAACGAATGTACAAGCCTACCTTTATACCCAGCAACTACACCTACACAGAACTATGATGGTGTAGAGAAACGCACACAACATATTGGTGTCATGTTCAAAACCCTGACATAGTCTTTTATTCTTGAACTCACCATACACACACATAATAGGGAAGACAGAACATATACACGGTTTATTTCCCAAAGCCATATAGGTAACATTAAAGGAAATAAGATGGAAGCAGGGAGAATCTTTTTAAGGTTAACCAAGGATTGCAACTCTTGAGAGTCATGTAGGAGTTACCTCCCATGTCGTAGATTTCCTTCAAAATCCAACATAGTTTCAGGCACTCATTCACCTAGCGTAGAAGCAGCCAAAACGCACAAAACTGTAAGTTCAGAATATTCCCCAATTAGGAACACCGAAGCATACCTTTATACCACGCAATACACCTACACACAACTATGATGGTGTAGAAAAATGCACACAACATATTGGTGTCATGTTGAAGAATGACATAGTCTTTTACTTTTGAACTGACCAAACACACACATATAGACAAGACAGAAGATATATAGGGTTGTTTCTAAAACATATAGGTAACAGTAAAGGAAATAAGAGGGAAGCAGGGAGAATTGTTCAAGATTAACCAAGGATTGTAACTCTTGAGAGTCACGTAGGAGTCATCTCCCATGTTGTAGAATTTCTCAAAATGCAATCTTCTTTGCGGCACCGATTCAGCTAGCATAGAAAAGCCACAAAACACAAAACTCTGCGCTCACAACATTCCCTAATAAACGAATGTACAAGCCTACCTTTATACCCAGCAACTACACCTACACAGAACTATGATGGTGTAGAGAAATGCACACAACATATTGGTGTCATGTTCAACCCTGACATAGTCTTTTATTCTTGAACTCACCATACACACACATAATAGGGAAGACAGAACATATACAGGTTTACTTCCAAGCCATATAGGTAACATTAAAGGAAATAATCAGAAATTCCAATTAGGAAACCGAACATACCTTTTACCGCAAACACACTGATGGTAAAAGCACACAACATATTGTGTGTGAAGAATGACAGTTACTTTGAACCAACACCATAGACACAAGAATGGGTGTCTAAATATAGTACAGTAAAGGAATAGAGGAAGCAGGAGAATTGTTAAGTTAACCAAGGATTGTAACTCTTGAGAGTCACGTAGGAGTCATCTCCCATGTTGTAGAATTTCTCAAAATCAATCTCTTTGAGGCACCGATTCAGCTAGCATAGAAAGCCACAAACACAAAACTCTGCGTCACAACATTCCCTAATAAACGAATGTACAAGCCTACCTTTATACCCACAACTACACACTACAACAGAAACTATATGGTGTAGAGAATGCACACAACATATTGGTTCATGTTCAACCCTGACATAGTCTTTTATCTTGAACTCACCATACACACAATAATAGGAAGACAGAACTAAACAGTTTACTCTAAGGCATAAAGGTAACATAAAGGAAATAAGATGGAAGTCACAGGAATTATTTAAGTTACCAAGGATTGCAACTTTGAGATCATGTAGGATTACCATCCCATGTCGTAGATTCCTCAAAAATCCAACATAGTTTAGCACTCATTGCACCTAGCGTAGAAGCACCAAAACGTACAAACGTAATTAGAAATATTCCCCAATTAGAACTACCGAAGCGTACCTTAACCCGCAACTACACCTACACACAACTATGATGGTGTAAAAATGCACACAACATATTGGTGTCATGTTGAAGAATGACATAGTCTTAACTTTTGAACTGACCAAACACACACATATAGACAAACAGAAGATATTAGGGTTGTTTCTAAACATATAGTAACATAAAGGAAATAAGAGGGAAGCAGGGAGATAATTGTTCAAGATTAACAAGGATTGTAACTCTTGAGAGTCAGTAGGAGTCATCTCCATTTGTAGAATTTTCAAAATGCAATCTTCTTTGCGGACCGATTCAGCTAGCATACAAAAGCCACAAAAACAAAACTCTGCGTCACAACATTCCCTAATAACGAATGTACAAGCCTACCTTTATACCCAGCAACTACACCTACACAGAACTATGATGGTGTAGAGAAATGCACACAACATATTGGTGTCATGTTCAACCTGACATAGTCTTTTATTCTTGAACTCACCATCAACAATAATAGGGAAGACAGAACATAAGGTTTTCAAGCATATAGGTAACATTAAAGGAATAGATGGAGCAGGAGATTTTTAAGTTAACAAGGATTGAACTCTTGAGAGTCATGTAGGAGTTACCCCATGTTGTAGATTCTCAAAATCAACTGTTTGGGCACTATTACTAGGTAGAAGCAGCCAAAACGACAAAACTGTAAGTTCAGAATATTCCCAATTAGGAAACCGAACTACCTTTATACCAGCAACTACACCTACACACAACTATGATGGTGTAGAAAAATGCACACAACATATTGGTGTCATGTTGAGAATGACATAGTCTTTTACTTTTGAACTGACCAAACACACACATATAGACAAGACAGAGATATATAGGGTTGTTTCTAAAACATATAGGTACAGTAAGGAAATAAGAGGGAAGCAGGGAGAATTGTTCAAGATTAACCAAGGATTGTAACTCTTGAGAGTCACGTAGAGTCATCTCCCATGTTGTAGAATTTCTCAAATGCATTTCTTTGCGGCACCGATTCGCTAGCATAGAAGAGCCACAAAACAAAACTCTGCGCAACATTCCCTAATAAACAATGTACAAGCTACCTTTATACCAGCAACTACACCTACACAGAACTATGATGGTGTAGAAAAGCACACAACATATTGGTGTCATGTTAACTGACATAGTCTTTTATTCTTGAACTACCATACACACACATAATAGGAAGACAGAAATATAAGGTTTACTTCAAATATAGGTAACATTAAAGGAAATAAGAGGAAGCAGGGAGAATTTTAAGGTTAACAAGGATTGAACTCTTGAGAGTCAGTAGGAGTTACTCCCATGTGTAGATTTCTCAAAATCCAACATTTTGGGCACCATTCACCTAGTAGAAGCAGCCAAAACACAAAACTGTGTTCAGAATATTCCCAAAGAATACAAGCTACCTTTATACCCGCAACTACACCTACACAAACTATGATGGTGTAGAAAATGCACACAACATATTGGTGTCATGTTAGATGACATAGTCTTTTATTTTGAACTGACCAAACACACACATATAGACAAGAAGAAATATATAGGGTTTTCTAAAACATATAGGTAACATAAAGGAAATAAGAGGGAAGCAGGGAGAATTTTAAGATTAACAGGATTGTAACTCTTGAGAGTCAGTAGGAGTCACTCCCATGTTGTAGATTTCTCAAAATCAACTTTTGGGCACATTCACTAGCTAAACAGCCAAAACACAAAACTGGTCCAAAATTCCCAATAAACGAAGCAGTACCTTTATACCCGCAATACACCTACACAAACTATGATGGTGTAAAAATGCACACAACATATTGGTGTCATGTTAACTGACATAGTCTTTACTTGAACTGACAACACACACATATAGCAAGACAGAAGATATATAGGTTGTTTCAAACATATAGGTAACATAAAGGAAATAAGAGGGAAGCAGGAGAATTGTTAAGATTAACCAAGGATTGAACTCTTGAGAGTCACGTAGGAGTTCCCATGTTGTAGAATTTCTCAAAATGCAATCTTTTGCGGCACCGATTCGCTAGCATAAAAAGCACAAAACACAAAACTCTGCGTCACAACATTCCCATAAACGAATGTACAAGCTACCTTTACCCAGCAACTACACCTACACAGAACTATGTGGTGTAGAGAAAGCACACAACATTGGTGTCATGTTAACTGACATAGTCTTTATTTTGAACTACCAACACACACAAATAGGGAAGACAGAACATATAGGTTTACTTCCAAGCATATAGTAACATAAAGGAAATAAGATGGAAGCAGGAGAATTTTTAAGGTTAACAAGATTGCAACTCTTGAGAGTCAGTAGGAGTTACTCCCATGTGTAGATTTCCTTCAAAATCCAACTTTTGAGGCACCATTCACTAGCGTAGAACAGCAAACGCAAAACTGTAGTTCAGAAATTCCCAATAGAACACGAAGCATACCTTTATACCCGCAATACACACAACAACTATGATGGTGTAGAAAATGCAACAACATATTGGTGTCATTGAAAATGACATAGTCTTTTATTTGAACTACCAAACACACACATATAGAAAGACAGAAATATATAGGTTGTTTCTAAAACATATAGGTAACATAAAGGAAATAAGAGGGAAGCAGGGAAATTTTCAAGATTAACAAGGATTGTAACTCTTGAGAGTCAGTAGGAGTCACTCCCATGTTGTAGATTTCTCAAAATGCAATCTTCTTTGAGGCACCGATTCACTAGCATAAAAAGCCAAAAACAATCTGGTCAAAATTCCCTAATAAACGAAGTACAACCTACCTTTATACCAGCAACTACACCTACACAGAACTATGATGGTGTAGAAAATGCACACAACATATTGGTGTCATGTTCAACTGACATAGTCTTTTATTCTTAACTCACCTACACACAATAATAGGGAAGACAGAACATATACAGGTTTATTCCAAGCTATAGGTAAATTAAAGGAAATAAGATGGAAGCAGGAGAATCTTTTAAGGTTAACCAAGGATTGCAACTCTTGAGAGTCATGTAGGAGTTACCTCCCATGTGTAGATTTCCTTCAAAATCCAACATAGTTTAGGCACTCATTCACCTAGCGTAGAAGCAGCCAAAACGACAAAACTGTAAGTTCAGAATATTCCCCAATTGGAAACCGAAGCATACCTTTATACCCGCAATACACCACAACAACTATGATGGTGTAGAAAAATGCACACACATATTGGTGTCATGTTGAAGAATGACATAGTCTTTTACTTTTGAACTGACCAAACACACACATATAGACAAGACAGAAGATATTAGGGTTGTTTCTAAAACATATAGGTAACAGTAAAGGAAATAAGAGGGAAGCAGGGAGAATTGTTCAAGATTAACCAAGGATTGTAACTCTTGAGAGTCACGTAGGAGTCATCTCCCATGTTGTAGAATTTCTCAAAATGCAATCTTCTTTGCGGCACCGATTCAGCTAGCATAAAACAGCCACAAAACCAAAACTCTGCGCTCACAACATTCCCTAATAAACGAATGTACAAGCCTACCTTTATACCAGCAACTACACCTACACACAACTATGATGGTGTAGAAAAATGCACACAACATATTGGTGTCATGTTGAAGAATGACATAGTCTTTTACTTTTGAACTGACCAAACACACACATATAGACAAGACAGAAGATATAACATACCAAAACTACCCACCATCCCTCCACATACACACACCCCACCCCCCCCCACACCCCCCCCCCCCCCCCCCCCCCCCCCCCCCCCCCCCCCCCCCCCCCCCCCCCCCCCCCCCCCCCCCTCCCCCCCCCCCCCCCCCCCCCCCCCCCCCCCCCCCCCCCCCCCTAAAACCACCAAACACTATTATAATATTTATCAATTCCTCAAAATTATTTATATCATCTTATAAACAAACACCAATTAATTTTATTCCTATATATCATTTTTGTAGTAATGATTTGATGACATAATGAAAGCTAAAATAGCCCTGTTCATCAGACATTCCCAGGCGAAGGTACGTAGCTGTTCTGTCTATAAACTTGGTTGATTTTGTTTTTTTTTGCAGAGTGTTAATTTTCGTGGGTGCCTGATGTTTCTGCACCATTGGGGGATGATGGCATGCTGGTGCCACGTGATAATTCTTATTCTGCTACGTAGGTGGCATACTGTGTGATACTCTGAACAATTATCCTGAAGGGGAACCACAAAACCCATTTTTCTGTTCAAATGTTTGACATAATAAAAGCTGGTCTCTCTTCGATGCCATGTTCAAATCATGTAGAGCACTGTTGTGTATCTCACTGGTCCAACCAAAAAACCATCTGGGAGAAATTCCTTGTTTGTTTTTCTACCTAGATTTGATGTTTGTTGTTTTTGCTGTCGTTGTTCTTTGCTTTGTTCTTTGCTGTCTTTGTTGTTGTTTGTGTACGGTTCTTTGTTGTCTTTGTTATCTGCTTGGGTTTGCTCTATGTTGCTTTTGTTCTTTCTTGTTTTTGTCCTTTGCTGTCTGTGTTCTTTAGTGTCTGTGTTCTTTGTTTTCTTTGTTTTTGCTGTCTTCGTTCCTTGTTGTCTGTGTATTTTGTTGTCTTTGTTCTTTGCTGTCTGTATACTTTGTTGCCTTTGTTTCTTTAGGCTGTCTTTGTTCTTTGTTGCCTTTGTTCTTTGCTGTCTTTGTTCTTTGCTGTCTACGTATCTTTGTTGTTTTATTTGTTGTAATATGTTCCTTGCTGTCTTTTTTTTGATGTCTTGTTGCCTATTGTTCTTTGCTGTCTTCGTTCCTTGTTGTCTTTGTTCTTTGCTGTGTTGTTTGTTGTCTTATATTTGGTTGTCTGGTGTTCTTTGTTTGTCTTTGTTCTTTGCTGTGTTTGTTTGTTGTCTTTATTTGTTGTCTGTGTTCTTATGTTGTCTACTGTTCTTTGCTGTGTGTCTTGTGTCTTTATTATTGTTGTCTGTGTTGTTTGTTGTCTGTGTTCTTTTGTTGTCTCTGTTCTTTGCTGTGTTGTTTGTTGTCTTTATTTGTTGTTGTGTTGTTTGTTGTCTGTGTTCTTCTGTTGTCGTCTGTTCTTTGCTGTGTGTTGTTGTCTGTGTTCTTTGTTATCTTGTTCTTTGCTTGTTGTTTGTTGTCTGTAGTTCTTTTGTTAATCTCTTGTTGTTTGCTGTGTTTGTTGTTGTCTGTGTTCTTTTGTTGTCTCTGTTGTTCGCTGTCTTTGTTCTTTGTTGCCTTTCTTCTGTTGCTATCTTTGCCTGTCTATGTTCTTTGTTGTCTTTATTTATTGTCTTTGTTCTTTGTGTCTTTGTTTCTTTGCTGTCTTTAGTTCTTTGTTCTTTGTCTTTGTCGCCTTTGTTATTTTTTGCCTATGTTCTTTGTCGCCTTATGTTCTTTGTTGGCTTGTGTGCTTTGTTGTCTTTGTCTTTGCTGTCTTTGTTCTTTGTTGTCTGTGTTCTTTGCTGTCTTTGTTCTTTGTAGTCTGTGTTCAGTTTGTTGTCTGTGTTCTTTGTTGTTCTTTTGTTCTTTGTTGACTGTGTGCTTTTGTTCTTTGCTGTCTTTGTTGCTGTGTTCTTTGTTGTCTGTGTTTCTTTGTTGTACTTTGTTCTTTGCTGTCCTTTGTTCTATGTAGCCTGTGTTCTTTGTTACTTGTGTTCTTTGTTGTCTTTGTTCTTTGTGGTCATTGTGTTTTTTGCTGTCTTTGTTCTTTGTTGTCTGATGAAAATTGCTTTCTTTGCTCTCTGTTTGTTCATTGGTCAAAACTTTGCGCCTGTGTGTTTTGTTATAATGATACACCGTCTGACCTTTCTGTTTTTTTTCGCCCAAAGAACTCAAA
>JAPXFY010000029.1:10179118-10236618 GCA_030674185.1 Monoplex corrugatus
CATCTCCCATGTTGTAGAATTTCTCAAAATGCAATCTTCTTTGCGGCACCGATTCAGATAGCATAGAAAGAGCCACAAAACACAAAACACTGCGCTCACAACATTCCCTAATAAACGAATGTACAAGCCTACCTTTATACCCAGCAACTACACCTACACAGAACTATGATGGTGTAGAGAAATGCACACAACATATTGGTGTCATGTTCAACCCTGACATAGTCTTTTATTCTTGAACTCACCATACACACACAAAATACGGAAGACAGAACATATCCAGGGTTACTTCCACGCCATATAGGTAACATTAAACGAAATAAGATGGAAGCAGGGAGAATCTTTTAAGATTAACCAAGGATTGCAACTCTTCAGAATCATGTAGGAGTTACCTCCCATGTCGTAGATTTCCTCAAAATCCAACATAGTTTGAGGCACTCATTCACCTAGCGTAGAAGCAGCCAAAACGCACAAAACTGTAAGTTCAGAATATTCCCCAATTAGGAATACCGAAGCGTACCTTTATACCACGCAACTACACCTACACACAACTATGATGGTGTAGAAAAATGCACACAACATATTGGTGTCATGTTGAAGAATGACATAGTCTTTTACTTTTGAACTGACCAAACACACACATATAGACAAGACAGAAGATATATAGGGTTGTTTCTAAAACATATAGGTAACAGTAAAGGAAATAAGAGGGAAGCAGGGATAATTGTTCAAGATTAACCAAGGATTGTAACTCTTGACAGTCACGTAGGAGTCATCTCCCATGTTGTAGAATTTCTCAAAATGCAATGTTCTTTGCGGCACAGATTCAGCTAGCATAGAAAGAGCCACAAAACACAAAACTCTGCGCTCACAACATTCCCTAATAAACGAATGTACAAGCCTACCTTTATACCCAGCAACTACACCTGCACAGAACTATGATGGTGAAGAGAAATGCACACAACATATTGGTGTCATGTTCAACCCTGACATAGTCTTTTATTCTTGAACTCACCATACACACACATAATAGGGAAGACAGAACATATACAGGTTTACTTCCAAGCCATACAGGTAACATTAAAGGAAATAAGATGGAAGCAGGGAGAATCTTTTAAGGTTAACCAAGGATTGCAACTCTTGAGAGTCATGTAGGATTTACCTCCCATGTCGTAGATTTCCTCAAAATCCAACATAGTTTGAGGCACTCATTCACATAGCGTAGAAGCAGCCAAAACGCACAAAACTGTAAGTTCAGAATATTCCCCAATTAGGAATACCGAAGCATACCTTTATACCCTGCAACAACTCCTACACACAACTATGATGGTGTAGAAAAATGCACACAACATATTGGTGTAATGTTCAAGAATGACAGATACTTTTACTTTTGAACTGACCAAACACACATATATAGACAAGACAGAAGATATATAGGGTTGTTTCCAAAACATATAGGTAACAGTAAAGGAAATAAGAGGGAAGCAGGGAGAATTGTTCAAGATTAACCAAGGATTGTAACTCTTAAGAGTCACGTAGGAGTCATCTCCCATGTTGTAGAATTTTCAAAATCCAATCTTCTTTGCGGCAACGATTCAGCTAGCATAGAAAGAGCCACAAAACACAAAACTCTGCGCTCACAACATTCCCCAATAAACGAATGTACAAGCCTACCGTTATACCCTGCAACTACACCTACACACAACTATGATGGTGTCGAGAAATGCACACAACATTGTGGTGTCATGTTCAAGACTGACATAGTCTTTTATTCTTGAACTCACCATACACACACACAATACGGAAGACAGAACATATACAGGTTACTTCCAAGGCATATAGGTAACATTAAAGGAAATAAGATGGAAGCAGGGTGAATCTTTTAAGATTAACCAAGGATTGCAACTCTTGAGAGTCATGTAGGAGTTACCTCCCATGTCGTAGATTTCCTCAAAATCCAACATAGTTTCAGGCACTCATTCACCTAGCGTAGAAGCAGCCAAAACGAACAAAACTGTAAGTTCAGAAGATTCCCCAATTAGGAATACCGAAGCGTACCTTTATCCCCGCAACTACACCTACACACAACTATGATGGTGTAGAAAAATGCACACAACATCTTGGTGTCATGTTCAAGAATGACATAGTCTTTTACTTTTGAACTGACCAAACACACACATATAGACAAGACAGAAGATATATAGGGTTGATTCCAAAACATATAGGTAACAGTAAAGGAAATAAGAGGGAAGCAGGGAGAATTGTTCAAGATTAACCAAGGATTGTAACTCTTGAGAGTCACGTAGGAGCCATCTCCCATGTTGTAGAATTTCTCAAAATGCAATCTTCTTTGCCGCACCGATTCGGCTAGCATACAAAAAGCCACAAAACACAAAACTACGCTCAGAACAGTCCGCAATAAACGAATGTACAAGTCTACCTTTATACCCAGCAACTACACCTACACACAACTATGATGGTTTAGAGAAATGCACACAACATATTGGTGTCATGTTCAACCCTGACATAGTCTTTTATTCTTGAACTCACCATACACACACACAATACGGAGGACAGAACATATACAGGTTACTTCCATGCCATATAGGTAACATTAAAGGAAATAAGATGGAAGCAGGGAGAATCTTTTAAGATTAACCAATGATTGCAACTCTTGAGAGTCATGTAGGAGTTACCTCCCATGTCGTAAATTTCCTCAAAATCCAACATAGTTTGAGGCACTCATTCACCTAGCGTAGAAGCAGCCAAAACGCACAAAACTGTAAGTTCAGAATATACCCCAATTAGGAATACCGAAGCGTACCTTTATACCGCGCAAATACTCCTACACACAACTATGATGGTGTATAAAATGTACACAACATATTGGTGTCATGTTCAAGAATGACATATTCTTTTACTTTTGAACTGACCTCAAAATCCAACATAGTTTGAGACACTCATTCACCTAGCGTAGAAGCAGCCAAAACGCACAAAACTCTAAGTTCAGAATATTCCCCAATTAGGAATACCGAAGCGTACCTTTATACCCCGAAACTATTCCTACACACAACTATGATGGTGTAGAAAAATGCACACAACATATTTGTGTCATGTTCAAGAATGACAGAGTCTTTTACTTTTGAACTGACCAAACACACACATATAGACAAGACAGAAGATATATAGGGTTGTTTCCAAAACATATAGGTAACAATAAAGGAAATAAGAGGGAAGCAGGGAGAATTGTTCAAGATTAACCAAGGATTGTAACTCTTGAGAGTCACGTAGGAGTCATCTCCCATGTTGTAGAATTTTCAAAATCCAATCTTCTTTGCGGCACCGATTCAGCTAGCATAGAAAGAGCCACAAAACAAAAAACTCTACGCTCAGAACATTCCGCAATAAACGAATGTTCAAGGCTACCTTTATACCCAGCAACTACACCTACACACAACTATGATGGTGTAGAGAAATGCACACAACATATTGGTGTCATGTTCAAGACTGACATAGTCTTTTATTCTTGAACTCACCATACACACACATAATACGGAAGACAGAACATATACAGGGTTACTTCCTAGCCATATAAGTAACATTAAAGGAAATAAAATGGAAGCAGGAGAATCTTTTAAGATTAACCAAGGAATGAAACTCTTGAGAGTCATGTAGGAGTTACCTCCCATGTCATAGATTTCCTCAAATCCAACATCGTTTGAGGCACTCATTCACCTAGCATAGAAGCAGCCAAAACGCACAAAACTGTAAGTTCAGAATATTCCCCAGTTAGGAATACCGAAGCGTACCTTTATACCCCGCAACTACTCCTACACACAACTATGATGGTGTAGAAAAATGCACACAACATCTTGGTGTCATGTTCAAGAATGACAGAGTGTTTTACTTTTTAACTGACTAAACACACACATATTGACAAGACAGAAGATATATAGGGTTGATTCCAAAACATATAGGTAACAGTAAAGGAAATAAGAGGGAAGCAGGGAGAATTGTTCAAGATTAACCAAGGATTGTAACTCTTGAGAGTCACGTAGGAGTCATCTCCCACGTTGTGGAATTTCTCAAAATCCAATCTTCTTTGTGGCACCGATTCAACTAGCATACAAACAGCCACAAAACACAAAACTCTACGCTCAGAACATTCCCGAATAAACGAATGTACAAGCCTACCTTTATACTTAGCAACTACACCTACACACAACTATGATGGTGTAGAGAAATGCACACAACATATTGGTGTCATGTTCAAGACTGACATAGTCTTTTATTCTTGAACTCACCATACACACACATAATACGGAATCCAGAACATATACAGGGTTACTTCCTAGCCATATAAGTAACATTAAAGGAAATAAAATGGAAGCAGGAGAATCTTTTAAGATTAACCAAGGAATGAAACTCTTGAGAGTCATGTAGGAGTTACCTCCCATGTCATAGATTTCCTCAAAATCCAACATAGTTTGAGGCACTTATTCACCTAGCGTAGAAGCAGCCAAAACGCACAAAACTGTAAGTTCAGAATATTCCCCAATTAGGAATACCGAAGCGTACCTTTATACCCCGCAAGTACACCAACAAACAACTAAGGAATGTTCTGAGCTTACCACTTTATGCTTTGTGGCTACGTCTACGCTAGCTGAATGGGTAACGCAAACTGTGTTGGGTTTGAGAAATTCTACATGGGAGATAACTCCCTGACTCTCAAGAGTTATGTTACTTAGTTGATATTTAAAACTTCTCCCTGCTTCCTTCTTCGTTCCTTTGGTATTACATATATGCCTTGAAAGTAGTACTGTATATTTTCTGTCTGGTCTATGTGTGTGTGTTTGGTCAGTACAAAAATAAAAGACTGTGTCAATCTTGAACATAAGACCAATATATTGTATGAATTTCTTTCCACCATCGTGGTTGTGTGTAGCGTAGTTGAAGGTATATGGGTAACTTGGGCATTCATTTCTTTAAGGAATGTTCTGAGCTTACCACTTAATGCTTTGTGGCTACGTCTACGCTAGCTGAATGGGTAACGCAAAGTGTGTTGGGTTTGAGATATTCTGCATGGGAGATAACTCCCTGAATCTCAAGAGTTATGTTACTTAGTTGATATTTAAAACTTCTCCCTGCTTCCCTCTTATTTCCTTTGGTATTACATATATGCCATGGAATCAACCCTGTATAAGTTCTATCTGATCTATGTGTATGTGTTTGGTCAGTTCAAGAAGAGTAGACTGTGTCAATCTTGATCATAATACCAATATATTGTATGAATTTCTTTCCACCATCGTGGTTGTGTGTAGCGTAGTTGCAGGGTATATGGATAACATGGGCATTCCTTTCTTTAAGGAATGTTCTGAGCTCACCACTTTATTCTTTGCGGCTACGTCTATACTAACTGTGTTGGGTTTGAGAAATTCTACATGGGAGATAACTCCCTGACTCTCAAGAGTTATGTTACTTAGTTGATATTTAAAACTTCTCCCTGCTTCCTTCTTCGTTCCTTTGGTATTACATATATGCCTTGAAAGCAGTCCTGTATATTTTCTGTCTGGTCTATGTGTGTGTGTTTGGTCAGTACAAGAATAAAAGACTGTGTCAATCTTGAACATAAGACCAATATATTGTATGAATTTCTTTTCACCATCGTGGTTGTGTGTAGCGTAGTTGAAGGTGTATGGGTAACTTGGGCATTCATTTCTTTAAGCAATGTTCTGATCTTACCACTTTATGCTTTGTGGCTACGTCTACGCTAGCTGAATGGGTAACGCAAACTGTGTTGGGTTTGTGAAATTCAACATGGGAGATAACACCCTGACTCTCAAGAGTTATGTTACTTAGTTGATATTTAAAACTTTTCCCTGCTTCCCTCTTATTTCCTTTGGAATAACATATATGCCTTGGAAGTTACGCTGTATATGTTCTGTCGTGTTTATGTGTATGTGTTTGGTCAGTTCAAGAATAAGAGACTGTGTCAATCTTGAACATAAGACCAATATATTGTATAAATTTCTTTCCACCATCGTGGTTGTGTGTAGCGTAGTTGCAGGGTATATGGGTAACTTGGGCATTCATTTCTTTAAGGAATGTTCTGAGCTTACCACTTAATGCTTTGTGGCTACGTCTACGCTAGCTGAATGGGTAACGCAAACTGTGTTGGGTTTGAGAAATTCTACATGGAGATAACTCCCTGACTCTCAAGAGTTATGTTACTTAGTTGATATTTAAAACTTCTCCTTGCTTCCTCTTATTTCCTTTGGTATTACATATATGCCTTGGAAGTTACGCTGTATATGTTCTGTCTTGTCTATGTGTGTGTGTTTGGTCAGTTGAAGAATAAGAGACTGTGTCAATCTGAAACATAAGACCAATATATTGTATGAATTTCTTTCCACCATCGTGGTTGTGTGTAGCGTAGTTGCAGGGTATATGGATGACATGGGCATTCCTTCCTTTAAGGAATGTTCTGAGCTTACCACTTTATGCTTTGTGGCTGCGTCTATGCCAGCTGAATGGGTAACGCAAACTGTGTTGGGTTTGAGAAATTCTACATGGGAGATAACGCCCTGGCTCTCAAGAGTTATGTTACATAGTTGATATTTAAAACTTCTCCCTGCTTCCCTCTTATTTCCTTTGGTATTACATATATGCCTTGGAAGTTACGCTGTATATGTTCTGTCTTGTCTATGTGTGTGTGTTTGGTCAGTTCAAGAATAAGAGACTGTGTCAATCTGAAACATAAGACCAATATATTGTATAAATTTCTTTCCACCATCGTGGTTGCTGTAGCGTCGTTGCAGGGTATATGAGTAACTTGGGCATTCATTTCTTTAAGGAATGTTCTGAGCTTACCACTTTATGCTTTGTGGCTACGTCTACGCTAGCTGAATGGGTAACGCAAACTGTGTTGGGTTTGAGAAATTCTACATGGGAGATAACTCCCTGACTCTCAAGAGTTATGTTACATAGTTGATATTTAAAACTTCTCCCTGCTTCCTTCTTCGTTCCTTTGGTATTACATATATGCCTTGAAAGCAGTCCTGTATATTTTCTGTCTGTCTATGTGTGTGTGTTTGGTCAGTACAAGAAAAAAAGACTGTGTCAATCTTGAACATAAGACCAATATATTGTATGAATTTCTTTCCACCATCGTGGTTGTGTGTAGCGTAGTTGAAGGTGTATGGGTAACTTGGGCATTCATATCTTTAAGCAATGTTCTGATCTTACCACTTTATGCTTTGTGGCTACGTCTACGCTAGCTGAATGGGTAACCCCCCCCCCCCCCCCCCCCCCCCCCCCCCCCCCCCCCCCCCCCCCCCCCCCCCCCCCCCCCCCCCCCCCCCCCCCCCCCCCCCCCCCCCCCCCCCCCCCCCCCCCCCCCCCCCCCCCCCCCCCCCCCCCCCACTTTATGCTTTGTGGCTGCGTCTATGCCAGCTGAATGGGTAACGCAAACTGTGTTGGTTTGAGAAATTCTACATGGGAGATAACGCCCTGACTTCAAGAGTTATGTTACATAGTTGATATTTAAAACTTCTCCCTGCTTCCCTCTTATTTCCTTTGGTATTACATATATGCCTTGGAAGTTGCGCTGTATATGTTCTGTCTTGTCTATGTGTACGTGTTTTGGTCAGTTCAAGAATAAGAGACTGTGTCAATCTGAAACATAAGACCAATATATTGTATAAATTTCTTTCCACCATCGTGGTTGTGTGTAGCGTAAGTTGCAGGGTATATGGTAACTTGGGCATTCATTTCTTTATGGAATATTCTGAGCTTACCACTTATGCTTTGTGGCTACGTCTACGCTAGTTGAATGGGTAACGCAAACTGTGTTGGGTTTGAGAAATTCTGCATGGGAGATAACTCCCTGAATCTCAAGAGTTATGTTACTTAGTTGATATTTAAAACTTCTCCCTGCTTCCCTCTTATTTCCTTTGGTATTACATATATGCCTTGGAAGTTACGCTGTATATTTTTCTGTCTTGTCTATGTGTAGTGTTTGGTCAGTTCAAGAATAAGAGACTGTGTCAATCTTGATCATAAGACCAATATATTGTATGAATTTCTTTCCACCATCGTGGTTGTGTGTAGCGTAGTTGCAGGGTATATGGATAACATGGGCATTCCTTTCTTTAAGGAATGTTCTGAGTTTCCACCACTTTATGCTTTGTGGCTACGTCTATACTAAGCTGTGTTGGGTTTGAGAAATTCTACATGGGAGATAACTCCCTGACTCTCAAGAGTTATGTTACTTAGTTGATATTTAAAACTTCTCCCTGCTTCCCTCTTATTTCCTTTGGTATTAAATATATCCATGGAATCAACCTGTATAAGTTCTGTCTTGTCTATGTGTACGTGTTTGGTCAGTTCAAGAATAAGACTGTGTCAATCTGAAACATAAGACCAATATATTGTATGAATTTCTTTCCACCATCGTGGTTGTGTGTAGCGTAGTTGCAGGGTATATGGATAACTTGGCATTCATTTCTTTAAGGAATGTTCTGAGCTTACCACTTTATGCTTTGTCGGCTACGTCTTGCTAGCTGAATGGGTACGCAAACTGTGTTGGGTTTGAGAAATTCTACATGGGAGATAACGCCTGACTCTCAAGAGTTATGTTTACTTAGTTGATATTTACAAACTTCTCCTGCTTCCTCTTTCGTTCCTTTGGTATTACATATATGCCTTGGAAGTTACGCTGTATATTTCTGTCTTGTCTATGTGTGTGTGTTTGGTCAGTTCAAGAATAAGAGACTGTGTCAATCTGAAACATAAGACCAATATATTGTATAAATTTCTTTCCACCATCGTGGTTTGTGTAGCGTAGTTGCAGGGTAATGGATGAACATGTGGGCATTCCTTTCTTTAAGGAATGTTCTGAGCTTACCACTTTATGCTTTGTGGCTCGTCTATCCAGCTGAATGGGTACGCAAACTGTGTTGGGTTTGAGAAATTCTAACATGGGAATAACCCCTGACTCTCAAGAGTTATGTTACTAGTTGATATTTAAAACTTCTTCCCTGCTTCCCTCTTATTTCCTTTGGTATTACATATATGCCTTGGAAGTTACGCTTATATGTTCTGTCTTGTCTATGTGTGTGTTTTGGTCAGTTCAAGAATAAGAGACTGTGTCAATCTGAAACATAAGACCAATATATTGTATAAATTTCTTTCCACCATCGTGGTTGTGTGTAGCGTAGTTGCAGGGTATATGGTAACTTGGGCATTCATTTCTTTAAGAAATCTTCTGGCTTACCACTTAATGCTTTGTGGCTCGTCTATGCTAGCTGAATGGGTAGCGCAAACTGTGTTGGGTTTGAGAAATTCTAATGGGAGATAACGCCTGACTCTCAAGAGTTATGTTTCTTAGTTGATATTTAAAACTTCTCCTGCTTCCCTCTTATTTCCTTTGGATTACATATATGCCTTGGAAGTTACGCTGTATATGTTCTGTCTTGTCTATGTGTGTGTGTTTGGTCAGTTAAGAATAAGAGACTGTGTCAATCTGAAACATAAGACCAATATATTGTATAAATTTCTTTCCACCATGTGGTTGTGTGTAGCGTAGTTGCAGGGTATATGGGATACATGGGCATTCCTTTCTTTAAGGAATGTTCTGAGCTTACCACTTTAATGCTTTGTGGCTGACGTCTATCCAGCTGAATGGGTAACGCAAACTGTGTTGGGTTTGAGAAATTCTACATGGGAGATAACCCCTGACTCTCAAGAGTTATGTTACTAGTTGATATTTAAAACTTCTCCCTGCTTCCCTCTTATTTCCTTTGGTATTACATATATGCCTTGGAAGTTACGCTGTATATGTTCTGTCTCTGTCTATGTGTGTGTGTTTGGTCAGTTCAAGAATAAGAGACTGTGTCAATCTTGAATCATAAGTACCAATATATTGTATAAATTTCTTTCCACCATCGTGGTTGTGTGTAGCGTAGTTGCAGGGTATATGGATAACTTGGGCATTCCTTTCTTTAAGGAATGTTCTGAGCTACCACTTTATTCTTTGTGGCTACGTCTAGCTACTGAGTAGCAACTGTGTTGGGTTTGAGAAATTCTACATGGGAGATAACTCCCTGACTCTCAAGAGTTATGTTACATAGTTGATATTTAAAACTTCTCCCTGCTTCCTTCTTCGTTCCTTTGGTATTACATATATGCCTTGAAAGCAGTCCTGTATATTTTCTGTCTGGTCTATGTGTGTGTGTTTGGTCAGTACAAGAAAAAAAGACTGTGTCAATCTTGAACATAAGACCAATATATTGTATGAATTTCTTTCCACCATCGTGGTTGTGTGTAGCGTAGTTGAAGGTGTATGGGTAACTTGGGCATTCATATCTTTAAGCAATGTTCTGATCTTACCACTTTATGCTTTGTGGCTACGTCTACGCTAGCTGAATGGGTAACGCAAACTGTGTTGGGTTTGTGAAATTCTACATGGGAGATAACTCCCTGAATCTCAAGAGTTATGTTACTTAGTTGATATTTAAAACTTCTTCCTGCTTCCCTCTTATTGCCTTTGGTATTAGATATATGCCATGGAATCAACCCTGTATAAGTTCTATTTTATCTATGTGTATGTGTTTGGTCAGTTCAAGAATAGTAGACTGTGTCAATCATCATCATAAGACCTACATATTGTATGAATTTCTTTCCACCATCGTGGTTGTGTGTAGCGTAATTGCAGGGTATATGGATAACATGGGCATTCCTTTCTTTAAGGAATGTTCTGAGCTCACCACTTTATGCTTTGTGGCAACGTCTATACTAGCTGTGTTGGGTTTGAGAAATTCTACATGGGAGATAACTCCCTGACTCTCAAGAGTTATGTTACTTAGTTGATATTTAAAACTTCTCCCTGCTTCCCTCTTATTTCCTTTGGTTTTACATATATGCCATGGAATCAACCCTATATTAGTTCTGTCTTGTCTATGTGTACGTGTTTGGTCAGTTCAAGAATAGTAGACTGTGTCAATCTTGATCATAAGACCAATATATTGTATGAATTTCTTTCCACCATCGTGGTTGTGTGTAGCGTAGTTGCAGATTATATGGGTAACTTGGGCATTCCTTTCTTTAAGGAATGTTCTGAGCTTACCACTTTATGCTTTGTGGCTACGTCTACGCTAGCTGAATGGGTAACGCAAACTGTGTTGGGTTTGAGAAATTCTACATGGGAGATAACTCCCTGAATCTCAAGAGTTATGTTACTTAGTTGATATTTAAAACTTCTTCCTGCTTCCCTCTTATTTCCTTTGGTATTAGATATATGCCATGGAATCAACCCTGTATAAGTTCTATCTTATCTATGTGTATGTGTTTGGTCAGTTCAAGAATAGTAGACTGTGTCAATCTTCATCATAAGACCTACATATTGTATGAATTTCTTTCCAACATCGTGGTTGTGTGTAGCGTAATTGCAGGGTATATGGATAACATGGGCATTGCTTTCTTTAAGGAATGTTCTGAGCTCACCACTTTATGCTTTGTGGCTGCGTCTATGCCAGCTGAATGTGTAACGCAAACTGTGTTGGGTTTGAGAAATTCTACATGGGAGATAACGCCCTGACTCTCAAGAGTTATGTTACATAGTTGATATTTAAAACTTCTCCCTGCTTCCCTCTTATTTCCTTTGGTATTACATATATATGTCTTGGAAGTTGCGCTGTATATGTTCTGTCTTGTCTATGTGTACGTGTTTGGTCAGTTCAAGAATAAGAGACTGTGTCAATCTGAAACATAAGACCAATATATTGTATGAATTTGTTTCCACCATCGTGTTTGTGTGTAGCGTAGTTGCAGGGTATATGGGTAACTTGGGCATTCATTTCTTTAAGGAATGTTCTGAGCTTACCACTTTATGCTTTGTGGCTACGTCTATGCTAGCTGAATGGGTAACGCAAAGTGTGCTGGGTTTGAGAAATTCTACATGGGAGATAACTCCCTGACTCTCAAGAGTATGTTACTTAGTTGATATTTAAAACTTCTACCTGCTTCCTTCTTCGTTCCTTTGGTATTACATATATGCCTTGGAAGTTACGCTGTATATGTTCTGTCTTGTCTATGTGTGTGTGTTTGGTCAGTTCAAGAATAAGAGACTGTGTCTATCTGAAACATAAGACGAATATATTGTATAAATATCTTTCCACCTTCGTGGTTATGTGTAGCGTAGTTGCAGGGTATATGGATGACATGGGCATTCATTTCTTTAAGGAATGTTCTGAGCTTACCACTTTATGCTTTGTGGCTACGTCTACGCTAGTTGAATGGGTAACGCAAACTGTGTTGGGTTTGAGAAATTCTGCATGGGAGATAACTCCCTGAATCTCAAGAGTTATGTTACTTAGTTGATATTTAAAACTTCTCCTTGCTTCCCTCTTATTTCCTTTGGTATTACATATATGCCTTGGAAGTTGCGCTGTATATGTTCTGTCTTGTCTATGTGTACGTGTTTGGTCAGTTCAAGAATAAGAGACTGTGTCAATCTTCATCATAAGACCAATATATTGTATGAATTTCTTTCCACCATCGTGGTTGTGTGTAGCGTAGTTGCAGGGTATATGGATAACATGGGCATTCCTTTCTTTAAGGAATGTTCTGAGCTTACCACTTTATGCTTTGTGGCTACGTCTATACTAGCTGTGTTGGGTTTTAGAAATTCTACATGGGAGATAACTCCCTGACTCTCAAGAGTTATGTTACTTAGTTGATATTTAAAACTTCTCCCTGCTTCCCTCTTATTTCCTTTGGTATTACATATATACCATGGAATCAACTCTGTATAAGTTCTGTCTTGTCTATGTGTATGTGTTTGGTCAGTTCAAGAATAAGAGACTGTGTCAATCTTGATCATCAGACCAATATATTGTATGAATTTCTTTCCACCATCGTGGTTGTGTGTAGCGTAGTTGCAGGGTATATGGGTAACTTGGGCATTCATATCTTTAAGCAATGTTCTGATCTTACCACTTTATGCTTTGTGGCTACGTCTACGCTAGCTGAATGGGTAACGCAAACTGTGTTGGGTTTGAGAAATTCTACATGGGAGATAACTCCCTGACTCTCAAGAGTTATGTTACTTAGTTGATATTTAAAACTTCTCCTTGCTTCCTTCTTCGTTCCTTTGGTATTACATATATGCCTTGGAAGTTACGCTGTATATGTTCTGTCTTGTCTATGTGTGTGTGTTTGGTCAGTTCAAGAATAAGAGACTGTGTCAATCTGAAACATAAGACCAATATATATTTTTTGAATTTCTTTCCACCATCGTGGTTGTGTGTAGCGTAGTTGCAGGGTATATGGATGACATGAGCATTCCTTTCTTTAAGGAATGTTCTGAGCTTACCACTTTATGGTTTGTGGCTGCGTCTATGCCAGCTGAATGGGTAACGCAAACTGTGTTGGGTTTGAGAAATTCTACATGGGAGATAACGCCCTGACTCTCAAGAGTTATGTTACATTGTTGATATTTAAAACTTCTCCTTGCTTCCCTCTTATTTCCTTTGGTATTACATATATGCCTTGGAAGTTACGCTGTATATGTTCTGTCTTGTTTATGTGTGTGTGTTTGGACAGTTCAAGAATAAGAGACTGTGTCAATCTGAAACATAAGACCAATATATTGTATGAATTTCTTTCCACCATTGTGTTTGTGTGTAGCGTAGTTGCAGTGTATATGGGTAACTTATGCATTTATTTCTTTAAGGAATGTTCTGAGCTTACCACTTCATGCTTTGTGGCTACGTCTACGCTAGTTGAATGGGTAACGCAAACTGTATTGGGTTTGAGATATTCTGCATGGGAGATAACTCCCTGAATCTCAAGAGTTATGTTACTTAGTTGATATTTAAAACTTCATCCTGCTTCCCTCTTATTTCCTTTGGTATTACATATATGCCATGGAATCAACCCTGTATAAGTTCTATCTGATCTATGTGTATGTGTTTGGTCAGTTCAAGAAGAGTAGACTGTGTCAATCATGATCATAATACCAATATATTGTATGAATTTCTTTCCACCATCGTGGTTGTGTGTAGCGTAGTTGCAGGGTATATGGATAACATGGGCATTCCTTTCTTTAAGGAATGTTCTGAGCTCACCACTTTATTCTTTGCGGCTACGTCTATACTAACTGTGTTGGGTTTGAGAAATTCTACATGGGAGATAACTCCCTGACTCTCAAGAGTTATGTTACTTAGTTGATATTTAAAACTTCTCTCTGCTTCCCTCTTATTTCCTTTGGTATTACATATATGTTTTGGAATCAACCCTGTATAAGTTCTGTCTTGTCTATGTGTACGTGTTTGGTCAGTTCAAGAATAGTAGACTGTGTCAATCTTGATCATAAGACCAATATATTGTATAAATTTCTTTCCACCATCATGGTTGTGTGTAGCGTAGTTGCAGGGTATATGGATAACTTGGGCATTCATTTCTTTAATGTTACCTATATGCCTTGGAAGTAAACCTGTATATGTTCTGTCTTCTCTATTATCTGTGTGTATGGTGAGTTCAAGAATAAAAGACTATGTCAGTCTTGAACATGACACCAATATGTTGTGTGCAATTCTCTACACCATCATATTTGTGTGTAGGTGTAGTTGCGGGGTATAAAGGTACGCTTCGGTATTCCTATTTGGGGAATATTCTGAACTTACAGTTTTGTGCGTTTTGGCTGCTTCTACGCTAGGTGAATGAGTGTCTCAAACTATGTTGGATTTTGAGGAATTCTACGACATGGGAGGTAACTCCTACATGACTCTCAAGAGTTGCAATCCTTGGTTAACCTTAAAAGATTCTCCCTGCTTCCATCTTATTTCCTTTAATGTTACCTATATGCCTTGGAAGTAAACCTCTATATGTTCTGTCTTCCGTATTATGTGTGTGTATGGTGAGTTCAAGAATAAAAGACTATGTCAGTCTTGAACATGACACCAATATGTTGTGTGCATTTCTCTACACCATCATAGTTGTGTGTAGGTGTAGTTGCTGGGTATAAAGGTAGGCTTGTACATTTGTTTATTGGGGATGTTCTGAGCGTAGAGTTTTTTGTTTTGTGGCTGTTTGTATGCTAGCTGAATCGGTGCCGCAAAGAAGATTGGATTTTGATAAATTCTACAACATGGGAGATGACTCCTACGTGACTCTCAAGAGTTACAATCCTTGGTTAATCTTGAACAATTCTCCCTGCTTCCCTCTTATTTCCTTTACTGTTACCTTTATGTTTTGGAAACAACCCTATATATCTTCTGTCTTGTCTATATGTGTGTGTTTGGTCAGTTCAAAAGTAAAAGACTATGTCATTCTTCAACATGACACCAATATGTTGTGTGCATTTTTCTACACCATCACAGCTGTGTGTAGGTGTAGTTGCGGGGTATAAAGGTACGCTTCGGTAATCTTAATTGGGGAATATTCTGAACTTACAGTTTTGTGCGTTTTGGCTGCTTCTACGCTAGGTGAATGAGTGTCTCAAACTATGTTGGATTTTAAGGAAATCTACGACATGGGAGGTAACTCCTACATGACTCTCAAGAGTTGCAATCCTTGGTTAATCTTAAAAGATTCTCCCTGCTTCCATCTTATTTCCTTTAATGTTACCTATACGCCTTGGAAGTAAACCTGTATATGTTCTGTCTTCCCTATTATGTGTTTGTATGGTGAGTTCAAGAATAAAAGACTATGTCAGTCTAGACCATGACACCAATATGTTGTGTGCAATTCTCTACACCATCATAGTTGTGTGTAGGTGTAGTTGCTGGGTATAGAGGTAGGCTTGTACATTCGTTTATTGGGGAATGTTCTGAGCGTAGAGTTTTTCTGTTTTGTGGCTCTTTCTATGATAGCTGAATCGGTGCTGCAAAGAAGATTGGATTTTGAGAAATTCTGCAACATGGGAGATGACTCTTACGTGACTCTCAAGAGTTACAATCCTTGGTTAATCTTGAACAATTCTCCCTGCTTCCCTCTTATTTCATTTACTGTGAGCTATATGTTTTGGAAACAACCCTATATATCTTCTGTTTTGTCTATATGTGTGTGTTTGGTCAGTTCAAAAGTAAAAGAGTATGTCATTCTTGAACATGACACCAATATGTTGTGTGGATTTTTCTACACCATCATAGTTGTGTGTAGGTGTAGTTGCGTGGTATAAAGGTACACTTCGGTATTCCTAATTGGGGAATATTCTGAACTTACAGTTTTGTGCGTTTTGGCTGCTTCTACGCTAGGTGAATGAGTGCCTCAAACTAAGCTATGCACAAAAAGTTAAGGATCACTATGAGAAAACAGGTGCGTAATAAACTCAGTTCGCTACTATTATTTATTTCTAAATTGTTATGAATTCTTGTTCAGCTGTAAGTGGGCGATGTTGTGTTAGTGCGAAAATTGCACGGGATTCTCTGCTACTGAGCTTGGCCGCAAAAGGAAAAGCGGAAACTTGCGAAAAAGGACCTTGTTTTGGACCGTTCTGCCTGAACACATTGCACAAGCCAGATGGAAAAACCATTATGCACGTGCAAGCACTGCTGTTTATGTGTGAGATGCTGTCTCTTGCTTGGCTTTATAAGAAGACATTCCACCAGTAGTAGGCCTGATCTGACAATGCCTCCACGACGAAAATTGAGCGAGTTTGAGAGGGGACGAGCTGTTGCATGGTTCCAAGATGGTGTTCCCAAGCGAGAAGTGGCCAGGTGACTTCAGGTGTCCATCTCGGTCATTGTCAGACTGATTCAATGCTTCACAGCCACTGGGAGGGTCCATGAAAGACGCAGATCTGGTCGACCGAAGAAGACAAATCCATGTGAAGATCGTCTCATTGAACGACAAGCCCTGCAGACAAGAACAGCCTCTTCCAGCATCATTCGAAGACAGCTGAGGGTGGCTACTAACATCAGCATCAGCCAGCAGACCATACGGAACCGCCTTCATGGGTTTAACCTCCGTTCTCGTCGCCCAGCAGTACGGCCACGCTTAACTCCAGCCCATAGGGTAGCACGCCGCGCCTTCTGCAGACGTCACGTGAGGTGGACACATCAGCAATGGTCCCAGGTCCTGTTCAGTGATGAATCACGCTTCACCATGAACCACAACGACGGCCGACTGAGGGTCTGGAGGCGCCCAGGTCAACGCTTTATTGACACCACTGTCCAAGAAAAGGTGGCCTTTGGTGGAGGTTCTGTAATGGTCTGGGGGGCCTTCAGCCTTCACCACAGAACACCCTTGTATCATGTACAGGGTAACCTGACTGGCCTCCGATACCGGGATGAGATCCTTCGACCGCTGGCTGTGCCTACACTGCAGCAGATGGGACCAACGGCTGTCTACCAGGATGACAACGCTCGCCCCCACAGGGCAAGGGTGGTCAACGACTTCCTGCAGCAGTCTGGAGTCAACAGAATGGAGTGGCCAGCATGCAGTCCCGATCTCAACCCGATTGAGAACCTCTGGGATGAGCTGGATCGCAAAGTGAGGAGCAACCACCCCCCTCCCAGGGATGCCCAACACCTCTACCAGATGCTGCAGGCTGAGTGGCAGGCGCTTCCACAGAGGATCTTCACCAACCTGGTCAACTCGATGAGGACTCGCTGCGTCGAGTGCCAGAACAGCCATGGCGGGTTACACGCATTACTGAACTTTTGGGAGCATCAGAATGCCCTGTCTTGTGATTTCAATGACTTTGGGAAATCAAATTTCGATACGTACCCACTTTGATCAAATGTACACACCAAACGATTGCTCGAAATTGAAGGCAATTGTGTATCGTTATCACTAAAGCATGGAATTAAATGTTTGCCAAACTTCAACGCATTGGCTTACGTATTTTGAAAGTTATGAATTTTTGTGTAAGTGATCCTTAACTTTTGTGCGAAGTGTATGTTGGATTTTGAGGAAATCTACGACATGGGAGGTAACTCCTACATGACTCTCAAGAGTTTCATTCTTTGGTTAATCTTAAAAGATTCTCCCTGCTTCCATCTTATTTCCTTTAATGTTACTTATATGGCTAGGAAGTAACCCTGTATATGTTCTGTCTTCCGTATTATGTGTGTGTATGGTGAGTTCAAGAATAAAAGACTATGTCAGTCTTGAACATGACACCAATATGTTGTGTGCATTTCTCTACACCATCATAGTTGTGTGTAGGTGTAGTTGCTAAGTATAAAGGTAGGCTTGTACATTCGTTTATTGGGGAATGTTCTGAGCGTAGAGTTTTGTGTTTTGTGGCTGTTTATATGCTAGCTGAATCGGTGCCGCAAAGAAGATTGGATTTTGAGAAATTCTACAACATGGGAGATGACTCCTACGTGACTCTCAAGAGTTACAATCCTTGGTTAATCTTGAACAATTCTCCCTTCTTCCCTCTTATTTCCTTTACTGTTACCTATATGCTTTGAAACAACCCTATATATCTTCTGTCATGTCTATATGTGTGTGTTTGGTCAGTTCAAAAGTAATAGACTGTCATTCTTGAACATGACACCAAGATGTTGTGTGCATTTTTCTACACCATCATAGTTGTGTGTAGGAGTAGTTGCGGGGTATAAAGGTACGCTTCGGTATTCCTAATTGGGGAATATTCTGAACTTACAGTTTTGTGCGTTTTGGCTGCTTCTACGCTAGGTGAATGAGTGTCTCAAACTATGTTGGATTTTGAGGAAATCTACGACATGGGAGGTAACTCCTACATGACTCTGAAGAGTTGCAATCCTTGGTTAACCATAAAAGATTCTCCCTGCTTCCATCTTATTTCCTTTAATGTTACCTATATGCCTTGGAAGTAACGCTGTATATGTTCTGTCTTCCGTATTATGTGTGTGTTCAAGAATAAAAGACATGGGAGGTAACTCAAACTATGTTGGATTTTGAGGAAATCTACGACATGGGAGGTAACTCCTACATGACTCTCAAGAGTTGCAATCTTTGATTAACCTTAAAAGATTCTCCCTGCTTCCATCTTATTTCCTTTAATGTTACCTATATGGCTTGGAAGTAACCCTGTATATGTTCTGTCTTTCGTATTATGTGTGTGTATGGTGAGTTTAAGAATAAAAGACTATGTCAGTCTTGAACATGACACCAATGTGTTGTGTGTATTTCTCTACACCATCATAGTTGTGTGTAGGTGTAATTGCTGGGTATAAAGGTAGGCTTGGGAATTCCTTTATTGGGGAATGTTGTGAGCGCAGAGTTTTGTGTTTTGTGGCTGTTTGTATGCTAGCTGAATCGGTGCCGCAAAGAAGATTGGATTTTGAGAAATTCTACAACATGGGAGATGACTCCTACGTGACTCTCAAGAGTTACAATCCTTGGTTAATCTTGAACAATTCTCCCTGCTTCCCTCTTATTTCCTTTACTGATACCTTTATGTTTTGGAAACAACCCTATATATCTTCTGTTTTGTCTATATGTGTGTGTTTGGTCAGTTCAAAAGTAAAAGACTCTGGCATTCACTAGAGTTGCATCTGGTTATCTAAAAAGATTTCCTGCTTCCATCTTATTCCTTTAATGTACTATATGCCTTGGAAGTAAACCTCTATAGTTCTGTTTTCCTATTATGTGTGTGTATGTGAGTTCAAGAATAAAAGACTATGTCAGTCTAACCGAGTGACTCTATATGTTGTGTGCATTTCTACACCATCATAGTTCGTATGTAGGTGTTTTGCTGGGTTATAAAGGTAAGGCTTTACATTCGTTTATTGGGTAATGTTCTGAGCGTAGAGTTTTGTGTTTTGTTGGTGTTTCTGTGCTAGCTGAATCGTGCCGCAAAGAAGATTGGATTTTGAGAAATTCTACAACATGGGAGATGACTCCTACGTGACTCTCAAGAGTTACATCCTTGGTTAATTTGAACAATTCTCCCTGCTTCCTCTTATTTCTTTTACTGTAACCTATATGTTTTGGAAACAACCTTATATATATTCTGTTTTGTCTATATGTGTGTGTTTGGTCAGTTCAAAAGTAAAGACTATGTCATTCTTCAACATGACACCAATATGTTGTGTCATTTTTCTACACCATCATAGTTGTGTGTAGGTGTAGTTCCGGGATATAAGGTACGCTTCGGTATTGCTAATTGGGGAATATTCTGAACTTACAGTTTTTGCGTTTTGGCTGCTTCTACGCTAGTGAATGAGTGTCTCAAACTATGTTGGATTTTGAGGAAATCTACGACATGGAAGGTAATTCCTACATGATTCTCAAGAGTTGCAATCCTTGGTTAATCTTAAAAGATTCTCCCTGCTTCCATCTTATTTCCTTAATATTACCTATATGCCTTGGAAGTAAACCTCTATATGTTCTGTCTTCCCTATTATGTGTGTGTATGGTGAGTTCAAGAATAAAAGACTATGTCAGTCTTGAACATGACACCAATATGTTGTGTGCATTTCTCTACACCATCATAGTTGTGTGCAGGTGTAGTTGCTAAGTATAAAGGTAGGCTTGTACATTCGTTTATTGGGGAATGTTCTGAGAGTAGAGTTTTGTGTTTTGTGGCTGTTTCTGTGCTAGCTGAATCGGTGCCGCAAAGAAGATTGGATTTTGAGAAATTCTACAACATGGGAGATGACTCCTACGTGACTCTCAAGAGTTACAATCCTTGGTTAATCTTGAACAATTCTCCCTGCTTCCCTCTTATTTCCTGTACTGTAACCTATATGTTTTGGAAACAACCTTATATATATTCTGTTTTGTCTATATGTGTGTGTTTGGTCAGTTCAAAAGTAAAAGACTATGTCATTCTTCAACATGACACCAATATGTTGTGTGCATTTTTCTACACCATCATAGTTGTGTGTAGGTGTAGTTCCGGGGTATAAAGGTACGCTTCGGTATTCCTAATTGGGGAATATTCTGAACTTACAGTTTTGTGCGTTTTGGCTGCTTCTACGCTAGGTGAATGAGTGTCTCAAACTATGTTGGATTTTGAGGAAATCTACGACATGGGAGGTAACTCCTACATGACTCTGAAGAGTTTCATTCTTTGGTTAATCTTAAAAGATTCTCCCTGCTTCCATCTTATTTCCTTTAATATTACCTATATGTCTTGGAAGTAACCCTGTATATGTTCTGTCTTCCGTATTATGTGTGTGTATGGTGAGTTCAAGAATAAAAGTCTATGTCAGTCTTGAACATGACACCAATATGTTGTGTGCATTTCTCTACACCATCATAGTTGTGTGTAGGTGTAGTTGCTAAGTATAAAGGTAGGCTTGTACATGCGTTTATTTGGGAATGTTCTGAGCGTAGAGTTTTGTGTTTTGTGGCTGTTTATATGCTAGCTGAATCGGTGCCGCAAAGAAGATTGGATTTTGAGATATTCTACAACATGGGAGATGACTCCTACGTGACTCTCAAGAGTTACAATCCTTGGTTAATCTTGAACAATTCTCCCTGCTTCCCTCTTATTTCCTTTACTGTTACCTATATGCTTTGAAACAACCCTATATATCTTCTGTCTTGTCTATATGTGTGTGTTTGGTCAGTTCAAAAGTAATAGACTGTCATTCTTGAACATGACACCAAGATCTTGTGTGCATTTTTCTACACCATCATAGTTGTGTGTAGGAGTAGTTACGGGATATAAAGGTACGCTTCGGTATTCCTAATTGGGGAATATTCTGAACTTACAGTTTTGTGCGTTTTGGCTGCTTCTACGCTAGGTGAATGAGTGTCTCAAACTATGTTGGATTTTGAGGAAATCTACGACATGGGAGGTAACTCCTACATGACTCTGAAGAGTTGCAATCCTTGGTTAACCATAAAAGATTCTCCCTGCTTCCATCTTATTTCCTTTAATGTTACCTATATGCCTTGGAAGTAACGCTGTATATGTTCTGTCTTCCGTATTATGTGTGTGTTCAAGAATAAAAGACATGGGAGGTAACTCAAACTATGTTGGATTTTGAGGAAATCTACGACATGGGAGGTAACTCCTACATGACTCTCAAGAGTTGCAATCTTTGGTTAACCTTAAAAGATTCTCCCTGCTTCCATCTTATTTCCTTTAATGTTACCTATATGGCTTGGAAGTAACCCTGTATATGTTCTGTCTTCCGTATTATGTGCGTGTATGGTGAGTTCAAGAATAAAAGACTATGTCAGTCTTGAACATGACACCAATGTGTTGTGTGTATTTCTCTACACCATCATAGTTGTGTGTAGGTGTAGTTGCTGGGTATAAAGGTAGGCTTGGGAATTCCTTTATTGGGGAATGTGGTGAGCGCAGAGTTTTGTGTTTTGTGGCTGTTTGTATGCTAGCTGAATCGGTGCCGCAAAGAAGATTGGATTTTGAGAAATTCTACAACATGGGAGATGACTCCTACGTAACTCTCAAGAGTTACAATCCTTGGTTAATCTTGAACAATTCTCCCTGCTTCCCTCTTATTTCCTTTACTGATACCTTTATGTTTTGGAAACAACCCTATATATCTTCTGTCTTGTCTATATGTGTGTGTTTGGTCAGTTCAAAAGTAAAAGACTATGTCATTCTTGAACATGACACCTACATGTTGTGTGGATTTTTCTACACCATCATAGTTGTGTGTAGGTGTAGTTGCGTGGTATAAAGGTACGCTTCGGTATTCCTAATTGGGGAATATTCTGAACTTACAGTTTTGTGCGTTTTGGCTGCTTCTACGCTCGGTGAATGAATGCCTCAATCTATGTTGGATTTTAAGGAAATCTACGACATGGGAGGTAACTCCTACATGACTCTCAAGAGTTGCAATCCTTGGTTAATCTTAAAAGATTCTCCCTGCTTCCATCTTATTTCCTTTAATGTTACCTATATGCCTTGGAAGTAAACCTCTATATGTTCTGTTTTCCCTATTATGTGTGTGTATGATGAGTTCAAGAATAAAAGACTATGTCAGTCTAGACCATGACACCAATATGTTGTGTGCAATTCTCTACACCATCATAGTTGTGTGTAGGTGTAGTTGCTGGGTATAAAGGTAGGCTTTACATTCGTTTATTGGGGAATGTTCTGAGCGTAGAGTTTTGTGTTTTGTGCTGTTTCTGTGCTAGCTGAATCGGTGCCGCAAAGAAGATTGGATTTTGAGAAATTCTACAACATGGGAGATGACTCCTACGTGACTCTCAAGAGTTACAATCCTTGGTTAATCTTGAACAATTCTCCCTGCTTCCCTCTTATTTCCTGTACTGTAACCTATATGTTTTGGAAACAACCTTATATAATTCTGTTTTGTCTATATGTGTGTGTTTGGTCAGTTCAAAAGTAAAAGACTATGTCATTCTTGAACATGACACCAATATGTTGTGTGCATTTCTCTACACCATCATAGTTGTGTGTAGGTGTAGTTCCGGGGTATAAAGGTACGCTTCGGTATTCCTAATTGGGGAATATTCTGAACTTACAGTTTTGTGCGTTTTGGCTGCTTCTACGTTAGGTGAATGAGTGCCTCAAACTATGTTGGATTTTGAGGAAATCTACGACATGGAGGTAACTCCTACATGACTCTCAAGAGTTGCAATCCTTGGTTAATCTTAAAAGATTCTCCCTGCTTCCATCTTATTTCCTTAATATTACCTATATGCCTTGGAAGTAAACCTCTATATGTTCTGTCTTCCCTATTATATGTGTGTATGGTGAGTTCAAGAATAAAAGACTATGTCAGTCTTGAACATGACACCAATATGTTGTGTGCATTTCTCTACACCATCATAGTTGTGTGTAGGTGTAGTTGCTAAGTATAAAGGTAGGCTTGTACATTCGTTTATTGGGAATGTTCTGAAGTAGAGTTTTGTGTTTTGTGGCTGTTTGTATGCTATCTGAATCGGTGCCGCAAAGAAGATTGGATTTTGAGAAATTCTACAACATGGGAGATGACTCCTACGTGACTCTCAAGAGTTACAATCCTTGGTTAATCTTGAACAATTCTCCCTGCTTCCCTCTTATTTCCTTTACTGTTACCTATATTTTTTGGAAACAACCCTATATATCTTCTGTCTTGTCCATATGTTTGTGTTTTGTCAGTTCAAAAGTAAAAGACTATGTCATTCTTGAACATGACACCAATATGTTGTGTGCATTTTTCTACACCATCATAGTTGTGTGTAGGTGTAGTTGCGGGGTATAAAGGTACGCTTCGTATTGCTAATTGGGGAATATTCTGAACTTAGAGTTTTGTGCGTTTTGGCTGCTTCTACGTTAGGTGAATGAGTGCCTCAAACTATGTTGGATTTTGAGGAAATCTACGACATGGGAGGTAACTCCTACATGACTCACAAGAGTTGCAATCCTTGGTTAATCTTAAAAGATTCTCCCTGCTTCCATCTTATTTCCTTTAATGTTACCTATTTGCTTGGAAGTAACCGTGTATATGTTCTGTCTTCCGTATTGTGTGTGTATGGTGAGTTCAAGAATAAAAGATTATGTCAGTCTTGAACATGACACCAATATGTTGTGTGCATTTCTCTACACCATCATAGTTGTGTGTAGGTGTAGTTGCTGGGTATAAAGGTAGGCTTGTACATTCGTTATTGGGGAATGTTGTGAGCGCAGTGTTTTGTGTTTTGTGGCTCTTTCTATGCTAGCTGAATCGGTGCCGCAAAGAAGATTGCATTTTGAAAATTCTACAACATGGGAGATGACTCCTACGTGACTCTCAAGAGTTACAATCCTTGGTTAATTTTGAACAATTCTCCCTGCTTCCCTCTTATTTCATTTACTGTGAGCTATATGTTTTGTAAACAACTCTATATATCTTCTGTTTTGTCTATATGTGTGTGTTTGGTCAGTTCAAAAGTAAAAGACTATGTCATTCTTGAACATGAAACCAATATGTTGTGTGCATTTTTCTACACCATCATAGTTGTGTGTAAGTGTAGTTGAGGGGTATAAAGGTACCCTTCGGTATTCCTAATTGGGGAATATTTTGAACTTAACAGTTTTGTGCGTTTTGGCTGCTTCTACGCTAGGTGAATGAGTGCCTCAAACTATGTTGGATTTTGATGAAATCTACGACATTGGAGGTAACTCCTACATGACTCTCAAGAGTTGCAATCCTTGGTTAATCTTAAAAGATTCTCCCTGCTTCCATCTTATTTCCTTTAATGTTACTTATATGGCTAGGAAGTAACCTTGTAAATGTTGTGTCTTCCATATTATGTGTGTGTATGGTGAGTTCAAGAATCAAAGTCTATGTCAGTCTTGAACATGACACCAATATGTTGTGTGCATTTCTCTACACCATCATAGTTGTGTGTAGGTGTAGTTGAGGGGTATAAAGGTACGCTTAGGTATTCCTAATTGGGGAATATTCTGAACTTACAGTTTTGTGCGTTTTGGCTGCTTCTACGCTAGGTGAATGAGTGCCTCAAAGTATGTTGGATTTTGAGGAAATCTACGACATGGGAGGTAATTCCTACATGACTCTCAAGAGTTGCAATCCTTGGTTAATCTTAAAAGATTCTCCCTGCTTCCATCTTATTTCCTTTAATGTTACCTATTTGGCTTGGAAGTAACCCTGTATATGTTCTGTCTTCCGTATTGTGTGTGTGTATGGTGAGTTCAAGAATAAAAGATTATGTCAGTCTTGAACATGACACCAATATGTTGTGTGCATTTCTCTACACCATCATAGTTGTGTGTAGGTGTAGTTGCTGGGTATAAAGGTAGGCTTGTACATTCGTTTATTGGGGAATGTTGTGAGCGCAGTGTTTTGTGTTTTGTGGCTCTTTCTATGCTAGCTGAATCGGTGCCGCAAAGAAGATTGCATTTTGATAAATTCTACAACATGGGAGATGACTCTTCCGTGACTCTCAAGAGTTACAATCCTTGGTTAATCTTGAACAATTCTCCCTGCTTCCCTCTTATTTTATTTACTGTGAGCTTATATGTTTTGTAAACAACTCTATATATCTTCTGTTTTGTCTATATGTGTGTGTTTGGTCAGTTCAAAAGTAAAAGACTATGTCATTCTTGAACATGACACCAATATGTTGTGTGCATTTTTCTACACCATCATAGTTGTGTGTAGGTGTAGTTGAGGGGTATAAAGGTACCCTTCGGTATTCCTAATTGGGGAATATTTTGAACTTACAGTTTTGTGCGTTTTGGCTGCTTCTACGCTAGGTGAATGAGTGCCTCAAACTATGTTGGATTTTGATGAAATCTACGACATTGGAGGTAACTCCTACATGACTCTCAAGAGTTGCAATCCTTGGTTAATCTTAAAAGATTCTCCCTGCTTCCATCTTATTTCCTTTAATGTTACTTATATGGCTAGGAAGTAACCTTGTATATGTTCTGTCTTCCATATTATGTGTGTGTTATGGTGAGTTCAAGAATAAAAGTCTATGTCAGTCTTGAACATGACACCAATATGTTGTGTGCATTTCTCTACACCATCATAGTTGTGTGTAGGTGTAGTTGAGGGGTATAAAGGTACGCTTCGGTATTCCTAATTGCGGATTATTCTGAACTTACAGTTTTGTGCGTTTTGGCTGCTTCTACGCTAGGTGAATGAGTGTCTCAAAGTATGTTGGATTTTGAGGAAATCTACGACATTGGAGGTAACTCCTACATGACTCTCAAGAGTTGCAATCCTTGGTTAATCTTAAAAGATTCTCCCTGCTTCCATCTTATTTCCTTTAATATTACCTATATGCCTTGGAAGTAACGCTGTATATGTTCTGTCTTCCCTATTATGTGTGTGTATGGTGAGTTCAAGAATAAAAGACTATGTCAGTCTTGAACATGACACCAATATGTTGTGTGCATTTCTCTACACCATCACAGTTGTGTGTAGGTATAGTTGCTGGGTATAAAGGTAGGCTTGTACATTCGTTTATTGGGGAATGTTCTGAGATTAAAGTTTTGTGTTTTGTGGCTCTTTCTATGCTAGCTGAATCGGTGCCGCAAAGAAGATTGGATTTTGAGAAATTCTACAACATGGGAGATGACTCCTACGTGACTCTCAAGAGCTACAATCCTTGGTTAATCTTGAACAATTCTCCCTGCTTCCCTCTTATTTCATTTACTTTACCTATATGTTTTGGAAACAACCCTATATATCTTCTGTCTTGTCCATATGTGTGTGTTTGGTCAGTTCAAAAGTAAAAGACTATGTCATTCTTGAACATAACACCAATATGTTGTGTGCATTTTTCTACATCATCATAGTTGTTTGTTGGTGTAGTTGCGGGGTATAAAGGTACGCTTCGGTATTCCTAATTGGGGAATATTCTGAACTTACAGTTTTGTGCGTTTTGGCTGCTTCTACGCTAGGTGAATGAGTGCCTCAAACTATGTTGGATTTTGAGGAAATCTACGACATGGGAGGTAATTCCTACATGACTCTCAAGAGTTGCAATCCTTGGTTAATCTTAAAAGATTCCCCCTGCTTCCATCTTATTTCCTTTAATGTTACCTATATGGTGTGGAAGTAACCCTGTATATGTTCTGTCTTCCGTATTGTGTGTGTATATGGTGAGTTCAAGAATAAAAGATTATGTCAGGGTTGAACATGACACCAATATGTTGTGTGCATTTCTCTACACCATCATAGTTGTGTGTAGGTGTAGTTGCTGGGTATAAAGGTAGGCTTGTACATTCGTTTATTGGGGAATGTTGGAGCGCAGTGTTTTGTGTTTTGTGGCTCTTTCTATGCTAGCTGAATCGGTGCCGCAAAGAAGATTGGATTTTGATAAATTCTACAACATGGGAGATGACTCCTACGTGACTCTCAAGAGTTACAATCCTTGGTTAATCTTGAACAATTCTCCCTGCTTCCCTCTTATTTCATTTACTGTGAGCTTAACTGTAAGATATATAGATGTAAGACGTAGATGTACGATGGAGATGTAAGATGTAGAATTAATTTGTAGATGTAAGATGTAGATGTAATATGTAGATCTAAAATGTAGATGTAAGATGTAGTTGTAATATGAAACTCTAAGATGTAACTGTAAGATGTATATGTAAGTTGTAGATGTGAGATGTAACTGTAAGATGTATGTGTAAGTTGTAGATGTGAGATGTAACTGTAAGATGCAGATGTAGATGTAGATGTAACTCTCAAGTGTAAATTGTAGATATAAGATGTTACTGTAAGATATACCTGTATGATGTAGATATAAGATGTAGATGTAAGAAGTAATAATAATAATAATATAATAACATATTTTATTTATATAGCGCAAAATCTTGATAAAATCAATCTAAGCGCTGAGCGTATACATGCATACATACCTACATACATAGAGCGTATACATGCATACATACATGCTTACATACTTACAAACATAAATCTAAGCTGAGCGTATACATGCATACATACATACATACATAAATCTAAGCGTATACATACATACATACATACATACATACGTACGCACATGCATACATAATAATTACAATATTTATATAGCGCAAATCTCGACAAAATCAAATCCAAGCGCCGAAAAGACACACACGCACACACGCACGCACGCACACACACGCACACACACACACACACACACACACACACACAACACACACACACACACACACACACACACACACACACACACACACACACACACATGCATGGCCACAAATGGGGAGAAAAGAATAAAAGCAATAAAAGCAAGAATAAAACCAATGGAAAACCACAGAGAGCACATCATATACAATTATATATTAAAACAAAGTGATTCCCCTCCGAGCGGAGACAGGCTGCAGAGGGGGGTTGAGTGAGGTTAGGATTTTATGCAGAGGAGAAAAGGTGAGTTTTGAGAGCGGACTTGAAGGAGGCAAAAGTAGGTTGCTGACGGACTGAGAGAGGAAGTTTGTTCCAGGAGAGTGGACCAGAAACAGAGAAGGCTCGTGGACCATAGGTATTGAGCTTAGTACATATAAGATATAGATGTAAGATGTAGATGTAAGATGTACATACAAGATGTAGATGTAAGATGTAGATGTAAGATGTACATGTAAGATGTAACTGTAATACGCAACTGTAAGACGTAACTCCAACATGTAGATATAAGATGTAGGTGTGAGATGAAGATGTAAGATGTAACTGTAAGATGTATCTGTATGATGTAGATGTAAGATGAAACTGTAAGATGTAGATATAAGATGTAGACGCAAAATGTAAGTGTAAGATGAAGATGTAATATCTAACTGTAGATTGTAACTGTAAGATGTAGGTGTAAGATGTAACAGTAACATGTATCGGTAAGATGTAGGTATAAGATGTAACTGTAAAATGTATCGGTAAGATGTAGGTGTAAGATGTAACTGTAAGATGTAGATGTAAGATGTAATTGTAAGATGTAGATGTAAGATGTAGATGTAAGATGTAATTGTAAGATGTAGCTGTAAGATGTAGATGTAAGATGTAGATGTAAGATGTAGATGTAAGATGAAGACGTAAGTTCTGGATCTAAGATGTAGATGTAACATGTAGATTTAAAATGTAATTATAAGATGTAGTTGTAAGATGTAGATGTAACATGCAACTGTAAAATGTAACTGTAAGATGTAACTGTGAGATATAGATGTAAGATGTAGTTGTAAAATGTAACTGTAATTTGTAACTGTAAGATGTAGATGTAAGATGTAGATGTAAGATGTAATTGAATGATGTAGATGTAAGTAGTAGATGTAAGATGTAGTTGTAAGATGTAACTGTGAGATGATGATGTAAGATGTAACTGCAAGATGTAGATGTAATTCTAAGATGTAGCTGTAAGATGTAGATGTAAGATGTAGATGTAAGATGTAGGTGTAAGATGTAGATGTAAGATCTAATTGTACGACATAACTGTAAGATGTAGATGTAAGATGTAGATGTAAAATGTAACTGTAGGATGTTGCCGTATGATGTAACTATCACATTTAAATGTAAGATGTAGATGTAAGATGTAACTAGAAGATGCAGATGTAAGATGTAGAAGTAACATTTGGATGTAAGATGTAGATGAAAGATGTAACTGTAAGATGTTGATGTAAGATGTAGATGTAAGATGCAGATGTAAGATGTAGAAGTAACATTTGGATGTAAGATGTAGATGAAAGATGTAACTGTAAGATGTTGATGTAAGATGTAGATGTAAGATGTAGATGTAAGATGGACATGTAAAATGTAGATGTAAGATGTAACTGTAAGATGTCGATGTAAGATCTAGATGTAAGTTGTAACCGTAAGATGTAACTGTAAGTTGTAGATTTAAGATGTAGATGTAGGATGTAGATGTAAAATGTAACTGTAGGATGTAGATAAAAGATTTAGATGTGACATGTGACTAGTAGATATAGACGTAAGATGTAGCTGTAAGAAGTAGATGTAAGATGTATATGTAAGATGTAGATATAAGATGTAGATGTAAGATGTTACTGTAAGATGTAACTGTGAGATGTATATGTAAGTAAGATGTAACTGTCAGATGTAGATGTAACTGTCAGATGTAGATGTAACACGTAACTGTACTATGCAGATGTAAGATCTAGATGCAAGATCTATGGAAGGTGTAAATGTAAGATGTCGATGTAAGATACAGCTGAAATATGTAGATGTGAGATGTAGATGTATGACGTAGATGTAGGATGTAACTGTCAGATGTAGATGTAAGTTGGAACTGTAAGATGCACATGTAAGATGTAGATCTAATATGTGGATGTACGATGTGGATGTGGATGTAGCCTCAAGAACAAAAGTATCCACCCTCATCGCATCTGCAAAAACAAGCTTTTTCCAAACCAAAATTCTGAATGCCTCTTCTTCAAAAGAACTATTTACAACCATGAATCATCTCCTTGGCACACGAAAAGATTTACCTCTCCCAACAAAACACAATAATGAAGAACTCCCATCTGTATTCTCCAAGTATTTTACCACCAAAATACAAACTCTTCGTGACAAGCTTGATAGGACACCCTGTCAACCATACCCACCTGACCCTTCCTTCTCTGGCACACCTTTTACTACTTTTACCCCAGTCTCACAAGAAGAAATTCTCAACACAATCAGATCCATGTCGTTCAAAACCTGTGAACTGGATCCTCTTCCAGGTTCTCCCTACTCTCCTCCCATTCATCACTGACATCATCAACACTTCTCTTCAAACTGGAACTGTCCCGGATTCTTTCAAGTCTGCTATCGTTCACCCTCTCCTCAAGAAATACAATTTAGACCCAAACGAATTGAAAAACTACCGGCCTATCTCTAATCTCTCTTTCTTGTCAAAACTCCTTGAAAAAGTTGTCCTCAACCAGCTGAACTCTCACCTGTCTACCAACAATCTCCTCAATCCTTTCCAATAAGCCTACCGCCAGTGCCATAGCACTGAAACTGCCCTACTACACATTCTCAACAATCTCCTCCTTGCAACTGATACTGGCAACGTCTCTCTCCTCACACTCCTCGATCTGGCTGCAGCATTTGATACCATTGATCATGGTATTCTCCTTTCTAGACTCCATCATACTTTTGGCATCTCTGACACTGCTCTCTCCTGGTTCACTTCATTTCTATCAAACAGAAAACAAACTGTTCTCATCAATGGCACTTACTCTCAACCTGCATACCTGACCTGTGGTGTTCCACAAGGATCTGTCCTTGGCCCTGTTCTTTTCACTCTTTACACCTCCCCCCTGTCCACTATCATCAACTCCCACTCTATGCTGATGACACCCAACTTCAAGACAGTGACTCACCTGACAATGTACAGCGCCTCTTGACTCGCACCACAGAGTGCTACTCGGACATTAAGAACTGGATGACATACAATAAACTCCAGCTTAATGACGACAAGACGGAAGCTATCCTCATTGGAACCCGTCAGAAACTTTCTCAGCTGCCTCCTCTTTCTCTCCATTATGTAACACATCAGTCCCAATTTCTGACTCAGCTAAAAACCTTGGTGTCTGCCTTGACTCTACCCTCTCCATGAACAACTTTGTTTCTCAAACTGCCAGATCTTGCTACTATCACCTCCATCGTATAAGCCTGATCAGGAAGTATCTCTCTGTTGAAACAACTGCAAAACTCGTTCTCTCCTTCATAATGTCTCGCATTGACTATTGCAATTCACTCCTGTCTGGTCTTCCTGCCTCCACCATTCACATCCTACAGCGCATTCAAAACAATGCTGCACGCCTTGTACTCAAAAAGAAAAAAGCTGACCACATATCTCCTCTCCTGGCACAACTTCACTAGTTCCCTGTATCAAAGCGCATACAGTACAAATGTGCTACAAAAGCCTCAATAACGCAGCCCCCGATTACCTGTCAAGCCTACTTGAGATCTATCTTCCCTCACGTACCCTCCGCTCTGCCTCCGATCCTCTGACTTTTCGCTTTCCACGCACTAAGCTCAATACCTATGGTCCAAGAGCCTTCTCTGTTTCTGGTCCACTCTCCTGGAACAAACTTCCTCTCTCAGTCCGTCAGCGACCTACTTTTGTCTCCTTCAAGTCCGCTCTCAAAATTCACCTTTTCTCCTCTGCATGAAATCCTGACCTCACTCATCGCCCTCTGTAGCCTGTCTCCGCTCGGAGTGGAATCACATTGTAATATATATTTGTATATAGTGTGCTCTCTATAATTTTCCATTGCTTTTATTCTTTTTCCCCATTTATAGCCATGTGTGAGTGTGTGTGTGCGTGTGTGTGCGCGCGTGCGCGCGCGTGCGTATGTGTATGTTCAGCGCTTAGATTTGATTTCTATCAAGATTTTGCGCTATATAAATATTGTAATTATTAAATTATTGTAATTAGAAGTAGGATGCAACTGAAAGATGGAGATGTGAGATTGTGATGTCAGATGTACATGTATATGTAAGATGTAGATATAATATGAGATATAATATAAGATATAGATGTGAGATGCACATGTAAGATGTAGATGTAAGATGTTGATGTAAGATATAGTTCTAAGATGTAACTGTAAGATGTACATGTGAGATGTAACTGTCAGATTGATTTAATTGAAAGATTTAACTGTCAGATTTAATTGTAAGATCTAGATGCAAGATGTAGATGTAAGATGCAACTGTAAGATGTAGATGTAAGATGTAACTGTAAGATGTAGATGTAAGATGTAAATGTAAGATGTAACTGTAAGATGTAACTGTAAAATGTAGATGTAAGATGTAAATATAAGATGTAGATGTAAGATGTAGCTGTAAGATGTAGCTGTAAGATGAAGATGTAAGATGTAGATGTAAGATGGAGATGTATGATGTAGATGTAAGATGTAGATGTGAGATATACTTTTAAGATGTAGATATAAGATGTAATTGTAAGATGTAACTGTAAGATGTAGATGTAAGATGGAGGTGTAAGATGTAGATGTACTGTGTAGATGTAAGATGTAACTGAACGAAGTAGATGTAAGATGTAGATGGAAAATGTAAGTTGAGGATGTAACTGTAAGATGTAACTGCAAGATATAACTGTAAGATGTAACTGTAGGATGTAACTGTAAGATGTAGATATAAGATGTAACTGTAAGATGTAGATGTAAGACGTAACTGTAAGATATAGATGTAAGTCGTAGATGTATGATGGAGATGTAAGATGTAGAATTAAGTTGTAGATGTAAGTTGTAGATGTGAGATGTAACTGTAAGATGCAGATGTAGATGTAGATGTAACTCTTAAGTTTAAGATGTAGATGTAAGATGTAACTGTAAGAAATACTGTAAGATGTAGATACAAGATGTAGATGTAAGATGTAAATGTAAGAAGTAGATATAATATGTAGATGCAAGATGTAGATGCAAGATGTAGATGTAAGATGTACATGTAAGATGTATCTGTAATATGCAACTGTAAGACGTAACTCCAACATGTAGATATAAGATGTAGGTATGAGATGAAGATGTAAGATGTAACTGTAAGATGTATCTGTATGATGTAGGTGTAAGATGAAACTGTAAGATGTAGATATAAGATGTAGATGTAACATGCAAGTGCAAGATGTAGATGTAATATCTAACTGTAAATTGTAACTATTAGATGTAGGTGTAAGATGTAACTGTAAAATGTATCGGTAAGATGTAGGTGTAAGATGTAACTGTAAGAAGTAGATGTAAGATGTAATTGTACGACATAACTGTAAGATGTAACTGTTAGATGTAACTGTAAGATGTAGATGTAACATGTAACTATAAGATGTAAAAGTAAGCTGGAACTGTACGATATAGATGTAAGATGTAGATGTAAGATGTAGACGTAAGTTCTGGATCTAAGATGTAGATGTAACATGTAGATTTAAAATGTAATTATAAGATGTAGTTGTAAAATGTAGATGTAATATGTAACTGTAAAATGTAACTGTAAGATGTAACTGTGAGATACAGATGTAAGATGTAGTTGTAAAATCAAACTGCAACTTGTAACTGTAAGATGTAAGATGTAGATGTTAGATGTTACTGTAGGATGTTGCCGTAGGATGTAACATTAACATTTAAATTTAAGATGGAGATGTAAGATGTAACTAGAAGATGGAAATGTAAGATGTAGATGTAACATTTGGATGTAAAATGTAGATGTAAGATGTAGATGTAAGATGTAGATGTAGGTATAAGAAATAGATGTAAGATGTAGATGTAAGATGGACATGTAAGATGTAGATATAAGATGTAGATGTAAGATGTAGATGTAAGATGTAGATGTAGGTATAAGAAATAGATGTAAAATGTAGATGTAAGATGTAGATGTAAGATGTAGATGTAAGATGTAGATGTAGGTATAAGAAATAGATGTAAGATGTAGATGTAAGATGGACATGTAAGATGTAGATATAAGATGTAGATCTATGCAAGATGTAATTGTAAGATGTAACTGTAAGATGTAGATGTAAGATGTAAATGTAAGATGTCGATGTAAGATGTAACTGTAAGTTGTAGATGTGAGATATAAATGTAAGATGTAGATGTAAGATATAGGTGTAAGATGTAACTGTGAGATAGACCTGAAAGATATAGATGTAAGATGTAGACGTAAGATTTAGATGTAAGATGTAGATGTAAGATGTAATGTAAGATGTAACTGTACGATATAACTAAGATGTAGATGTAACTTTAAAATGCATCTGTGAGATGTAGGCATAAAATGTAACTGTAAAATGGAGACGTAAGATGTAGAGTAAGATGTAACTGTAAGATGTAACTGTAAGATGTAGATGTAAGAAGTAGATGTAAGATGTAGATGTAAAATGTAACTATAAGATGTAGATGTAAAATGTTACTGTAAGATGTAACAGTAAGGTATAACTGTTTGATGTAGATATAAGATGTAGCTGTAAAATGTGAGATGTAGATGTAAGATGTAAATGTGAGATGTAGATGTAAGATGTAAATGTGAGATGCAGATGTAAGATGTAACTGCAAGATGTAGATGCCAGATGTAATAATAATAATAATAATGTTTATTTGTATAGCGCATATTCCATATAAAAACATGCTCACCAGCGCTTTACATTTCGCAAGAAAGGCAAAAGGTGATAAAAAAATGTTCACAATTACATACACAATAAGATAACAACAAACATTAAAGCTATACAAGTAAGAAGACACATAAGAAACCACAGAATATTAAAATTTAAACACTGACTTATGTAATGAAGAAAGATTAACAGATTTTTCATATGAATAAAGAGGCATACTGTGTTTATATATTGCTGCGTGTGTGTGCTTGCGTACGTGTGTGTGTACATGTGTGTGTGCGTGCGTGTGCGTTGCTGTGCGCGTGTGTTTGTAAGAATGTGTGTGTGTGTGTGTGTGAGAGAGAGAGAGAGAGAGAGAGAGTGTGTGTGTGTGTGTGTGTGTGCGTGAGCTATGTTTGCATGCGTGTGTGTGTGTTTATGCATGCAATAGTTGTACATAAAATTATAATCAATATTTTGAATGAAGATAAAAACAGAAAAATTCTAATCCATATACAGGAAAAACATTACAACTTCAGTATTACAGCATTAATACCTTGACAATCAAAATTCCTCACAAATTATGAACTATTCGCATATCATACATCACAATTTACATACAAACAAAGATTTGAAAAAGTTTCTTAAGGTATTTCAGTCTCTTTCCCACTCAATTTCTCCCCTATCCCTTCCTCAGCTGTACACATACAGTGATACACACACATGCTCACTCAAGCACACACACACACACACACACACACACACACACACACACACACACACACACACACACACACACACACATACACACATGCACGCACACACACACCTTGCTCTATAGGCCCTTATACAAAATACTGTTATACAGGCAGGAGAGATTAGTCTGATGACAGACTTGCAAACTAAGGCTCTTCAGGTTAGATGAGTTTGAAAGAGGTAGGTTTTCAGGTGCCGTTTGAAGGTTGAGAAACACTTAGTTTTTCTGAGAGACAGTGGTAGAGAGTTCCATACATTTGGGCCAAAGACAGAGAAAGAATTTTTACCAAAGGTGTCTAGAGAGAAGCGAGGAACAGTCAACAGTGAGGTGTCAGAAGAGCGGAGCGTTCGAGAAGGTTTGTAACCCTGCAGGAGGTTGGCAAGATAGGATGGCATGTTCTCGTGATAGATACACTGAAAGCAGAGACAGGCAACTTTATATTGAATCCTAGCCTTTACCGGGAGCCAATGAAGTGTTCTAAGCAGAGATTTTGCACTCTCACGCCGGGGCTTGCGGAGAACAAGGCGAGCCGCGTAGTTCTGTATGCGCTGAAGTTTAGATAGTTGATTGTCATGGAGACCTGCGAATAGAGAGTTACAATAGTCCAGTCTAGATAGTATGAAAGAGACAGCAAGCTTGTTGGTAGCATCAGTGGAAAGGAAGGAGCGAATCTTACCAATTCTGCGTAGCTGATAGTACAGAGTACGGCACAACTGTTTGACATGGGCTTCCATAGACAGTGTTTCATCCAGATAGAAGCCAAGGTTTCTAACAGTTTGTGAGAAAGATACATCACAACCAGAGATAGACATGGGGGCATGAGTAACCTGATTGACCTTTGACATCTATATGTAGATGTGAGATGTTGATGTAAGAAGTAGCTGTAAGATGTAGATGTGATATGTAGATGTAAGATGTAGATGTAAGATGTAACTGTAAGATGTAGATGTGAGATGTAGACGTGAGATGTAGATGTAGGACGTAACTGTAAGATGTAGATGTAAGGTGTAACCGTAAGATGTAGATGTAAGATGTACTTGTAAGAAGTAGATGTAAGATGTAGATGTAGATATAAGATGTAACTGTAAGGTGGAGATGTAAGATGTATCTGTAAGATGTAATTGTAAGATATAGATGTCAAATGTAGTTATAAGATCTAACTGTAAGAAGTAGATGTAAGATGTAGATTTAAGATGTAGATGGCAGACCTTTATGTAAGATGTAACTGTAATATGTAGATGTAAGATGTAACTGTAAGATTTAGATGTAAGATGTAACTGTTAGAAGTAGATGTAAGATTTAGATGTAAGATGTAACTGTTAGATGTAGATGTAATATGTAACTGTAAGACGTAGATGTACGATGTAACAGTAAGATGTACTTGTAAGATATAGATGTAAGATGTAACTGTAATATGTAGATGTAAGATGTAAGTGTAGGATGTATCTGTAAGATGTAACTGTATGATTTAGATGTTAGATGTTGGTGCAAAATTTAACTGAAAGATATTGATGTAAGATGTAGATGTATGATGTAGATGTAAGATGTGATTGTAAACTGTAGATGTAAGATGTAACTAAAAGATGTAGATGTAAGATGTAGCTGTAAGATGTAAGATGTAGATGTAAGATGTAGCTGTAAGGTGTACGATGTGTATTAAGATGTAAATGTAAAATGTAACTGGAAGATGTAAGGTATAGATGTCAGATGTTGATGTAAGATGGAGACGTAAGATGTAACTGAAAGATGAAACTGTAAGATGTCGTTGTAAGATGTAACTGTGTGATTTAGATGCTAGATGTTGGTGTAAGATTTAACTGAAAGATGTTGATGTAAGATGTAGATGTGAGATGTAGATATAAGATGTAGGTGTAAGATGTGATTGTAAGCTGTAGATGTAAGATGTAACTAAAAGATGTAGATGTAAGATGTAGCTGTAAAGATGTACGATGTTTATGCAAGATGTCGTTGTAAGATGTAACTGTGAGTTGTAGATGTAAGACGTAACTGTATTGTCTAGATGTAAGATATAGATGTAAGATGTAGAAATATGATGTAGACGTAAGATGTAGATGTCAGATGTAAATGTAAGATGCATATGTAAGATGTAGTTGTGAGATGTAGATGTTAGATGTAGCTGTAAGATGTAACAGAAAGATGTAGATGTAAAATGTACCTGTAAGATATAGATGTAAAATGTAACTGTAAGATGGAACTGTAAGGTGTAAATGTAAGATGTAATTGTAAGATGTAAGTAACTGTAAGATGTAGATGTAAGATGTAACTGTGAAATGTAACTGTAAAATGTAACTGTAAGATGTAGATGTAAGATGTAGACATAGGATCTAAATGAATGATGTAACTGTAATTTGTAGAAGTAATATGTAACTGTAAGGACGTGGTCTAGGACTGTGATGAATATGAACGGGGAGAGAGTATCACCCTGCAGTATGCCCGAGCTTGTTGGGAAAGGGTCAGTTTCGCCGTGCTCTGTCCACACTGATGCAGATGTCTCTGTATACTGCTGCATCACATCTGTGATGACGTCATCTGGCACGCCGTACAGTGCCAGAGTTAGAGGGATTGAACGGCGGTCGAGCGAATCAAATGCTTTACGAAAGTCGACGAACACGATGGTGGCACACCTCTTCCTCGTCTTGCAAGAATCGATGATGTGTCGAAGTGCCATCAATTGTTCCGTCGTCGACCTCCCTGACCTGAACCCACTCTGTACGTGTAGTAGTTTTGGTTCGACGATCGGCTTTATCCGTCCTAACAGAGCTTCTGTTCATCAGCTTAGAGAGAGCACACGTCATGGCGATGCCACGTTGGTTATCGAGCGATTTGGAGGTTCCTTTCTTCGGAATCGAGACGATTACACTCTTTTCTCCACGCTTCCGGGACGCCATGCTCTCGATTCGAAATTTTGGAGCAGTCGTTGAAACTTTATGCCACGACGAAGGATTCACTGTGAGAAGAAGGCGGAGTTCCCGTTATCCGGCCATCAAGTTAAACGCGCTAGCATATGCGGACGATATTGCACTCATATGTGAATCACCTGACAGTGCTGAGAGGGTCCTACATCGACTTGAGAAAGAAGCTGCATCAGATAAGCCGAACCAAGACGCAGGTTCTGCATCTTGGATACGACAGCCCGCCTCGGCCCATCAACTTCCAGTGCGGTGAACAAGTCGAGCAGTGTAGCGACTTCAAATACCTCGGAGTGAGCACTCCTCCCCTTCCACTGTTGTCGACAAGCGTTTCGGTCAGGCCTGGGCCGCGATGAACAAGCTGAAACCCGTCTTCACGTCGAAAGCCGATGATCGGGTAAACATTCACCTCTTCCGAAGTGCAGTTGAGAGCATTCTGTGCTATGGCATGGAATGCCTCCCGCTGACATCTACACTCTCTAACACGATAGACAGCAGGTATCGAAGAATGGTACGAGCAGCACTTGGCGTCTTCTACCCAGACCGACTCTCGACAGACGAGCTCTACAAACGGTCGAAGCCCTCTCGTCTCAGCGTCACACTACGCAAACGGAGACTTCGACTCACTGGCCACGTTTTCCGGATGCAAAATAGGTCACTCGGCATGCTCCTGATCGACTTCGACGACAACGGATTCCACCTGCGACAAGGGCAAGCGAGAACGCTCACGTTGAGAGCCGATTTGAACGATGACTTGAATTCGATCAGTATTAGTACCGTACAAACTGTGATAAATATGCCATAGAGACAATATTCAAATTTGATTGATTCGTTTGATGCCCGATATGCTATTATCCTATCTAATATTTGAACATTAAATACATATATGTGTAACTGTAAGATGTAAATGTAAGATGTGGGTGAAAGATGTAGATGTAAGATGTAACTAAGATGTCAATGTAAGTTGTAACTGTAAGATGTAACTGTAAGATGTAGATTTAAGATGTAGATGTAAGATGTAACTGTAAGATGTAGATGTAAGATGTAGATGTAAGATGTAGATATAAGATGTAACTGTAAGATGTAGATGTAAGATGTAGAAGTAAGCTGTATCTGTAAGATGTAACTGTAAGATTTAGTTGTAAGTGTAGATGTAAGATGTGGATGTAAGATGTAACTGTAAGATGTAGAAATGTAGATGTAAGATGTAACTGTAAGATGTAGATGTAAGATGTAACTGTAAGATGTAGATGTAAGATGTAGATGTAAGTTGTAACTGTAAGATGTATCTGTAAGATGTAGATGTAAGTTGTAACTGTAAGATGTATCTGTAAGATGTAGATGTAAGATGTAACTGTAAGATGTAGATGTAAGATGTAACTGTAAGATGTAACTGTAAGATGTAGATGTAAGATGTAACTGTAAGATGTAGATGTAAGATGTAATCTGTAAGATGTAGATGTAAGATGTAACTGTAAGATGTAGATGTAAGATGTAACTGTAAGATATAGATGTAAGATGTAGATGTAAGATGTAAACTGTAAGATGTATCTGTAAGATGTAGATGTAAGTTGTAACTGTAAGATGTAGATTTAGGATTTAACTGTAAGACGTAGATGTAAGATGTAAGATGTAGTTGTAAGATCTAGATGTAAGATCTAGATGTAAGATCTAGATGTAAGATGTAGATGTAACATGTAGATGTAAGATGTAACTGTAAAATGTAGATGTATGTTGTAACTGTGAGATGTAGATGTAACATGTAGATGTAAGATGTAACTGTAAGATGTAGATGTAAGTTGTAACCTTGAGATGTAGATTTAACATGTAGATGTAAGATGTAACTGTAAGATGTAGATGTAAGTTGTAACTTTGAGATGTAGATGTAAGATGTAACTGTAAGATATTGATGTAAGATGTTGATGTAAGATGTAACTGTAAGATGTAGATGTAAGATGTAACTGTGAGATGTAGATGTAACATGTAGATGTAAGATGTAACTGTAAGATGTAGATGTAAGTTGTAACTTTGAGATGTAGATGTAAGATGTAACTGTATGATATTGATGTAAGATGTTGATGTAAGATGTAACTGTAAGATGTAGATGTCGTATGTAACTGTCAGATGTAGATGTGAAAATGTAGATGTCTATGTAACTGTCAGATGTAGATGTAAGATGTAACTGTAAGATGTAGATGTAAGATGTAAATGTAAGATGTAACTGTAAGATGTAGATGTAAGATGTAGATGTGAGATGTAGATGTAAAATGTAACTGTTAGTTGTAGATGTAAGCTAAGATGTAGCTGTAAGATGTAAGATGTAGATGTAAGATGTAGCTGTAAGATGTAAGAGTATACATGTAAGATGTAGATGTAAGATTTAGATGTAAGATCTCGATGTTAGATATAGATGTAAGATGTAGATGTAAGCTGTATATGTAAGATCTAACTGTAGTATGTAGCTGTAAGATGTAGCTGTAAGATGTAGATGTAAGATGTAGATGTAAGATGTAACTAAGATGTATGGGGACATCTCGATACGTCCCAGGTTTGACACGTCCCAGGTTCGAGAAGTCCCAGGTTCGATAAGTCCCAGGTTTGAGGTGTATAAATCTTGTTTATGTGTGTTTGTATGTACGTCTGTGTTTGTGTGTGTGTGCGTGCGCACGTGTGTGTGTGTGTGTATGTGTGTGTATGTGTGTGTGTGTGTGCGCGCACGCGTGCTGCGTGTTTGTGTGTATGCGTTTGCGCGCGCGCTATTGTGCATGTATGTGTATGCGCGTGTGCATGTGTGTGTATGCGCACGCGTGTGTATGTGCGTATGCGCATGCGCGCGTGTGTGTGTATGTGTGTGTATGCGCGTGCGCGAGTGTGTGTGTGTATGTGTATGTGCGTTCGCGCGCGCGCACGCGCGTGTGTGTATATGTTGTGTGTGTGCACACAAGCACACACACACACACACAAACACACACACACACTCACACGCACATACACACAGACGTACACGCAAACACACATAAACAGGATTAATACTGTTTCTCGTGTTACATGGTGTATCCATTTTTTGCCCTTAAACGGACCCCTCAAACCTGGGACGTATCGAACCTGGGACGTATCGAACCTGGGACGTATCGAACCTGGGACACAACGAACCTGGGACGTATCGAACCTGGGACGCGTCGAACCTGGGACGTATCGAACCTGGGACGCGTCGAACCTGGGACGTATCGAATACTGGGACGCGTCAAACCTGGGACGCGCCCGAACTGGGACGTATCGAGATGTACTCGAGGCGCGTCGTGTTCGCCATTTTGATGACGTGTCCATGTGTGTGTGTGTGTGTGTGTGTGTGTGTGTGTGTGTGTGCTCTTCCAACAAAATGCACATTTGAATAGTTTTTTTCCCCACAAAACTGAAACGATGATATTTGCAATAGTTGAATACTGTTGCCATCTGGACAATATACTGTACAAAGACAGAATAATAATGATCAACATCATCGAAGTGCACTTGAAGCAGATTATGCAAGTGAATACTGGATCCTCCCATCCCCCCTCCATCCCTGTCCGAGTCCTTGGCCTGCCCTCCACGTTGAAAAAAAGGGCCCTGTTTAAAGTACATGACGAATTTAGACCGATAGAAGAACACGATATGGCAACTCAAGCTGGAAGAGAAATCCCAGACAATTATGATCATTCAAGCGAAATGAGAACAAACCCTAAGACAAGTAGAGTAGAAAAGAAACATTACAGAACTAAAGTTTAGCCGAACAATGACACGCACTACGAGAAGCGAAGCAGAAAAGAAGCATGCCGTCTTTAGGGGGGCCAAAACTTGACCAGTCCTAACGATTTATCGTCCACCGGGGAGGAAAACTACCGAAAACTTATCCACCAAACACGGCAGCCTTTTAATCCGATCGCTCCGATTTAGACCTGGCGCTGATTAAAGACCTTTGCACACCGCTGTAGGAAGGGGGAGGGAACGTGCTCCACTTATGCGGCTTTTGGGTGGAGTTACCTTCCCTGTTAACGGTGAACTGTCCAAACGAGGCGAGCTTGCTGTGGTATGTTAGTTATTCCCTTGCTATTATCATTACCTCATTGCTTGCTGGGTGACCAAAAATAAAAACAAGCAAGCAAACAAAAAAGCACACACACACACACACACACACACACACACACACACACACACACACACACACACACACACACACACACACACACACACACACACACACACACATAACCCAAGATCGTCAAGCCATTCTATACTCACCCTTTTTATACAAAAATTAGTGATTAAAAATAAAAACAAGTATTCTTTTTTAGCACACGCGTCTTTCATTGCAAATCTCCGAGCAGCTGAGAAACTTATACAGCATATCTACTGAAAAAACGATAATTGAATGTTATCACTTAGACAATGTTACAATTTGTCGTATTCACGCTTTTGGAAAAAAGAGGGAAAAAGAAAAGGGAAAAGGAGGAAAAGTAAATATGTGTGTGATAGATAACATCGTTGACGACTTTAGGCAGTGGATCCATCAATGTAATCTAAAAATGGGTCGTGACACTCGACATGCCCACCCCTTTGTCCCAATCCCAGCCTATTCTCACCCTCCCAGGATGCAAGTGCTTTGTACACATGTAGTTGTCACTGTGAGCGATTTTAAAGTGAATGATGAGAGTGTGTGCTTTGATCTGATCTATATATCAAGATCTGACGCCTTATAATCATGGTGGTGATGATGATAATGATTATGATGATGATGATGAGGAGGAGGAGGATGGTCGTTAGTATTATTATGTCGTTATTATTGTTATCATGATTATTATGATGTTGAATCAGGCTTACGTCTGTTTTCACATTTTACAATAACTAAAACATAAAATATCTTTCTAGAAAATCGAGAATGCAACCTCTTTTTAACGAAAGTGTAAGAACAGTGGTAGTTTGTAAGCGTCTTATCTAAAATGTCTTACAGTGTATGCTGTGCTTCTGTGTGCATCGTTTTAAGCCACCGAGATATGTCTATGTGTAAAAGCATCAAAAATACATTGAAATTGTAAAATATATTCATTTTTGCTTCAAACAAGTAAGTCGATTTTGATATACGAGTGAAAAACGTTGTTTGGGCAACCTAAATAACTTTTCAATATGTATCTATGGATGTCCTGATAGGAAACAGAAAACGCAAAATACTGCAGCAATATTTTGAGAAATTTTCTTGATTGTAGACTGCAGAAACCTTTAACAATCAGCAGATGCATACTGAGAATGAAAATCAGGCACTATGTTATAAACAATTATATTGTGTACCTCTTGTTAAACATTTACCACTATTTTCATGGCTGTTTAGAGGTTCACGTTCAAATTTTATTTTACAGTCTAGCCATATCAGTTTTGTTTGATGTGATGCAAAAATTGCTACATATTCAGGGATCAACACTGAACTCAATTTCTTTAACAACCGTGGAACATATTTATCAGTAAAAGAAAGTTTATCAATTGTGTGAATTATGTCAACTTTGAGACTGTATGACAGGTCTGTACTCAATGCTTCTTTTTATACTATGCATTGCTGTTAATCAGGCTCAAGGGGTACGTGCAATATTTGTCAGACAATTTGAAGACAAGACACCCACAAGACACGTTTGAAAAGTATGACACTCGACTGTGTGGTTTCTGTTGAGTCCATAATACGCTGAAATATGGGTTAGGCTAGTAGACACTGAAACGATCACATTGATTTGGACTGATAGGACTTGAACCCACAACCTCCCGGTCGTCAATCTGTTGAGCTAATCACTACACACCACTATTACTTGTAAATGCAATAAATTTAATTACTTTAGGTTTTATTATGTCATCCAAGTTTGTTTGCATTTGAAGTTTGTGATCAACATGCATATCAACTGGTTGCTTGAAATCGAAAGATGGTACGCTTGTCGTGGAAAAAAAAGACAAAATATTAGATAGATGGGGAGAGTACATTAAAGACCTTTCTGAAGATGACAGAAACGAAGAACACATAAGACAGAACGTTGAAGGACCACCCATAATGAAAGACGAATTTAGAGCAGCACTGAAAAAAAATGAAACCAGGAAAAGCCCCAGGACCAGACAATGATTGAAGCCCTGGAGAAATTTGGTATTGAAAAAATAACAGTCCTCCTAAATGAAATTTATGACACCGGAAAAATCCCCACAGATATGTCAAAATCAATTTTCATTGCATTTCCAAAGAAAACAGGGGCTATAGAATGCAAACCCCATTGTACAATCCTGTTTAGAATAATCATGAGGACTGTCAAGCTCGCTAAGGCTTGAACTAGAGGGGAAAGACAGATACAGACCTATCAAAACTAACACGCCCATTTATGACTAAATGAAAAAAAATCCTTGGACACATCACAGTTACACAAATTTTTATTACAGACAAACCAGACAACAGGACGCATCATTCACACAAATCACATATGTAACTCTAGCATAAATAAGAGTGGCACCACAAAACCAAAAGTTTCATACATTTCACATTTTAAACAACGGAAATCGCTTAGAAGCATTTGCTTATACGTGACACTCCGAAACCAACACATTCAAAATCAACAATGGAATTCACATAGAAACATAGCAAACTCACACACTCTCTGCAAAGTTTGAGTCCATACGAAGATTTTGGTCCGGAGGGTGCTCCTATGCTAGGGTTACTATTCACAAAGAGTCACTGAAGCATACGTGGAATCCTGCGAAGGGCGACGCCAGTGAAACGAACCGGGTAGAACGGCTGGGCCGTAGGCTCGTGGCATGGAAGCGCCGCCGATCTTGCCGGAAGACGCAGCCGTAGAAGCCCCTCCGGTCGCACCTGCCTCGAACGCTCGTAACGTTTCCGGAGCTCGGACTCGTGTACCTCGTCGTAGGGCCAGGACCACCAGGACAGCAGCGATGACTGGCGCAGGACATGGGTGATCTTCTCCCCTCAGGCTGGCGAAACCCCGAATACGTCCTCCCTTACTGACCCGTAGATAGACAATCAGCTATGATTGGACACGGCAGCGAAACTCATTATTTGTAGATATGACGATGAACCAGCTACCAACCCAACCTAGCCACCAAACTACACATCAACTGCAGCAAAGGAGAGTAAACGACTATTCACTGCTGGATGTGATGGTAGTCCTTCGTTGCCGAAGATGACGATGAAATCCTGCAGCTCATCTGTGGACGCGCATGTGGCTGTGCAATCCGATCTTGGATGTACAATGTCTGTTGCAGTGGGGACACTGGAATGTCGTGGTTGGGGTGGTTGGATTATGTCTCCTCTCTCTTCTGATAGTCAGCTTCTCCCTGTAGTTGATATCGCTGTTTCTGCTGGCAAGATGGACGGCCCTGCGCCAGGCGTTCCTTTCGGTGGCAGTTCTTTCGAGTTCTTTGGGGGTAACCTGTGCAAACTGGAGGTTTGCCTTTATCGTGTCCTTGAAACGCTTTTTTGGCCTCCCGAGATTTCTTTTGCCACTTGTGAGTTCGCCGTACAGCAGTTGTTTGGGCATTCGGTGGTCTTCACTGCTGGATACATGCCTGACAAAGACACCTAATACACTGTACTCTCACACACAACGTTGACGAAATTTGAAGTGTCTGACAAATGCTCCCGCCACATACCGCTCGTAGCAGAGGAAAATTAACAGGCGTCACACATAGACCCCCACAAACTTCATACAACTACACAGATCAACAAAGAAATGACTGACCCTTAAACCCAACGCATACCGTCCGTAGCAGAAGAAAATGCAGGCGTCGAGTCGCTCCTGGTTTCATGTCAAAGACACAGACCTCCACAAAGCTCCACACAACTACGTAGACCAACGAAACAGATACCTCTACCCACTTCTAGGACATGAAATCCAACTACAAGTGGTGACGCTGACCAGAAACTGGCCCTATCCTCTCAATCTGCAAACCGTCTGTCGCAGAAGAAGGCCCCACACCAACTAAACTAACAATTCTGACCAGCAACTGGCCCTATCCCCTCAATCTGCAAACCGTCTGTCGCAGAGGAAGGCCCCACACCAACTGAGTCTAACACCCCAAACTATAACATGTAACTCAACTCTCTCCTCTTTACAACACGAACTCGACTCTCACCTGTTTACAACACAAACTTGACTCTCACCTCTTTACGACACGAACTCGACTCTCTAATCACAAACACAAACTCTTACACTTCTGGGACACAAAGTCCACCTACAAGTGAAATCTCCGACCAGAAACTGGCCCTATCACACCCAATCTGCAAACCGCCTGTAGCAGAAGGGGAACACAACACAACTGACACATCATTACAAAACACAAACTGTTACATCTTAAAAAAACAAACTAATCTGACCAGAAACTGGCCAGACCACACACCCCTATCTGCAAACCGACTGTGCAGAAGGGAGGCCCGACACCAACTGAAGTATTCCTTTGCTCTACATCCAACACAAGTTCCCAGAACTACAGCTCACAAAACCAGCCAAAAAAACACGCAAAAATCTATACACATGGGGTACCAGGTAATACATGATTTAGCCCGCCTACACAAGTTGACAGAAAGAAATGTTCGCAAAAACAGCACCCAAAACACAAAATTTACACATACCAGACTGTCAGGCTCGCTAAGATATGATCTTGCTAAGAGGGATAGACAGAATTTACAGACCTATTTACCTATCGCCCCAACACAGTAATGGTCAACAAACAACTATTTTTTCATTCACCCATATTTAATAGCAGTCATCCAACAATACAGGAGTTCACCAATTACACATTGACATATATCTTAGAATTATTCACTGGACAACAAAATAAAATCATCCACGGGCAACTCAAACAGCTACGTTGCACAAAAAGGTCATCCACGGTGCAACACACACAGATACGTTGCACAAAAAGTCATCCAATGGGTTATCTCAAGAAATACACACAAAATCATACACGGGGCATCTCAAAGAGATAAGGGCACTATATATAAAAAAAAGAAAAAAACATAAACCCTTGAAAATTTGTTGAACTGTCAACCGAAATGAACTTGAAGTCAGGTATAAGCAACCATCACGTTGCACAAGGCAAGGTAAATGATTAAACTTAGCCCTGACAAAAGCTTATGAATACAGGAAGGTAATTTCGTTACCCTAAAGTTTCGTTAGACTCTCAATCGAAGTGGATTTTAATTCAGGTATAAATAACCATCGCGTTGCCCAAGGTAAGGCAAATGATATAACTTAGCCCTGACAAAAGGTTATGAATACACGAATGTAACAACTCCAATACCCATAACAACGCACACACACACATTAGGTCCACAGACGCCACCACACCCTCCTAGGCCAATATTTGACCAAATGCTGACGGCCAGGAACTGCAGCAACGCAGCAAGACGCACAAGGACGAAAATCCCTGATCCCACCCGTGTAATTGGTGACTCTTCTCACGGAGCTCGAAGAGGGACCAAAGGACTTCTCTCCTCACACGCGCCGCAGCCGGCTTAACTGCAGTCACCCTGAGTCGCCAGTGCTTCCCATAGAGATCTGATGGTTGACTACATATCACAGGAAAAGAAATAATCCCTCTCCTACGTCTCATTTTAACGAGACGAGCGAACACACAAATCATCAGACACACCCAAACAAACCGATACTATGGGCGCGACTGCAAAGACTCATTTACAATCACCAATAAAGCTTCCAGGACAAACTCCCCATGAATGCGACCCCAGAATGTAACTGACAATGGGCCCAAACCACCAACACATTAACAGGCCCTTAATGATAGCCACACTTACACACTGGCACCGAATAATAGAGTTACGTGCCATTTTATTATTAACTTCCTCTGACAAGCTGTCTGCAACACACATTATTCTTATCTCCAACGGTAACCTCCTCTAGGACTATCCTCAAACAGTAAACAACACGAATACATATTGTGAGCAAACTAAATTGGTTATCCCTACGTCATGGGTTTGGATTCCCAACGCCAGGCCCATCCAGCCACCAAAGGCGCAGAGAATCAAAATATTCGCAATAAAACTTAATCCAAACCTACGTTACGCCACCACACAAACCAGTTGGGAAAGCCTCTCAAGTTTAGAATTAAGGGAAACCAGAAATTGGAACCCATAAACGTAAACACACCATCATAACACAACCAATAGCGTAACTAACACGCCCACACAAATCAGCAACAACCAACCCAAAATAGGTTAGCCCAAATACTACCCAATTTAGGTTCATTTAACCATTTAAGATACAATTTCTCACAATTTACAATTCACAAAACGCAGTTAAAACTACAGCACTGCACCTAGAACAACCCAAAACGCAACCGACCTGCAAAATAAACTAACTGTATACTAATTCACAACACAAATGGGACTGCTTCCACCCATCTGCAATTGAAAGGCACAATTTACAATTTTACACCAAGGTCCCACCTATCTACCTCACCTCTTCAACAGAGTCGCAGAAACTGCACTGGTCTCCACCAGAATTCTTGTCTGCTCCTCAAGACGACAGAGATTTAACAGCACGGAAACAGCACAAACAGGTACAAACGCCACATCACCCTTGCCAAGTTCACTTAACTGGTCTACGGGGTGAACATCGAAAATATAGAAATATCTCGAAAGTGAACCAGAAAGTTCTACATCTTTAGTTCACTTATAACCTGTTACCGAGTAACCAGGTTATCTCGGAGGAAAAGGGACTAGCACCCTTCCAGCAACACAGATATTCGACCCACTGACTAGAAATTTCCAAGTCAGTATAACGAAAACTCAAAATTAGACCTGAACTCAGGTTGGCCCCACAATCCACCGAATCCGCATGAAAAGCGTGATTCGCAGGTCCAACAGAAACAGAGAGTGACTCGCCCCTTGAAACACAGACCTACAGATTAACCTTCACACACATGAGGCAAACAGCAAGGGAAACAAGCCCTACCGAGAAAATATTTCCCAAACACCAAGAGAGCATTCCCGAAACTCCACCTGTAACCAAGGCAACCATGTGGGCCACGAAACCAACCTTGGTTTTGAAACGATACCCATCAAAGCCTGGCAAGAACTGAACCAGCACCCAGACGACTGCAACCTTACACAGACCCACGTAAAACATATCTAAGGCCACAAACACAACCTAACAGAGCTGTTCACAATTCCCGTGCAAAAGTACACACAAATACACGCACACAGGCACAGGTAAACTACAGCTGGACAGATGGGTTTTGACACAATTGGCCAAAATTCCACACACACACTGACCCAACCAAACACTCCTGTCCCCAAACGAGAAGAAAAGGGGAAAAATAAAAGAAGAACAAAACTGCCGTGACAAGGACAAGGAACAGAATAAAAAGAGAAATAGCAGAAGAACAGTATGGATTTGTGGAAGGGAAAGGAACTATAAATACCATGTACATCCTAAGAACTATCACAGAGAGGTCAATTGAGTTGAAAATAAGGATTTATATTTATACTTTGTTGATTATACCAAGGCTTTCGATCGGGTAAGAAACGAAGAATTGATCAGCCAGTTAGAAAGACTCAATATTGATGGAAAAGATCTTTGAATAATCAGAAATATGCATTGAGAACAAACAGCAGCAATGAGAATAGAAAACAATATAAGCTCTTTCCAAAATATCAAAAGAAGAGTCAGGCAAGGTTGTGTTCTGTCACCAGATTTGTTTTCACTTTACAGCTAAACCATCATAAGAAACCTAGAAGAATGCCCTAGATTAAAGTTTGGAGGAAAAATTATAACCATTTGTTTTGCAGATGACACCGTGCTAATTGCAGAAAATGAAAGGGTCCTACAAAACCTTGTAAATATAATAGAAATAGAAAGCAAAAAAAAAAGGGTTGGAGCTAAATAGCAGGAAGACGGAAGTGATGGTAATCAGCAAAAAACATGAAATCCCCTCATGCAAAATAACAGCAAATGGCACAACTTTGAGACAGGTTTAAATATCTGGGAACGATCATCTCACCAGACGGCAGATGCACATCAGAAATAGCCAGCAGAATTGGCCAAGCCAAAACAGCATTCAAGAAGATGAAAAGCATTCTTACCAACGAATGCCTATCAACTAACATCAGGAAGAGAGTTCTTGAATGTTACATAGAACCTATAATGTTATACGGTTGTGAGGCGTGCACAATCAACACGCAAAGCCAGAACAAGACTGAGGCAGCCGAGATGTGGTTTCTAAGAAGAATACTGAGAATTCCATGGACAGCAAAGAAAACAAATGAGACAGTTTTCATGGAGACAGACACAAGAAGATCATTGATAAGGAAGATTAGGAAACGACAGGCAACATTTTATGGGGAAAGGGGAATTAGAGCACCTAGGAAAGCTGGAGGGAAACAGAGCACCATGTAGACCCAGGGAGAAAATATTGGACGGACTTGCAGGGTGACTGAGGACAGAGAGGGTGGAAGATGTGTTTGCGGCAACACGGGATACATATGGAGGGCCATGATCGCCAGCGCCATGCGGCAGGGCACATGAATATATATATATATATATATATATATATATAATATGTATGTATATAGATATATAGATATATGTATATACATGCATACATACATACATACATATATGTATATATACATTATATATATATACATATATATATGTATGTATGTATATAATTATGTATATATGTACATATAATTTATGTATTGATGTCACTTTCCCAGTCACTGTAAACAATAAACAAACTGAAGTAATTCCTATATACATGTATATATCGCATTGGCGATTATGGACTTCCATCTGTCTCTATCTCTTGTTGCCTCAAGCATCTCTTCCACCCTCCTTGTCTTCAGCCACTCTGCAAGTCCGTCTAGTATCTTCTCCCTGGGTCTACCAGGTGCCCTCCTTCCCTTCAGCTTTCCCGTTGTGACCAGGTGTTCCATTTCCCCTTTCCTCATAAAATGGCCTATGAATGTTGCCTGCCTTTTCCTTATCTTCCTTATGAATGATCTACTTGTGTCTGCCTCCATCAAGACTGTCACGTTTGTTTTCTTTTCTGTCCATGGAACTCTCAACATCCTTCTTAGAAACCACATCTCGGCTGCCTCAATCTTGTTCTGGCTTTGCTTGTTGACTGTCCACGCCTCGCAACCGTACAACAGTATTGGTTCTATATAACATTCAAGAACTCTCTTCCTGATGTTAATTGATAGGCTTTTGTTGGTAAGAATGCTTTCCATCTTCTTGAATGTTGTTTTGGCTTGGCCGATTCTGCTGGCTATTTCTGATGTGCATCTGCCGTCTTGTGAAATGATCGTTCCCAGGTTAAATACCTGTCTCAAGGTTGTGCCGTTTGCTGTTATTTTGCATGAGGGAATTTCATGTTTTTTACTGATCACCATGACTTCAGTCTTCCTGCTGTTTAGTTCCAACCCCTTACCTTTGCTTTCTATTTCAAGTATATTCACAAGGTTTTGTAGGTCCCTTTCACTTTCTGCAATTAGCACGGTGTCATCTGCGTATCGAATGTTGTTTATCATTTTTCCTCCAACCTTTAATTCAGGGTCTTCCTCTAGGTTTCTCATGATATTTTCGCGGTAAAGTGAAAACAGATCTGGTGACAAAACACAACCCTGTCTGACTCCTCTTTTGATGCTCTGGAAAGAGCTTATATCGTTTTTTATTCTCATTGCAGCTGTTTGTTCCCAATACATATTTCTGATTATTCGTAGATCTTTTCCATCAATATTGAGTCTTTCTAGTTGGTTGATCAATTCTTCATGTCTTACCCGGTCGAAAGCCTTGGCATAGTCAACAAAGCATAAATATAAATCCTTGTTCACCTCGATTGACCTCTCTATAATAGTTCTTAGGATGTCTATGGCATTAATAGCTCCTTTCCCTTCCACAACTCCACACTGTTCATCTGCTATTTTTCTTTTGATTCATTTCTTGTCTTCATCATGATTATTCTGCGTATCGAATGTTGTTTATCATTTTTGTGCGATGGAGTTCGCATTCTATAGCCCCTGCCTTCTTTGGAAGTGCAATGACAATTGATTGTGACGTATCTTTTTTTTTATATATATACTGACGATTTTCTTCTCAGTGTAAATGATGACTGTGATCTGTTTGTGGATGATATAACAATGCATAGAAATTAACCAGATGTCATACAACGTTCTAACGATTTGCAAAACCGTATTAATGACCTAACTGAACTAAATCAATGTCACTTCGTCAACAAAAATCAAAATATACTTGTCACAACAGGACAGAAAATCCCCCAACTATATTTCAAAATATCGCCAATATATATATATATGTATGTATGTATATATATATAATTGAAGCAGTATACATTTATATATAAACCAGAACAATTAATGTTCACATAATCTTACACGTAACAATAAAAAATGTGTTTGTTTAATCGATAAACAAGCTGTAAAACTGTTTCGATAAAACTATTTTAATTCTCTAAAAGAAAATATTTCTTGAACCCAGAATCACGAAAACTCTTCTTCCAAGCATATATCCTCATTAATAGACCTTGCATCTACCATTCAGCTAAGGTTAATGTTCTCAACTCTCTCATTAATCTCTATAAACGAATTTTAAAATCATTCTATTGAAATCCACTCCAATTATAAGGAATTAGATATTTTACTATTAAGACTCCAGCACAAAAAAAGGATTATTTGTGGTCAAAATAATAAATGGACATACTTCTGATAACAATCAACACCTTCTCTATAAATCTCATACACAACAGGATTGTTATATAGAACCGAGATGTGGTCTCCCTCCAAAGAATTAATCTCTTTAAAACATGCACTATGCACTAAGGAGCCATCCTCTGGAATATACTGCCAAAAATATGCGAAAATGTCTGTTTCACACTCTTAAACAAGAGTTGTTTTACACTTCTCGTGCTTTAATTAGCTCTTCTACAGCTTAACAAAAAAACAAACAAACAAAAAAACAAACAAACAAACAAACAAACAAACAAACAAACAAACAAACAAATAAATCACTGTCCCATTTTAGACAGGTTTACGTCTTAGTATAACAACATCAAATCTATTCCTTTAACCTGATATTTAATGATTGTCTTGTTGAAATCTTTACGTCCTGTAAATTTATGTACATTGTAGATCCTCTTCAGACGAGGGCTGGATGCAAAAAAAATGTACTTCGCTTATTTCATATTCTCGTGAATAAGATCTGTTCTTGTTCTTGTTCGTGCTCTTGTTCTTGCCCTTGGTCTTGTTCTCTCTCTCTCTCTCTTTCTCTCTCTCTCTCTCTCTCTCTCTCTCTTCTCCTCTCTCTCTCTCTCTCTCTCTCTCTCTCCTCTCTCCCCCACCCAATCTGATCGACTTCCCCCTCACTCTTCTCCTTGTCTTCGGTTAGGACCATTCCCAAACTAAACATTTCCATAACTCATTATTTTCATTCCCAACATGAACGGCCATGGCCTTTATTAAATAAATCATCAGAATCTGTACCTGAATCCTTCTTTCTTTCTTCCTATCCATACATCTGACTGTCTGCCTCGTCTCTTCTTACCTGCCTCTCTCTCTGTCCCTCTCTCTCTCTCTGTGCCTGTCTCTCTCCCTCTCTCTCTCTCTCTTCCTCTCTCTCTCTTGTCTCTATCTCTGTCTCTTTCTCTCACTCTCTTTCTCTCTCTCCCACTCTCTCTTTCTCCCTATCTCTCTGACTGTCTGCCCCGTCTCTTCTTATCTGCCTCTCTCTCTCCCTCTCTCTCTCTCTCCCTCTCCTCTCCCTCTCTCCCTCTCTCCCTCTCCTTTTCTACAAATAAGACTCTTCCCCAAACCGAAATTTTCAACAACAAAATATCTTTATTTTGCTTTTTTTTTTTAACCTTATCTGTACAAAGGCACATGTCTATTTGTAGAATGACATGTAAGTCTGTGCATACATTTTGAGACACATACAGGTGGGCCATTTTCGTCATTATTACTAACTTTCCTCTTGTTCTTATCGTTTGTTGTTCTTATTGTTGTTCTTGTCGATGTTGATGGTGGCAGTGATAGTGGTGTTGGTGTGGTGGAAGCAGCAGGTTTGCTTTTGTGTCTTGTTTTTATCTGCCCTAATTTCTTCTGCGCCGACTTGGTGGCGTTGATCCGAAGTCTGTCATTCTCGTCAGCACAACACATCCCCAAGTTCATTCAGTCGAAGTCATAGTGCCAAGAAACCCATGGAAATCAGCCATGTCACACCTGGGTGGGGCTATCCTTCAAAGAAGACTGTAATGCTCCCTCCCCTTCCCCTCCCCTTCCCCCCGTGAACAACTGACACCAAAGACTGGAAGCGGTAGAGAAAACCGAAACTAAGGTCACCAAGGATAGGGCATAAAAGATCACGGAACACGGAACAATCTTTTGATGGTGTGATGACTGATGATTTCATGATCTTGATGCTATAGAACCCATCTAGGACTGAGACTTCATGACAAGGCTGTACTCTAGGCTTGTTCTAGGACTGAGACTGCATGACAAGGCTGTACTCTAGGCTTATTCTAGGACTGAGACTGCTGACAAGGCTTTACTCTAGGCTTGTTCTAGGACTGAGACTGCATGACAAGGCTGTACTCTAGGCTTGTTTTAGGACTGAGACTGCATGACAAGGCTTTATAGGCTTGTTCTAGGACTGAGACTGCATGACAAGGCTTTACTCTAGGCTTGTTCTAGGACTGAGACTGTATGACAAGGCTTTACTCTAGGCTTGTTCTAGGACTGAGACTGCATGACAAGGCTGTACTCTAGGCTTGTTCTAGGACTGAGACTGCATGAAAGGCTATTTAGGTTTGTTGTAGGACTGAGACTGCATGATAAGGCTATACTCTAGGCTTGTTGTAGGACTGAGACTGCATGAAAGGCTTACTCTAGGCTTTTTTAGGACTGAGACTGCATGACAAGGCTTACTCTAGGCTTTTCTAGGACTGAGACTGCATGAAAGGCTATACTCTAGGCTTATTTTAGGACTGAGACTGCATGACAAGGTTTTACTCTAGGCTTATTCTAGGACTGAGACTGCATGAAAGGCTGTATCTAGGTTTATATCACTGGACTGCATGACAAGGCTTTTTCCCTGTCTTTTTTGGTGAATCTGCATGAATTTCTTTATTCTATTTTCTGATTGAGATGCATTTTCATTTTGGCTATACTCTAGGCTTATTCTAGGACTGAGACTGCATGACAAGGCTATACTCTAGGCTTATTCTAGGACTGAGACTGCATGAAAAGGCTATACTCTAGGCTTATTCTAGGACTGAGACTGCATGACAAGGCTTTACTCTAGGCTTATTCTAGGACTGAGACTGCATGAAAAGGCTGTATTCTAGGTTTACTATCACTCTCCGGTGTCAAGTGTTTTTTCCTCGTTCTTTTTTTTTGTATGTTTGTAATTCTTCATAATTTTCTTTTATTCTATTTCTCTGATTTTGATTGATGCATTTTCATTTTTTGTTTGTATGCTTATAGTATAAAATAGCAAAGACTTCATGTAGCTGTAGAATAAATCCAATGAGATAAAATGATCACTGAGTAAGAAAGTCTTTTCAAGTATTTTATCATTATCTATCTATCTATCTATCTATTTCTATATCTCTATCTATTTCTGTGTTATCTATCTATCTATATCTATCTATCTATCTATCTATCTATCTATCTGTCTATCTGTCTGTCTCTCTATCTATTATCTATTCTATCTATCTATCTATCTATCTTCATCTTCATCTCTTATATCATCTATCTATCATTTATTATCTATCTATCTATCTATCTATCTCTCTCTGTCTCTCTATATCTATCTATCTATCTATCTATCTATCTCTATCTATCATATCTGTCTGTCTTGTCTTCTTTATCTATCTATTATCTATCTATCTATCTATCTTCTCTATCTATCTATCTATCTATCTATCTATCTCCTCTCTATCTATCTTCATCTATCTAATTCTATCTAGCTATCTAGCTATCTATCTATCTGTCTGTCTGTCTGTCTGTCTTCCTGTTTATCTTCTGTCTCTCTGTCGTGTCTGTCTATATCTATTTCTATCTATCTATCTATTATCTATCTGTCTCTCTGTTCTCTGTCTTCTTCTATCATCTATCTTCTATCTATCTATCTACATCTATGTCTGTCTGTCTGTATGTCTTCTGTTGTCTTTATTCCATCTCTCTCTCTACTGTATATATTATATGTATTATATATATATATATATAATATTAAAATATATATATATATATATGTGTGTGTGTGTGTGTGTGTGTGGTGTGTGTGTGTGTGTGTGTGTGTGTGTGTGTATACATATATATCTATATATATGTATAATATATATATAATATATAT
>JAPXFY010000029.1:10241618-10314118 GCA_030674185.1 Monoplex corrugatus
AGCATTAAAATCTCCCATTATTATGGTAACCTCTTGTGATTTGCATTGGGCCTTGGCCATCTCTAATACTTCGTAGAAGTTGTCGATGTCTTCCTGAGTACTTGTGGATGTTGGTGCATACACCTGAATGATGTTGATATCAAATGATTTGTCTCCCAATTTGACCAGCAAGACTCTGTCGGACACAGCCCAGTATCCCTTAACTGCTTTTGATTTGTCCCTGTCCATTACAATGCCTACACCTCTTTCATGTGAGTTTCCACCAGAGTATATCACTGTATACTCTCCGGATGTTATCAAGCCTGACCCCTTCCATCTCACTTCCCCTAGTCCTAAAATACTAATGTTAAGCCTTTCCATCTCCATTTTGACATTCTCTAATTTTCCCTTTTGCAGCAATGTCCTCACAATCCATATCTTGGTATTTTTGAGTTTGAGTTTGGTTGCAGTATCTGGCTGACGGTCTGGTGTCACCTGTGCCGCATGACGGTGCCTACCAGACGAAGGTGCTCAATCGGAGCACCTATTCACGTCGTTATCTTCATTTTCCTTCTTTTTTCTGTCCATAATGTTCTTGGGAGAATACGATGGTGGTTTCCCGTTGCCTTCCATCGGTTTTTTCTTTTTGTTGTTGCGGTCTATCCGCTAGCCTTATTCTCTCCCGAGATGTCCCGAAGGCAGTGGAGCTATTTAACCATAGCTGGGGGTCTGGTTCATGGGCACCAGGGCATATCCACACGCCGGTGGGCCTGCGTGCCGCACGTCTGGGGGCCAGACTTCCTCCGAGTCCCTCGAGATTTAGCCTGAGTCCGTGAGGTGCTCAGTTACCGCATATCGCCACGAGGAGGCATAACGTAGGGCTTGCTAATGGAGAGGCTATGTACTGACAGGAAGAGACTTACGCATTCTGCTCTTCTTTTCGCATAGCTGCAAGCAGCAGTGCTAGCCAGCGGTGCAGGCTGAAAGTGAGAGGTGACAAGCACGCGGTCACTAGCCGACATACTAGACGCATTACATCTGCCATTGACACACACACACACACACACACACACACACACACACACACACACACACACACACACACACCACACACACAATATAAATATATAATATAAATATATATATATATATATGGACAGCAAAGAAAACAAACGAGACAGTCTTGATGGAGGCAGACACAAGAAGATCTTTCATAAGGAAGATTAGGAAAAGACAGGTAACATTTATGTGCCATTTTATGAGGAAAGGGGGAATTGGAGCACCTGGTCACAACAGGAAAGCTGGAGGGAAAGAGAGCACCAGGTAGACCCAGGGAAAAAATATTGGACGGACTTGCAGAGTGGCTGAAGACAGAGAAGGTGGAAGATGTACTTGCGGCAACAAGGGATAGAAACAGATGGAAGGCCATGATCGCCAACGCCATGTGGCAAGGCACTTGATGATGATAGATAGATAGATAGATAGATAGATAGATAGATAAATAGATAGATAGATAGATTGATTGATAGATAGATATAATAGATAGATAGATATATATGTGTATGTGTATGTGTGTGTGTTTGTTTGTGTGTGTGTGTGTGTTGTGTGTGTGTGTGTGTGTGTGTGTGTGTGCTTACATGTATATATATATATATATATATATATATATATATATATATATATTATATATATATGACATGACCAAGTAAATGATGTCCCAATCGAAAACAATATATTGAGTCAGATACAATCTTGTTTGAACATTTGGCTACCAGTAACTTGCAACTATGTTCACAAAAACTACAATACATACAATATCTAGTAGTTCTCATTGTTAATTCGTCTATTTGTTCCCCCGCTCACTATCTCAGTTATTTGTTTATTTGTTATTCAAGTGTTTATTAGCAGTTATTTGCTCATAAGTCCGTCATTCAAGTATTTGCCCATGTATTCATGTGTTTATGTTTCAGCCATTCATCCATTTACAATACCAATACAATCAAATGTTCCTCCGAAATTCAGCAAAATTTAATCGATAGACTGATTGACTCAACTGTTGATTTTTGAAGTGTCATTGGTTTAATTTATTTGACCGATTGATTGATTGATTGATTGTAATCTAAGGTATTAATTTGATTGAGTTCATTGATACATTCTGATTGATTGATTGATTGATTGATTGATTAATCGTCTATTTGGCCAATTGAAAGATTGACTCATTCTTGATTAGTATGAGGTGATTAAATACTGTTTTGTCAATGGATTGATTCATTGCTCAGAAATTGAATGATCGATCAGTTGGTCTGCTGGTTGATTGACTGATTGATTGGTTGATTGATTTAAACGATTAATACGATGTATTGATGGAATGATTGATTTATTGATTTTTTGGGTGGTTGGTGAATCGACCGATTTGTTGATCGATTAATCGATATATTAATTAGGCTGTCCGACATGTTCTGATTAATTGATTCGCTGTTTAATTCGCCGGTACATTGATCAGCATGCTGAATAACGGTGGATGAATTGATTGAAAAAAAGATTATTCAAGCGGAATGATTGATTGAAACATTATGATTGTTAGGCTCACTAAGGTCTAAACTATAGAAAGATATACTGAGAGACAGACCTACTTACATTCATACAACAACACCTGAAATTCAAACTTCCACATAACTTTCTTTCTTCATTAATACACTCGCACTCATTCTCACTGACAACATTATAAATAGTCAAACATTATCAGTTCACATCCAATACAAATGGCAGTCAACATCAGCCGACACGCACTGTCTGTAATTCAGAAATGTCTTCAGACAATGGCACCTGGAGTTATGAACAGGTGCTGCCGATGCTGAGCATCACAAAGCTGAAGGATGTTCACAACAGTTGTCGTCAAAAGATGTGCACAAGCAGACGACGAACGCCCACCAAATATACTTAAAGATGAATACACTTTAAAAAATGAAATGACGAATCAGAACTGGTGAAGGCGACGGATGACGACCTCTCCGAACCCATCGTGGCAACATGAGCTGAAGTGCCTTTCTAGTCTGCAGGGGTTCTGCCGATGAATGGCTGGTTTGCAGGGGTTCTGCCGATGAATGGCTGGTTTGCAGGGGTTCTGCTGGCAGTCGATGGCCCCTCACAGCAACAACCAAAAAACACCGGACAACAATGAAAGTCTCACATGGTCATCCCGGCACAATCCATCACCCGGCTGCCCCACTGTTGCTGACCGGAGGCAATCTTCACAATTCCCAAAAGGGTGTACAACAACGATAATGACACAGTTAGCATTACAAAACTAAATACAAAGCTACAGTACTTGACATCACACTAACGTTCTTCCATCACACACTATCCGGGGATGTCGAGATAATTCTCTAAAGTACGAACTTACACGAACGATAACACAGAAGCACTTTCATTCCACACCATCTGTGAATGTTGAGACAACTCTGTGAAGTGCAAACTAACTAACACGGACCACATGGATATCAGTGTTCTAAGGCATAGCGCCTGACAACAACACTACGTGTATTCTACATCTGAGACAGGCATGACTTCAAGCTAATGTTCTCCTATTACCTTCTGTTTATGAGAACTGAAAACGAAATGAGACAAACTTGAACATACAGACAGCACTACAGTTTTGTTTTATTTTTTATAAACATCGTTCACAATCAAAGTTTATTGAAACACAACCTCTGCACCCTCAACGTGAAAAACTGCATTCTACATGAAGACTGCCTGCGCCCAAGCACATGTTGGTTGAAATGTATGCGAAAGTATCCTGTTCGCCCATGCTTTCTGTAGCTTGTGATACCACATCCTGGCCATTTGTAAGTGTGAAATTACTGCCATCAAAACACTGAAAAGTGATTTAGACTTTCTCAGGCTTGCACAGATCTTCCTTGCTGAAAAATGTCAGCACACATCTTGGCTAAAGCTGGCCAACAGACTTTTGTGCCCTGTACAATGGGAGAAAGTGGGGATCCCTTGAACAAACTTCGTCTTGTCAAATATCAACAAAAACTTTCGTCAGGCACCACAAAGGATCAAGACAGAGCTTTCTCTCCCACCTCATCAGCTACTCGATACCACCCCTACAGAGTGTACCATTAAATACAGGAGTGGGCCAGCCTGGGAAAAGAAGCAGAACTTATACCAGAGGATTGGGGCTGACAGTTTCAGCGAGGCCAACTTTCTCCCGCTGCTGCAGACCTTCCGCCAGTACTAGATCTAGTAGATTTGCTGAACTTTATCTCCTGCACCTGCAAAACGAATCGTTCATCAAGAAGTGCAGGAAACATGGCTTGACGTGTGCCACAGCTTGTGGAGAATGTCGTGAAATCAGTTGTATCAACTAAGGTCTTGCGTTGAATAAGTCAGACTCCGATATATAACGACGTCAGTGGATATGTTATGTTTTTCGACTTTCTTTTTGTGTTTGAAATGCGTAATTCAGATTTTGGCATATTTTGAAGTTGCTCAAGAAAAGAATTTTGTTTTAGGTAAGTTGTGTGGTTTCAGAAATCTGCCTTAGCGGTGAATGGTTTCCAAAACGTCTTGGAAATGTTGATTCAAAAATTAGGTCTTAAACAAAAGTAATTTATCCGTACTTTTGTGATCATTAGTATATTTCTAACAAAAATGATTTTTAAAGGAATTAGTCTGAACTTTGACTATTATTTCATGTAGAATGACTGGACTACTTCCTGAGGCTAATTGTATGATCGAAGTGTTTGCACGCGGCAGTGAATTGGCCAATGATACACGGATGTCCTTGTATAAGTGTGCAACTCATATGCAATCATCCGCGAAGAAACATACCTCAGCACGACTTTGAAGCTTGGATCTTGGCTAGGATCTCCGCAGCATAGAGTCTTCTATCGAAAGAAAAAAAAGGAAAAAACGAAATTGAGTAGTCAGACTAAATTTGATAAGTCAGCAGACTATCAAAATTGACGAAATGAACTTTACTTCATACACACGAATACAGACCATGGATCTTCTATCATTCGCGGCCTGCATGTTCAGACCACATAGTTTGATTATACTTTGAGTTTGCTCAAGAGAGAGTCAACACGCTCGAACAATTCCATACGTGCTCTAGCCAAATGTACGACTGATGATCTGTCAGACGCTTGAGTCTGCACCCAAAATCCTATGCGCTGGCAGAGTCTTGAAATGGAAGCGGGTGGGTGGGGAGGAAGGACCTCTGAAGGACTAAGCTGACCTCACAAGAATAATATGGAGCATAATGACTGATGGGCCGCAAACAGGATTGTTTTTATGTTGCAAGTTGGGACAAAACTCGAGATATCGAATCTTGAGTGCACTTCTGGTGTTCAATGTAGCCATTTTTTTCCCTTGTTGCTTACCAGACGCTTTGGAGCTTGGCCGTCAGAGAAGTTGTAGTTGGCCATGTCTCCTGTCGTTCATGTGGGCTGGTTGCTTCTTTTGACTGGACTCAAGATGTGATCTCTTGAGTTGAATCCCAACCCGCGACTTAAAACTGGCCTGTTCGCTGCACATCGTAATTTTCCATCGTTCTGGTGGTATCAGTTTAATGTTTTAAAAATCCCTGCTCCCCCCCCCCCTCATCTCCATTCCAAGACCTTGCCAGGGTATTACGCAGGCTCAGGGAGTCTGACAGATGGGTGCAGCGCATATGGAATTGTCTGAATGCGATGAACCCCTCTTAAACATACTCCAAACTCCTGTCTTTCCACTTGATACAAGTGACATCACTGCTCCATAAAGAGTAGAATGGGTTAAGTCAAGTAAATCAATCCTGCAAATATACAAGACTGACACAAAACGTGAAAGACAGACAAAAAGACTGAATCGCATACACACAACTGGGGAGACCAACCAACAACAACAACAACAACAACAATAACAACAACAACAAGCAAGCAAGCAAGCAAGCAATGTAACAAACAACAAAACACATAGACCCCAACCTACACAAAAAAGCCGTAATCCAATAAACAATAATCTTACCAATTTTCAGAAAAATGGTTAGAATGTCTTCAGCTAATAAAACCAGTTCAGTTTCATTGTTCATTCGTTCATTTGTTTGTTTGCTTGTTTGTTTGTGACTGACTGACTGACTGACTCGGTTGAAGACAACCTTACTGTTTAGACGAAAAACTACAAAGTGTACATGGGCTACTGGGGAAGCTTTGGCAACTGCATAATGTGATGATGAGATTCACTTCACATCCACAAACAAAAAAGGCCAGCACAGCCTGTGTCAGTTACTCGGCAAACTGCAACCAGACGCTAGGAGTCGGCCTGAAAGGACGCGCACGTGCCTGATGGTCACTATAATAAAGAATCCCACCCATTCCATCCCCACCCTTGGTGCGTGGCGGTTCATAACGATGCCACTTTAACACCCACGACAGCGGCCATAATCCTTTGATTTTGCATCAGCCATGTTTGCAGTCCCACTCGTCGATGTGACGTAACTTCCCCTCAGACGCACACATCCCTGAGGAAAGGATTCCGTCACGAACATTTCGCCTACAGTAACGTAACATGTGTCTCCATGATGTCTGTATAATCGTGCTGAACTCTCTCTCTCCCCAACACGAGAAGGGAAGGATTCCTTTAAAACCACTAGCCTCCAGTAAAGTGACTTTAATGCTAGGACATACATATAACTGCGCTGAACTGGAAAGTAGCGATCACGATCAAATGCCGCGCCGACTGTCGAATATGCAAGGAAGGTGCGGACAGCAGGCGTGTCAGATGAAGAAGATAGCTGGACTGCAAAACAGGCTCCCTCCCACCAGGAAATTTACTCTGCTTGCTACCACCACTAGAAACAGGAGAGGACACGTCTGCTCCCCGATTAATGCGAGCAAATTAAAGACTTATGGAACTTACATCTGTCTGTGCTAATGAGTGACAGAGGGGTTGGGTGGGATGGGATGAATTACGGATCCCCAGGAGTGAGATGTAAATGTATGTAAATGGATGAGCACTGACAGGGCGGGCAGGACTTGAGTCACGGTGATGTGCATGTTGCTGCGTCAACCTTCTCACACTGTACCGTGGTGTGATGGGCATCTGTTGACCTTTGATCCTTGGTCTGCATCCTTAACAAACACACAACAGAAGAGCCGACGGGTGGAAGAAAGCAAAAAAGAAAGAAGGAAGCTATGCAGAAAGCGTGCGCGCACACACACACACACATTCATAAACACAAACTCATACATACACACGCGCGCGCAGTTATACATATACATACAAGTCATGCAACCAACCGAATAAACAACTAACAAAGCAGTGCGAAAAACAACGACAACAACAACAAAATGTTCTAATCCAGTTTCAGACTAGTTCAAAAGGTAGTGACAACATAATTATGCTTCACCAAAGATACCAGGTATCAGACCTCAAATAACGATAGAGATATCATATGCTTACGCTTATCCCATCAGACTAGAGAAAACATTTATGAATCAGACAACTGTCGAAAAATTAGCATTCAATAAACACACACACACACACACACACACACACACACACACACACACACACACACACACACACACACACACACACACACACACACACACACACACACACACACATACACACACACACGCACACACACACACAAATGGCACAAACGAATTTAAATACATAAAACAAACCTATGTGTATGTGTGTGTATGTGTGTGTGTGCGTGCGTGTGTGTGTGTGTGTGTGTGTATGTGTGTGTGTGTGTGTGTGTGTGTGTGTGTGTGTGTGTGTGATGTCTAGTAAAGTCTGCATTACAGATAATTAATTTTATTAAGTTGTAATTGTAATCACACATGTGATATAAACTTTTCATCAAAATCATATTAAAACTTAGATTCAAATTTCGTCAGAATCATTTTCTTTTCAACTCATTTCATTTTGCGCTACAATTAAACAAACATAAAAACTACGACCAAATAAATTCATATACGTAGGAAAAGGTCAGCATATAAACAACATTTGAACATACAGAAACACAACACATTACATAACAATATTTTAAACAGCGAAAGTTTCAATGTGAACATCAAGTACGTGCATGAAGATGAGGTTGTTCTCTGTTGAGAAAACATTGGCATATGGTTGTTCCATTCAGCATGGAAAATGCAGAAGTGAAGGTTTATTTTGACATTATACTGTTCAGTTTTGAATCCTATATTCAGTAGTCATCGGAAAGCAAGTACAGTCGGATTACTTTTGTCAATCTTGTATGTATGGATGAATGATTTTGCAAACACTATGATAAGATCAAATATTCTGTTTAACAAAACTTATCAACACAGAACAATACAATCGTGAGATTTTAAAGTTAAAGATATTTTTGCATATTTCATTAATTGAGTGTTCTATTAAATCCCAAAACTTACGGTCACAGTAAAAATTCCACAAGAATTGTTCAAAAGCTTCTTGTATTATTACGCCAAGTGCAATGAACTATTCCTAATTGCAACCAGTTTGGTTTAACATTATTCCGTTTATAAATCTTTTAGAAAAGCCTTTTCCCACGAAACATTAACGTTTAGCGTTTGTCATCGTCAAATTTGATTTTTTTTAGCAATAATTTCCCTTCCCCTCCCCCTCCCCCTTTGTACATTCATTATTATTCTAGACGCACTTGGCACATTTAAAACATTACTTTCAGTGCTGTTCATTTGAATTCTGGTCGTTCTTTAAATACTGTTTCATTGAAGTGAAGATATTGAAGTGGTTTTCCATTGGTTTTATTCTTGTTTTTATTGCTTTTATTCTTTTCTCCCCATTTGTGGCCATGCATGTGTGTGTGTGTGTGTGTGTGTGTGTGTGTGTGTGTGTGTGTGTGTGTGTGTGTGTGTGTGTGTGTGTGTGTGTGTGTGTGTGTGTGTGTGCGTGCGTGCGTGTGTGCGTGTGTGTCTTTTCGGCGCTTGGATTTGATTTTGTCGAGATTTGCGCTATATAAATATTGTAATTATTATGTATGCATGTGCGTACGTATGTATGTATGTATGTATGTATGTATACGCTTAGATTTATGTATGTATGTATGTATGCATGTATACGCTCAGCTTAGATTTATGTATGTAAGTATGTAAGCATGTATGTATGCATGTATACGCTCATATGTATGTAGGTATGTATGCATGTATACGCTCAGCGCTTAGATTTGATTTTGTCAAGATTTTGCGCTATATAAATAAAATATATTATTATTATTATTATTATTATCCATTAGAAGTGACAAAATCAATACGGCAGTCAGTGTTAGTTTTTAATTCTTTATAGGTGAAGAGTTTACTATTTTCTCTAAGAATTCATTTGATAAATCATAATTTTCTCTATTGTTTATTTGTTGTCTTTGATTAAAATAAAGTACATTTAACACTCATACTCACACGTAAGGACACGCAACAACACACACACACACACACACACACACACGCGCACGCACGCACGCACGCACACACACATACACACACACACTCACACACACTTATACACATGTGCACATACACACGTAAGCACGTGTCCACGCACACATGCACATAGGTATATTCACTTTTAGTGGTCCATTAGCTTAGTTGTCAGAGCGCCATGTTCATAACTCAGGGTTGTGGGTTCAGGCTTTAGACGTGCCACGGTTTTGTCTCCCAAGACCATAGCAGCACTTGGGGTTTATGCGCAGGTGTAGGGCTTGTGCCATGATCATTTTGCACCTTATCCATCACATGGCGTCTGTGACATCAGTGCATATGGAATTTATTCCGAGCACGTAGACACCGTCTTGAAAAACTGAAAGTTTATGTCTTAATGGTGAAATCTGTTACTTTAATTTCTCCATCTTTTCAGATTCAAGTTTTCGCTGTGTAGACAATCGCTGGTCTTAAAATCACCCATCCAGAGCTTCTGAAATTCTTTGAACTCTTTTATTCTCTTAGAACTGATGGTTACAACATTGTTCTTGCCTAGGTTCCTGACCATTCGAGGCAATTAATAGGCTGACTGCCTTTCCGAGAATGCCCCAAAGGAAAATGTGTCTAATTGTTTTATCCCTTGCACAGATCTGAAACCAAAGTAAAAACGTATGTGAAAAATCTCTTTCAGGAGTACTGGAACAACCCAGATGATATGTAAGCTGGTTTTGAGCTAGTATCTGTTCCGTTGGAAAAACAAATATTCATTTTATTTCAAGTGTTACTTATATTTCATTGATTTCTGATTTCCTCCCGTATGTTTCAGACAGTGATGTGTATGATTAGTGCAAGCACAATTACCGTAAGTTCTTCCAGAAGAAGGTGGAGAGAGAGAGAGGGGTAGGGGATAGAGCCAGCCTGACAAATCCAGACGACAGACAGCGAATACATATTGTGTATTAGGTAAGGGGAAAAAAGAAAAAGAGAATTTTCGAAATGTTCGTGCATACACGTGATAGTGCGTCAGTGTGTTAATTTCATGGAGGACAATACTGGCTTAGTGCTTTATGCTGCCTGTCCTTGTGTGTCCTTGTGCAGGTGAGCACAATGATGCATGAGAGCGTATTAGGCTCGGAAATTTATTCGAAAACACAAAAGCCCGAATTGAACGGGTATGAACATATTACAAACATTATGGAAACAATTTAAATTGCCTGGCCGTTCGAATAGCACAGAGAGAGAGAGAGAGAGAGAGAGAGAGAGAGAGAGAGAGAGAGAGAGAGAGAGAGAGAGAGAGAGAGAGAGAGAGAGAGAGAGAGAGAGAGAGAGAGATCCGCGCTTGAAAAGAGGGTCGAGTAAGATTGGTTAATATTCATACTCGAGGCCAGATGGCTGACCTCTGCACGGGCTCTGGGCGCTCCAGCTTTGCACACGCGTAATGCCAGTAACAAGGGAGCTGATCTGTCGTCTGCCTCACATCAAAGTCAAATTTCTTGGGCACCTTTGATTTGTTACGGCTGTCATGAAAGCTGAAACGAGAGCAAATGGACGGGTGAGAGCGGGGTTGGGGGAAAGAAAAGGGATGGAGATGATGAATGAGACGGGACGGGGAGGGTAAAGGAGGAGGGAGGACAGAAGAAAGTAGTGATCGAGACCATGCAATTAAGGACAGAATTCAGGCAACATTTCAAAACGTCAATGCCCATTTTACTTCTTCCTAGTGAATTATTGAAAATGTAACTTTTATAAATCTGAAGACGACAATAACCACAACAACCACCTGAAACACATGAAAACGATACAAGACAAGAAAAAAATGTTGATCCATGTCCTTTGTCAGCCTTTGGAACGCAGAAAGTGTCACAAACATAAAAATTGAGCTAGAGCATATCCTGTACGGGAAGAACATCAGCATCTATTGCTTTCAGGAAACACTTGAAAAGCAGTAAGTCCTTCAAATGAGAAGTAATCAGTGATTTGGGTCTAAAAGAACAGACAGATGCAATGGAGAACGCTGATCCTTATCAGGAACAACATCTATGGCTGTCTAATAGATCTAGATACACATAAGGAGGACTCAGAATACGAAGTGATCAAAATTCCAGACGACGAAAACAGACTTCCAATTAGTCAACTTCTACTATTCAAACGACAGCACTGTTTCCTTTGAAGTATCGACACAGAGGGCTCCAACTTCCTGGCAGTTGATGACTTCAGCAGCCATTCACAAAGCCCCATCGTCCAGATGGCATCAGCAACAGGATGCTCACCCATCCCAGCAGCATGTGCCTGTGGGTCAAGGCCTACCTCTAGAAAACCATTTAGCATGCATCTTTGTTAATCATGGCCGCATCAAAAATCTTACTGCACCACGGGATTTCACGAGGCAGAGTTCTCTCCCTTTCTCTCTTCCGTCAGTTCTTCAATGACTTGAAATCTAAGCTGCCTAAGGATATCAAAGATGCTCTGTATGCGGACTACGTGGTGATCTGGTGTAAGGAGTAACATGCGACAACTGCCACTTACAGAATGCAATAAGCCGCAGATCGACTAAACATATGAGCAGAAAAATGGCGCGTCTCCAATAAACAGGAGAAGTCCTCTACAACACTATTCACCTTGTCAACCAAGCAGAAGGATGGCATCATCAAACTTGGAATATGAATGAATTACCTACCTTTGAGAACAGGCAGACCTGAAGTCATCCATTGCAAGAACAGAAGCCAAGGCCAGACCCAAGCTAGCGATCCTCATGAAGTTGGTGGGCACTACTTGGGGAGCAAACAAGAAAAATAATAAAACAGTATATCAAGGAACAATGATTCCCCAACTGGAGCATGGCTCTACTGCGTGGTCAGCTTCAGCCAAAACCAGACTTCAGGCCCTCAACAAAGTACTGAATCAGGCCCTCAGACCTATCACAAATGTAATGATGTGTACGCTTATCCAAAAGTTGGAAACACCTACTAGAATCCAGCTTTCTCAACCAGAGAAGGGAATGAAGAACGTGATACAGGTATTTGGCAGATAATCCCATTAAGCAGAAGTTGGATAGTCTCACCAAAAATGGCCTGAAACGAAGAAGATTATCACTGTGGGCAATATCTGCAAGCCTCGCCGAAGGAGTTATGCACACTATCACCTTTGCGACTGCCAAAAGCAGGGACACCAGAACAGCTATAGTTTGAAATATCCATGTACATATGTCACCACAATGGATGTACAAGATAGATGGCATAGTACACCGGGTTCTCGCGTTCGCCATGATGAAGAGTGTTTATCAACAATACTCATGGGTCAACCACCATGCTGTGACCAACAGGGGAGCAACAGGGGTATCTTCATCTTCCCAGGGTCTCAAACTACAACTGGTAATGTTTCTATGGATAGACACTGCACCAACTACCGAGCTGAAACAGAGGCAGTCATGTAAGCAGACTCCATGGTTCATATTACATGCTATCGAGTAATATTCTTCACAGAAGGCTTCGTTTTCTCTAAGCCCTGGTGAATGACAGCATCCTTCACCTGACCAACGCCTACCAGCAAATCAGAAGAATCAGAATAGCTGTCTTCTTGTGGATCCCCACTCACTTTGGGATACCAGGAAACAAGACGGTAGATGAGCTAGCCGAGGAGAAGCAGGCAGACAACAGCGTCAGCTACAGCGAGAAAAGGAGCATCATCACATCACTCCTTTAAGCCACGGACAGAAAAAAATGGCTACCACATTCTCACCAGTGAGTACTAAGTGTCTTCTCTAGGCCAGCATCTCTATGCAACCCCAAATACGCGTATGTTTCAGAGTCTGACGCTGTCTTTCTATTGTACGTCGCCATTGTTCTTGGGTCTTCCTCTCTTATGTCTTCCAGCTAGCGTCCAGTGAAGGGCAGTCTGGATGATGTTATCCTGCAGCTTCTTCGGATCATGTGTCCAACCATCTCCACCGTCCTTGCAAGATGATAGTGCCTATACTCTCTTAACTGCACTGGGCGAGTTGTTGGTTGGAAATAGCGCTGGGCCGGAAGAGTCGTTTGTTTGTTTTGGAGGTTCTATGTGTCGAAGGTTGATGGCTTGGTAATGTTGCTTTCTGTTGTCCTTCCACAATCTAGCCGTAAAGTAGAGTAGAAAAGATACAGCTCTGGTACAGACAATATCAGCTTTGTGCTGACACTTTAATAGACTTAAGTGCCTGCGGCAGAAGGAATATTATAAATATATATATATATATAATATATATATAATATATATATATATATAATATATATATATATATATTATATTATTGTGTGTGTGTGTGTGTGTGTGTGTGTGTGTGTGTGTGTGTGTGTGTGTGTGTGTGTGTGTGTGTGTCTAAGCAAGGAAGCGCGAGCGTGTGAGTATTATATAAATTTCAATGTTTGATGATACACGATATTGATGGTACACACACACACACACACACACACACACCCCACACACACACACACACACACACACTCTCTCTCCTCTCACTCTGTAAGCAAGCAAGGCGAGCGTGTGACATAAAAACATAAAATGATGTATCAGTTCTTCTTGGTAACTATAGTAATCATACCGCTTAGTATTTATAATCGTATATGAATAGATGATGAATTGTTGCACTCTTTATACTTATGTTCTGTGTTTTGTTCTTGTTGTGTTGTTGTCTTGTTTATTTGTTGTTGTTTGTTGTTGTTGTACATGCACCAAGAGCCTTGTACAGTCTCGTCGTTTTTCTTAAATATTGAGAAACGCCACACAAATCAACAAGTTGTCACAGTTGTTAAATAAGTAGGCTCAATCGCTCGTCCTTTCCCACCGAACTCTATTTCCCACACACACACACCACACACACACACACACACACACACACACACACACACACACACACACACACACACACACACACACACACCACACACACGTGCGCGCGCGCGCACGAGCACGCGTTCACACACACACACATACACACACACACACCCCACACACACACACACACACATGAGAGAGAGAGAGAGAATGGGAGAGAATAGTCCTGAAAAAAAAGCTTTTCCTTCTATGAATCTAAAAGAATTGATAACTCATCTTTAAGTTTCCACAAGTTTAATTGCGACTATGGTGCGTGGTATCAAGTATTAAAACCAATCACATGACTTCAAACATCTAAACATCGTAGAAAACTCTTCCAGACTAGACAGATAACCAAAGCCTGTGGATAAACAATACAGCCACTTAAGGAGTTAATCCTTTCCTTTGTGAAGGAGGCAGTGAAGATGTCATCGCGAGTATCCGGCCACGTGTCAGTTCTCTGACAGCAGGGAGGTAACCTTTCATTGTCAGCCACCCGCTTGACACGCTGTGGGCGACATCTGGACCTGATGGCCTCACAGGAAAAGGAGAGAGATGGCGGGGTATGGTACCGTTGACCGCAAGGGGATGAAAGTGGGTGGATGTTGAAATGTCACATTATCAGATCCGTGTGGGATGGTATAAGCGGGTACACAGGTGTAAGATGTCAAGAGTATCCCCTACAAGACTGAGTATCCCCTACAAGAGTGTTCATGACCAGTTGAGATGCCAGACATGCCAGATATTTTTCAACGTTCGCTAAATATTAAGCCTACTTAAGAGAAACAAGGAAGAAACAGACAGGGGATGGGATGTGACAGGGCTGTTTGGGTACATCCGTATTCGATGGGCTGACAAGAAGAGGACAGATGTCGGGAAAGGGTGGAGGCGACAGCAAGAATGCAGACCAGGTGGTATATTAGGTCTTAGGGTGTAACATGCCAAAAATATTGCATAAAGATCAGCTTCTGCTCTGCCGACGTTAGTACGGATATTGTATGGGTATCGATAAATATACCATACGTAAAAGAAACAACGAAGAGGCAGACTAAGACATATCCGTCGGCCATATCACTTGAAGTGGGTGCTGACGTAAAACTGAATCAAATCAGTCACAGCAGTCTCTTTGACTATTTTTCTGTCGAGAAATGGACATGCCGCAACTCTGCAAAGTTTTTGACCATTTCCCATTTGTCATGAATGGTTTGACTTTTGAGTGGTGGTGGTAGAGTGGAGAAAAGAAAGGATGGATGGGACAGGGCAGAAAGTCTTAGAAATTCGCTCACTCTCCGGTGGAGAAAGGAGAAAGTGTAGGGGAGCATGTGCATGCTGTGCGACAAAACTGTCTGAGGTACAACAATGCACCAGCAGAAAGCTATGAGCCAAACTGATTCTAACACTTAGACTCTATATATATTCAAGTTTGTGTTGGCCTTTCACTGAGACACTGATTATCCATTCTAAAAGAAGATCAAATGCCAGAAACATAAGCTAGCGTAAGAAAAAGATCAGATACCAGAAACACACAGTAGGATATTTTACACTTACGGAGATCCTACCACGTACCAGTATACAAACACACTGAACAGTATCGTAACTTTCATACACAACTTCCAGTTGTTCGTTTCCCCAAATGCAGCATTGGGCAGGAATCCACTGCACCGTTACTGACACAAAGCGTGCTAGTTCTGTAAGTTTTTTTCACGACAGATCTGGAAAGATTGTCAGCGGGCGGTTGTAGACTCTCATCAAAAGATTTGCAGTCTGTTCAGAAGGATATTAGCGAGGGTTGTGTTCAAATCGTGGACTGAAGATCTGATGTCTCTATTTCAGTCCCATCCCACAACATAAAAACTGCCCAGCTCGCACTTAGAGTTCCAAGTCTTATTATATATCAAATTTCATTATGATCGATAAAATACATTGTGTAGCTTGTCAATTTACTAAAAAAATATACTGAATAAACACATTAATCGAAACCACACACGTGGGAAGGCACCATAAGCGGACGGTATTCCTGCACATATGTAAGGAACTGCGGCGAGGCGCTTCTGGAGAAGCTGACAACTCTGTACCTATATGTATGGCAAAAGGAAGGCATTCCTCGAGATTCTAAAGATTCAATGCTTCAATCACTCTGGTGGTGTCAGTGTTTCATAGATAATGCCTCTCCTTTTCACATTTCAGCGCATATGGTTTTGTGCAAGCTCAAGGAATCTGCCGCGTCAATGCTGGCAGATTTGAGTGGAGCACATATAGGATTGCTCAAATGCGATGAATTCTTCTTGAACAAACTCCAAACAAGTACAAAGACAACTCTAGATGCTGGGAAATACTCTCCCTTTATGGTTTTTGTCGCTTCCCGAAAAGCTTTCATTTCTTCACTGCAATTGTTGAACAATGTTCCTATGGGGGTGGATCTTTTTCTGTCCTTCCATCAGAGTAGCAGAAGAAGAGCTCACTGCCTCCATTCCATACAGCCATATGTGCTGCACCATTCTGAGCTGATAAAGGCATCATCAAGCATTTCTGGTGTGAGGGTTTGTAGGATTGCTTCTGGTTGGTCTCTCTTGTTTAAGATGTCTGGGACGTATGTGACAAAGATGTGTGTGTGGTGTATGTGTGTGTGTGTGTTTGTGTGTGTGTGTGTGTGTGTGTGTTTGTGTGTGTGTGTGTGTGTGTGTGTGTGTGTGTGTGTGTGTGTGTGTGTGAGCGCGCGCGCTCGCACTTAGAGTTCCAAGTCTTATTATATATCAAATTTCATTATGATCGATAAAATACATTGTGTAGCTTGTCAATTTACTAAAAAAATATACTGAATAAAACAATTAATCGAAACCACACACGTGGGAAGGCACCATAAGCGGACGGTATTCCTGCACATATGTAAAGGAACTGCGGCGAGGCGCTTCTGGAGAAGCTGACAACTCTGTACCTATATGTATGGCAAAAGGAAGGCATTCCTCGAGATTCTAAAGATTCTATTATCATCCATATTTTCAATCGGAAGAGAGAGAGAGAGAGAGAGAGAGAGAGAGAGAGAGAGAGAGAGAGAGAGAGAGAAGAGAGAGAGAGAGAGAGAGAGAGAGAGGAGAGAGAGAGAGAGAGAGAGAGAGAGAGAGAGAGATCTCACGCAATAATCACGTGCTTAAGGCCTTTGCCCGAGTCAATCCTTAACGAATCATCACCGAGACCATTGTTTCTTAGAGTGGCTTTCGTGATGGAAGATGCACAAGTGATGTGATGTTTGCCATACGCCCGCTGCAGAAGTATCGTGCGCAAGTTTAAAGGAGTTCCATGCGGTGTTTGTAAATTTGACCAAGACATTCATCGCCGTTAATCGAAAAGACTTTTGAGAGATACTACGAAAGTCTAGTTGCCTTAATTAAAAAACCTGCCTCGCTGATTGTTTTTTTTTCTTCATAAAGGCATACCGACAAGGGTGCAAGAGAATAGCAACAGTGTCTGAACCTTTCCCAGAAACATTCTCTCCTCTTTTGATTGTAGAGTGTTTTTCTTTCCATCATTTTGGCCAGCATTTCGCTTATCAAATCTAATAGAACGAATCCCCTGTCCAAAGTAGACATTCTACGTCAGTCACTTCCATCAAGTGTACTCTGTAAGATTCATCTTTTTCAACTGTAAGTTAGCTAGAAACCCGAAAGTGCGGATGGGACCGGAACACCAGCGCCCGCCACCTTCCGGACAGCCACCCGTCAAGCTCCTGACGCCACCCGACAGCCACACCACCAAGAAAAGCGGGGTGGTGGGGGGGTGGGGGGGGTGGAGGTGTCCATCCGCGGCACGACCTCCCGGACCCAGCCATCGGTCACCCTGTTCACAAACCGAACGGCAAGTTGCCCAGCCACAGTACCAAGAGAGAACTGAAGAACCCTCTCTCGCCCCACTCAGGGCCCCCATCTCTCCCTCGGGCAAACCGCCCCGCCACCATCCCGCACAGGCGCCAGCCCCCTCTCCCCTCTCCCCGCCACAGCCGCCAGCCCCCCTCGCCCCTCTCCCCGCCACAGCCGCAAACTCCTCTCTCCCCTTTCCCCACCACAGCCGCCAGCCCCCTTCTCCCCGCTCCCCTCTCCCCTCTCCCCGCCACAACCGCCAGCTCCCCTCTCCTCACCACAGTCCCGATAGCTAGCAGCTGGAAGCTCCCATCGTTGCCTTACCTCAACTTTAGAGGTTGCCTAAACAGCGGTAAAAGTGGCCAGGCAAGATGCCCCAGACACAGCCCATCTCTCTGGTCAACCAAGGTCTGGCAAACCCAGAAAGGGATCCCGTGTTTGCCGTCTTTCCGAGCAGCCAACAGGTCTTTCCCTGTGGTCATCAGGCCTGATTCCCTGAAGTCAGCGGCCAAGCCACAAACCGAAGTTAACAATAAACACCCCAAGAATGCGTATGGGGCCCGGAGCGCCAACGCCCCGCCACTTTCGGACAGCCACCCCTCAAGCTTCTAACGCCACCCGACAGCCACACCATCAAACAAAGGGGTGGTGGTGGGGGGGGGGGGGGCTGTCCCTGCGCTGCACGACCCAGCTGGACCCACCATCAGTCACCTCGTTCACAAACCGAACGGCAAGATGGGGAGATGACAAACTCGGGACACAGCCACAGAACGCGCACCAACCAGGTCCAGCCCAGCCACAGGACCAAGAGAGAATGGAAGAGCCCTCTCTCGCTCCACTCACGGCCCCCATCTCTTCCTCAGGCAGTCCGCCCCGCCATTAGACCGCCAGCCACTCCCACCCTCCACTGTATTGTGTGTGTGTTTGTTTGTGTATGTGTGTGCGTGCGCGCGAGCATGTGTGTGCGTGAGAGGAGAGAGAGAGAGAGAGAGAGAGAGAGAGAGAGGAGAGGAGAGGAGAGGAGAGAGAGAGAGAGAGAGAGAGAGAGAAGAGAGAGGGAGAGAGACAGAGAGAGACAGAGAGAATACTTATCATTAACATAAAAGTTGCATTGACATACTAAATATTTGCGTAGAAATAACTCAAAATGGAAATATTTAAACAAATACATCATTGTTAAAATACAAGGATCGTATGACTGCCCTCTCTATGATAGTTCTTAGGATGTATATGGCATTTATAGTTCTTTTCCCTAGACAAATCCACATTGTTCTCCTACTATTTCTCTTTCGATTCTGTTCCTTGTCCTCATCACGATTATTCTTAGCAGAATTCTTGTTCCATGACTGATCAAGCTGATTGTACTACGGAGTTCGTATTTCATAGCCCCTGCTTTCTTTGGAGGTGCAATGAAAATTGCTTTTAACGTATCTTAAGGGATTTTTCTGGTGTCATATACTTCATTTAGGAGGACTGTTATTTTTTCAAATACCAAATTCCTCTAGGACCTCAATCATTTCTGTAGTAATATTGTCTGGTTCTGGAGCTTTCCCGGCTTCATCTTTTTCACTGCTGCTCTTACTTCATCTTTCATTATGGGTGGCCCTTCAACGTTCTTTCTTATAATGTGTTTTTTCGTTTCTGTCATCGTCAGAAAGGTCTGTAATGTACTCTCCCCATCTCTCTAATATTTTGTATTTTTCCATAATAATTGTACCATCTTTCGATTTTAAGCAACCAGTGATGTGCATTATATTTTCCTGTGGGCAATTTCTTCAATGTTTCTGTAGTAAAGTGAGGATCTGTTTTGTGCGGTCTTCTATTTCTTTGCACTTTGTTTCCAGCCAAGCTTTCTTAGCTTCATTGCGCCTATTCCTTATTTCCTTGGGTTTTTTTGGGGGGGGTACCCTTTCTTTTCCTTTTGCCTTCTTCCTTTCGTCCATCAAGCCTAAGATTTCCTTAGTCATCCAATTTTTTTTGCTTTTCTTTTAACTCTAGGGATTTTTTCACAAGCTTCATTTATCGAGTTTCTCAACTTTGTCCATTGTTCTCACTGTCACCAACGTACTCCAGAGCACTGAATTTGTTTTGAACGTGTATGTTAAATTTTTCACGAGTCGATTCATCTGTCTTTAAGGATCCAAGATGTAGTTTGAGGTTACTTTTGGTCTGTTTTCTTTTCTTCAGTTTCAGCCTAAATCTTCCCATTACAGGACTATGGTCACTGTTACAGTCTGCGCCTGGTAATGTTTTTGCTATCAGTAAAGAATTTCTAAATTTTTAATTTATGAGGATGTAAACAATTGTTGTTCATACATGTCCATTTTCTTCTGTTAGGTTGCTCAAACAAGGTGTTTCCTACTATGAATTCATTTATTTTTGCCCACTCAACAAGTTTCTCTGCTCTTTCATTTTGTGTGCCAAAGACATGAGGTCCGACAATGTCATCCACTCTGTCTTGTCACACTTTAGCATTAAAATCTCCCATTATTACTAAAATATCCTGTGATTTGCATTGAGCCTTGCTGTCTCTCTAATACTTCATAGAAATTGTCAATTTCTTCCTGAGTACTTTTGGATGTTGGTGCATATACTTATATGATGTTGATATTGAGTGGCTTGCCATCCAACAGAACTAATAAAACTCGGTCTACACAGCCCAGTATCCTTTGATAACTTTGACTTGTCCCTTTCCATTATGATGCCCACCCCTCTTTCATGTGTGTCTCTCACCAGAATAGATTATTGTATGCTTACTTGATATTACCTGACTGTTTACATTCCCTCCAGAGAGCTACGCTCTTCTACTGATGCCCACCTACTTAGAATCCTACGCTTCCGCAACAAAACTCTTGGTGAACGTGCTTTTTCTTATCAGGCCCCCTCTATTTGGAACAAACTTCCCTTTCCTCTCCGCTCTACCTGTACCCTTTCTTCGTTTAAGTCCAGTCTAAAAACCACTCTTTTTAAATCCTAGCCTGTAGTTCTGTACTCTTACTTCAGCTGCCACCTTGAAATCTGTGCCCGCGCGCGTGTGTGTGTGTGTGCGGGTGTGTGTGTGTGTGTGTGTGTGTGTGTGTGTGTGTGTGCGGGTGTGTGTGTGTGTGTGTGTGTGTGTGTGCGTGCGGGTGTGTGTGTGTGTGTGTGTGTGTGTGTGTGTGTGTGTGTGTGTGTGTGTGCGTGTGCGTGTGTTGTGTGTGCGTGTGTGTGTGTGTTTACTGTAAGCGCTTAGGGCTTTTTTTAGATTAAGCGCCATAAATGTTCACTATTATTATTATTATTATGCCTGCCCCTTCCATCTCACTTCCCTACTCCTAAAATATTTTCCCATCTCCATCTTGACATTTTCTAATTTTCCTTTTTGCAGCGATGTTCTTACATTCCAGGTTGCAATTTTTATGTTTGTTAGTCTGATCGCAGTATCTTGCTGACGTAACGGGCGTCACCTGCGCGGCATGACGGTCCCTACCGGACGAAGGTGCTCCACCGGAGCCCTATTTGCGTCGTTTTCCTCCGTTTTCTTTTGGCTGGCCATGATTAATTTGGGAATATACGATGGTGGTTTCGCGTTGCCTGACATTGGTTTTCTGTTAGGGTTTGTTATCTCAGCCTTGGTCTCTCCCGAGACACCCAAAAGGCAGTGGTGCTATGTTCCCATAGGTCTATATTAACAAATATACGCTCATTCACAAACGCACACACATGTACACATCACATGCACACACATACACGTGTGTGTGCGTGCTCGCACACACGAACGCATATATACTTTAGTTCAAAAAGAAATATACGACATATCACAAGTCATAGTTAGAAAAGGACCTTTTTAATCAATGTTACTGGAAGCAAAACCAGGTTTATCCTTACTTGGAATGAAAATACTACGAAACGAGAGCAATAGGTTTTGAGATAAGTTTATCAATAAGCATTTGAAAATGGAACAAGCAGTAACGCAGTCGAATAAAGGTTGCTGAATATCAAGCAACTGACCACTTGCACACAAGTTGGTAATGGTTTCAAAAACCTCCCTAGCCTTAAGTTAACCCTTAATTTATTAATTAATTATACACATAAAAGTTTTCATTGCTTTATACTTTTATAAAGGCGTGTGAAGTCATGTACTTTCTCATTCGTTTATCATTGTGGTTGCAGAAGAGACTGACATGTGATGAAAAATGTCATCGTATATACATATTCTTTTATCGTTATATACTTTCTGGTTCGTCCATTTGATCATATCGTGAAGGGTTGACATTTGCGATATGTCCGCATATGTCACTTACAAATATTTTTTATTAAGCGCTTGAGGTTCTTTTGAAATGACGTGCTACACAAGCAGTCATCATAGTCATTACGTTCTGATTATTGTGTGATCATACACAACACACACATGCGCTCGCGCACGCACGCACGCACACACATACACACAAGCAAGGAAGCAAGTAAGCGCATATGCACGATTTTGGGAGGGTTAATTTCATGAATGAAGTCTTATTTTTCCTGGACAAAGGATGTATTCTTAAGTGAAGACTAACGCTCCCGGTATTCTTACTGTTGTTGTTGTTGTTTTGGGAAGGTTATGTTTTTGTTTTGTTGTTATTGTTGTTGTTGTGTTTGAGGGGTGTACTAGAACTAGGACACTGTTAAGTTGATGGCCAGTTACTCCACCACCATCACTGCTAACTGTCCATGAACTGAAGCTAGGGACTATTCAACAATTCAGTTACCCGGGATCCATCATCAACAATGAGGGATCCAAACCTTAATTCTCTGGGGAACAACAAAGACGACATCAATACCGTCCAGGCTGAAATCTGCATGGAGGGACAAAAATATCTCCATGAAACACAAACCCAGTCCCTTACAGGCGTTGATATAACTATATCCATCTTCCTGTATTAAGGCCAGGCAAGGACCTTCACAGCGAATTTAGAAAGGTGATTACAAGCCATGGACTGAGGTCTTATCGCAAGATACTAAACATCAGATACACTGATCATATCACCAATGAGCAAGTGCGTCAAAGCAGGACATTGGATCAAACAAAGATCTGCTGATGCAGTTAAAAACAGTTTTTATGGCCAGGTTACAAGATTTAATGTTTTGGCTAAATCAGTCCTCCAGGGAACTGTTGATTGAAGAAGAGGAGCAGAAGACAGAAAAAACAACAACAATGGACTGACACCATTGCGAAATGGACAGAGAAACCATTTACAGAGACCAAGACGTTGGCATGCAACTAACAGAGCCGGAGGATTCTGCCTGCAGTGCAGCGTCCCAAGGCTAAGGGAGAAGAAAAAGAAAAATACAGTCACGCAGCCAGTTTTTTTTTTTTTTTTTTTTTTTGCCTAGTCTTTATTTTTTCCTACCATACCGATGGAACGAAGTCTTATTTTTCTTATTTTTCGATTGGGTAAGACATGATGAATTGATCAACCAACTGGAGAATCTCAATGTTGATGGAAAAGATCTACGAATAATCAGAAATATGTACTGGGAACAAAATGCTGCAATGAGAATAGAAAACAATGTAAGCTCTTTCCAAAACATCAAAAGAGGAGTTAGACAGGGTTGTGTTTTGTCACCAGATCTGTTTTCACTTTACAGCGAAAACATCACGAGAAACCTAGAAGAAGACCCTGGATTAAAGGTTGGAGGGAAAATGATAAACAACATTCGATACGCGGATGACACCGTGCTAATTGCAGAAAGTGAAAGGGACCTACAAATCCTTGTGAATATACTAGAAATAGAAAGCAAAGGTAAGTGGTTGGAACTAAACAGCAGGAAGACTGAAGTCATGGTGATCAGTAAAAAACATGAAATCCCCTCATGCAAAATAACAGCAAATGGCACAACCTTGACACAGGTTGATAAATTCAAATACCTGGGAACGATCATTTCATCAGACGGCAGATGCACATCAGAAACAACCGGCAGAATCGGCCAAGCCAAAACAGCATTCGGGAAGATGACAGGCATTCTTACCAACAAATGCCTATCAATTAACATCAGGAAGAGAGTTCTTGAATGTTATATAGAACCAATACTGTTGTACGGATGTGAGGCGTGGACAGTCAACAAACAAGGCCAGAACAAGATTGAGGCAGCCGAGATGTGATTTCTAAGAAGAATGTTGAGAGTTCCATGGACAGCAAAGAAAACAAATGAGACAGTCTTGATGGAGGCAGACACAAGTAGATCACTCATAAGGAAGATTAGGAAAAGACAGGCAACATTTATAGGCCATTTTATGAGGAAAGGGGAATGGAGCACCTGGTCACAACGGGAAAGCTGGAGGGAAAGAGAACACCGGGTAGACCCAGGGAGAAAATGCTGGACGGACTGCAGAGTGGCTGGGACGAGGGGGGGGTGGGAGAGATGCTAGGGGCAACGAGAGATAGAGAAAGATGGAAGTCCATGATCGCCAAAGCCATGCGGCAGGGCACCTGATGATGATGATGATGACCGATGGAAGCAGAACCAACGCCGCAAAGACTCTCCTCATGCAGAGCCTGAGGAAAAACAGCTACCTCTAGGATTGGTCTTTCGTCCCACAGAACTCTGGACACATGTATTTGCCACATGACAAGAATCACAGACTGGATCATAAGACCACAATTACTAAGACCAGCATCAGATGTTCTTTGGAGTTTATTCAAGAGATATTCATGGCACTCGGACAGTTCCACCCAGGCTACCATAAATCATATCTAGCAGAAACTTCCCTCCACCCAGGCTACCATAAATCATCTAGCAGACAACTTCCCTCCACCCAGGCTACCATAAATCATCTAGCAGACAACTTCCCTCCACCCAGGCTACCATAAATCATCTAGCAGACAACTCCACCCGTACCAAAATCACTAGCAGCATTCCTCCAGCTACCATAAATCATCTAGCAGACAACTTGAGCCCGCAGAAAAACCGATGTCGTGAAACAGGAGAATGATGGGGTGGAGCAGAGTCTATCTAATACCAGGGTGACACCACGATGATTGGATTATTAAAATGTACTGCGAACAGGTCAGTTTTATGGTGCAGGTTGGAAATGAACTCGACAATCAGATTCTATTACCGGGGAATTGGAGAGTGGGGAGAGGGGAGTCACTTCCGACAAACGAAGTTTTGACAGTGGATAGTCTGTTCACTAAGTTAAATATTTCTGAGTCTGGGGGCACCAGCTATGTTCTTGTGCGGTCGTCACCATGTCGACCCGCCCTACGTCTTTCTTTCGGAGTGACTGGTAGTTTTGTGTCAGTCTACATCGCTTTCATGTGTCAACGTGCTATAGAAAAAGCGGTAATGTATCATCCGATATTTGATGATGAAAAGCTTGCAAGACGATGTAGCAGTAGGTTTGATCCTTTTGATCTTTACAACAATGTGGCCATTTGAAACTTAAAAAAAAACACATTATGATGTCAGTTTAGTCAGTTTATTCCTTTTCTCACACTGGAAGGAGCTGCAGGGAAGTTTCAGTCTTTTTCTCCTAATTTTTGGATCTGGTGTTTGTTTGTTTGTAATCTTACGCTTGACAAAGGCCAGTTGGCCGAAAATTTGTGCCTGTCTTGTCTTGTTGTATTAATATGCATTCTCATTCTTTTTTCGTGTTTTTTTTTTCTGGTTCCTGTTTGCTTGAGCGCGGGCAGTCACATTTGTTTTGGATTTCAAACTTAACCCTGACCCTTGTGGCAAAAGTGACACCATACGACAGATGACTATGCAATGCCACTGCCTCTGCCCCTGCACCCTTATTCCCACAGACTGCCGGATAACCAATCATCATGAAGTTTCTGCCAGACTAAAGACGTTAAGGAAGCGTTCATAGTAAACCCAGACGGACGGCCAGCGTTCATATTGCAAGGACGACGGAGCCGGACAGCCACGGTTTTTTTCCTTGGACACGAGCCTTCCAAAGATAAAATGGTATGTACGAAGCGACAAAAGTTGATACTGTGGTGGTGGTAAGAGAAGAATAGAAACAATGTACGTCCAGCCCATCGATTTTCTGTACATCCAATCTGTCCCAACGCCTCTGTCGATGTTTTCCCATGCAGCTGCAAGTATGTCTCTGTAGTGATTTTATCACCCTTCTCGTAATGCAAGGCCTTGATCTCACGGCAACAATGACATTCTCTTCATCCATGTTTTTCTTGCAAGAAAGATTATTCGATGTGAAATCAAGAGAAGAGTCCTGGACGGACGGGAAAAAAACCCTGCAAGCACGACCGGTGATTTTCCGTAAGGGCGGGTCCGGCCGGGTTTACGATACACACTCTTTCCGTCGCCAGTGAGAACAAACAGAGGTTTGCTGTAAACGATCTTTTTGAAATGAACCGTCCATGGTCGTCAGACACGTCGGAGAGGTAAAAGATGTATGTGCCAGTCTGCATGGTAAAGCGTTGTTTCTGAAAGAGAACACTGTAACAACGTAATGAAACTTTGAAGGAAAAAAATAAAAGGCTGAAGGAAAAGGTAGAGAGCTTAGAAATAAAAAAAAGATGACTTAGAAGGTCGTTTAGAAGGAAAATTGTGATGTATCCCAAGAAAGGATAATGAGGCAAAGTAAGAATGTAAGAGTAAGAGTAAGAGTTTGGTATAAGACAGATAAACTGGAATTATCTGTAGACATACAGTCTGACAGGGTCCATAGGATTAATGGAAAATCTGACTCCCCGGTCATTGGATGCTATATTTTTATAAAGATAAAGAAAGGCGCAAACTGTATGAAGGTAGCGTCCGTACTGGGGAAGAGTTTTCCTTCAGAGTCAGGGAAATAAGAAAAAAAAAGTTTGGTACCTCACTTGAAGGCTGCCAAAAGCAAAATCAAAAGGTTCTGTAAGTATTCCTTCCAGTTTATTAAACAAGCAAGGCGATAAAGTAAAATAATTTATTTAATAGGAAATGAATGTTTACCTTATTTTCAAAAATTGTGATTTGTAAAAGCCTCTTTGGTCTAGATCTAACAAAATATATATTTGTACATTCATACTTAAATACCGCCATAAATTTTCATTATTATTCGCTCTATAACAATTTACCCAAACAATTTAATTCTTCGGTTGATACGGTAGATACACCTTTCACAAACAATTATAAAGAAACAAAAATTGTGGAGTTTTATAGATGGCAAGATCAGCATTCAGAGCATTTGTTGTTGTTTTTGTTTTTTTTATTTCAACAAGTTGTCAAGAAACGTTATTCTTGAATAAAGCCATTACTCTAATTGATGAAGACATTAATGAAGCTTTGAATAAATTCAATGAATGTATGAAAAGGAAATAATAAATACAGAAAGCAAGAAAAGTGATTGGTTTGATCAGGAATTCAAAGTATGAAAGCAATGTTAGAAATTATCTAGATCTAGAGCATTAAAGATGAAGACAGTATCAATCATTGTATATCTCGCAGAGAATATAAGAATCTAATACGGAGGAAGAAAAAGGAACACAACAATATTTCATCAAACAATTTAATATACTCAGTAGATGACCAGCGTGTATTTTGGCAAAATATGCACACACAAAGTTAAGCGAAGAAAATCTCACACATCCAAGAATATTACAGGTCATGAGTAGCATAAACATTTCAATGAGCTTCGTGAAAAAAAAATGTTGTAGAAGAAAGCTATGATAATGAAAATGAATTAGGTATTTAGGACCATCCAGTCTCACGAGAGGAAGTACATGTATTGTTAGAATTAAAGATCTTGAGATCTAAATGTCTGCTGGCCCAGATAGAATAATAAGAAAATTAATGAAAAATTGTGGCGATGTTACGATTAATTTCTTTGTTAATTTTTTTAACAGTTCTCTTTGATAAAAGTGTATTTCCAACAGTTGGACACAATCAGTCATATTCCCATTGTTTCAAGAAAGTGAGGTCATTTATCCAATTAACTACAAAGGTATATCACTTGGTGATGCAAGCAGTAAATCATACAGTTCCATTATACATTGTAGGTTACAGAAATGGGTGAAACAAAGAACGTCAAGCTGAAGTTTAAAAGAATGGATAATCATAACAGGAGAATATCTAGCTTGGTTTAAGTCACAGAATATCAAGATGGATTTAGGAAGGATATTCTACTATTGATCAAATGTTTACATTATTAGCAAATATACAAAAGCAAGCTTCATTAATGTAAGTTGTTACAAAAGCAAGCTTCATTTAATCGTAAGTTGTTACAAAAGCAAGCTTCATTTAATCGTAAGTTGTATGTCGCAATTATTGACTTTGAGAAAGCTTTTGGTTCTATCTCAAGAAATCTGCTCTGGCGAATAGTTCAAAAGAATGGAATTAAGCGTAAACTTTATCTATGCATAACGAATATGTATAAAAATATGAAAGCAGGAGTCAGATGTTGTACTGAATTTACATATCATATCATGTGTACAAAAGGGGTTAAAGAAGGAGATGCCTGTAGTCCTGTTCTATTATCTTTATTTTATACAAGAATTATGAGCCACAGCCGACGCTGCTGTATATGTGTCAACTCCACTCGACAAGACGCCAGGGACATCATCCATAGTTGACGCCGACTGACGAAGGCCTGCTACTAGAAGAGCCAATCAGGCCGATTGGTAACTGTGGTCTGCCCGAGCATCGAACCCCACAACCTCTGTGTTATCCAGATGGTGCTCTAACAACTCAGCTAAAAGGAGAAAAACAAACAAACAAAAAACTATGGCCCTCTCGCCCGATGATTGAACCTGTGTGTTATCATCATGGCCATCTGACCAAGTAGGCAAACGTTGCTGAGGACTGGTATTTCCGTGGAACTGATAGTCCAACAACGCATCTGTCTTGACCTGTACTGCCATGTATGGTATTGCACTGCATTGTTTGTGTCGTATTGCACTGCATTGTTTGTGTCGTATTGCACTGCATTGTTTGTGTCGTATTGCACTGCATTGTTTGTGTCGTATTGCAGTGCATTGTTTGTGTCGTATTGCACTGCATTGTTTGTGTCGTATTGCACTGCATTGTTTGTGTCGTATTGCAGTGCATTGTTTGTGTCGTATTGCACTGCATTGTTTGTGTCGTATTGCACTGCATTGTTTGTGTCGTATTGCACTGCATTGTTTGTGTCGTATTGCACTGCATTGTTTGTGTCGTATTGCACTGCATTGTTTGTGTCGTATTGCACTGCATTGTTTGTGTCGTATTGCACTGCATTGTTTGTGTCGTATTGCACTGCATTGTTTGTGTCGTATTGCAGTGCATTGTTTGTGTCGTATTGCACTGCATTGTTTGTGTCGTATTGCACTGCATTGTTTGTGTCGTATTGCACTGCATTGTTTGTGTCGTATTGCACTGCATTGTTTGTGTCGTATTGCACTGCATTGTTTGTGTCGTATTGCACTGCATTGTTTGTGTCGTATTGCACTGCATTGTTTGTGTCGTATTGCACTGCATTGTTTGTGTCGTATTGCACTGCATTGTTTGTGTCGTATTGCAGTGCATTGTTTGTGTCGTATTGCACTGCATTGTTTGTGTCGTATTGCACTGCATTGTTTGTGTCGTATTGCACTGCATTGTTTGTGTCGTATTGCACTGCATTGTTTGTGTCGTATTGCACTGCATTGTTTGTGTCGTATTGCACTGCATTGTTTGTGTCGTATTGCACTGCATTGTTTGTGTCGTATTGCACTGCATTGTTTGTGTCGTATTGCACTGCATTGTTTGTGTCGTATTGCACTGCATTGTTTGTGTCGTATTGCACTGCATTGTTTGTGTCGTATTGCACTGCATTGTTTGTGTCGTATTGCACTGCATTGTTTGTGTCGTATTGCACTGCATTGTTTGTGTCGTATTGCACTGCATTGTTTGTGTCGTATTGCACTGCATTGTTTGTGTCGTATTGCACTGCATTGTTTGTGTCGTATTGCACTGCATTGTTTGTGTCGTATTGCACTGCATTGTTTGTGTCGTATTGCACTGCATTGTTTGTGTCGTATTGCACTGCATTGTTTGTGTCGTATTGCACTGCATTGTTTGTGTCGTATTGCAGTGCATTGTTTGTGTCGTATTGCACTGCATTGTTTGTGTCGTATTGCACTGCATTGTTTGTGTCGTATTGCAGTGCATTGTTTGTGTCGTATTGCACTGCATTGTTTGTGTCGTATTGCAGTGCATTGTTTGTGTCGTATTGCAGTGCATTGTTTGTGTCGTATTGCAGTGCATTGTTTGTGTCGTATTGCACTGCATTGTTTGTGTCGTATTGCAGTGCATTGTTTGTGTCGTATTGCACTGCATTGTTTGTGTCGTATTCTTTAGTAAGAAGTGTGTTTATAGCCCGAGAACTATTGCCTTGTTCTTTATTTGTCCATTTATATGTTATATCGTATCGTGTCGTATCAAGTCAAATGGAAATTCTTAATATCAAATTGTGATCATCGTGTATCCCTAAAGCATTAGAACCGCTTATAACACGTGTTTGGTGCTTTGTTTCTTTGTTAATTTGATTGTTCATTTCTATTGTGTTTCTTTCATTCATTCGTACACCTATTAGAAAAAAGTATGTAGAAATAAAACAAGTCAAAGAAAAGTAAAATTTATACAATTCATTACTACACGAAAGAAAAACGATACTTTTAATTTAATCATGACAGTTGTGTGCATGCATGTGCAAGTGCGTGTATGAATGTGTGTGTGTGTGTGCGCGCGCGCGTTTTGTTTTTGTTTTGTTTCGTTTTTCATCACGCTTACGCGATTCCACAACAGCACGCTACTCATTGCCCTCTCCCCATTACATTCACAACCATCACCATACAAACCGCAGCAAGAAGGACTATACAAATCAATCTTGTCACTGGATGTAATCGCTCGCGCTGGGCGAAGCTTGCTTTCAAGAGCCCTAAGCCCCGCCCACCACTTCCGCTGCCACACGCTCTTCCCCTCCCTCTGCCCGCCCCGATAAAACTCTTGGCCTGTGCTACACACGTCAGATTTGATTGTTCTTGGCTGTTCAGTAACAGACAATAGTACTATACATGTGTGTTCGGGGGAGGGGGGAGGCTACAACTTTCATTTTGACCATTATAGTCAATAATGGTTTATAGTTATAACGATGATGACATGTGTGTGTTCTTGGTTATTCAATGAATTTAATGACTTAGCTTGTCGCAAAAGCCAATTCTGAAATTTGTGCATGGTCTCTGCAGGCTTCTGATAGCAAAATGGTCACTCACTCACTGCTGGATCTTTCGGTGACAGACTCATTCGCTACTTCCAGTTCGCCACAGACATAAAACTTCACACTTGCCGGTAGAGTAGGCTCGTCTGGTTTTAGTATCAGTTTGCTGTATGCCTATCCATCAGTGTCATCTAGCCACTTACCATTTTCAAGAACCTCGTAGACTTCGTAACTTTCCAAAGACCTTGCCTACGCGTAGATCTATGATTTATGAGCAGGCATTTGCCACGATTATTTTCTTATCACATGAAATGGTGTGTGTGTGTGTGTGGTGTGTGTGTGTGTGTGTGTGTGTGTGTGTTGTGTGTGTGTGTGTGTGTTGTGTGTGTGTGTGAGAGAGAGAGAGAGAGAGAGAGAGCATGGTGTGTGTTTGTGCGTGGATGCATGTATGTAATTTTGTGTTTCTTTTAAGTTTTGACAATGAAAGTAAATGTAATCTTTCAAACATACTCTCTGATGTGTGTGTGTGTATGATGAAATGAATTATCAGTAGTGTAGAATTTTTTTTTTTATCAAAAGAAAATGGAAAACAGCATGTCTATTTTTTTTTACTGCATCCAGCTTGTAAAAGCAGACGTGCTAACTCTATACACAGTCTGTGCTGTGGCTTTCGCATTGTAAAAACTGTTTCCCCTCACCATTTTTGTTTGAGTGTGTGCGTGGTGTACGTGTGCGTGAGAGAAGAGAGAGAGAGGAGGAGAGTGAGAAGAGAGAAAAGAAAGACGAGACAGACAGGACAGACAGATGGACGGACAGAGGACGGACTGACAGACAAGCTTGTGCATCAAATGGACAGACTTTGTGACAAACGATGAAGTAATGTCAAGAAGCAAAAGATCCCAGTTCATCATCTGAAAGCGTCAACTGAACTGGTGGGCATGCAGCTAAACTAGTGTCTTCCAGAACTGCAAGTCCAGAACTGGAACCCAGGAGGACAGTGAAAAAGGATACAACCAAAAATGAACTGGTATCAGACTGCTGACAGAAAAGTACAACTGATGGATAGACGCGACCGAGCCGGTTGGAGTGCTGTTACTATCTCATCAGTGTCGCACAACGGAGGAGCGTCTAAGTAAGTAAAACATCAGGGCTTTCTGATTACTCACTACAAAACTCCAGTGTATCCATAACAGTGCAGTTCAACTTGCACCACGGGAGAAGAGGAATCAGTGCAGTGGAAAAGAACTCTGCGAAAATTACATTGGCTTTCAGTCACAGCACAGACTGAGTATAGAGTTAGCACGTTCTGCTTTTAATGTTTAAAACTGAATACCATGCAAACATTTTTTCGGAAGTTCTGATCCTCACACCTTTCAATGCTAAGTCGCTGGATCTCAAGAATCTCTCACTTGATATAATCTCGTTTTTTGGGTTTTGTTTTGTTTCTGTCTAATTACTTGCCAAAAGAAAATCTGTTTTTGATCGAACAACAGGGAAGTCCATCCAGTCTTTAGTACAAAGCAAACGTGTATTTACTTTAACTTTTTTTTAATTCTGTGGAGCGCCACCTTGCGTGAGCTCAGGACATGTTTCACTGTCTGGCCTGGCAGAGCGGTCAGGCAGGGTTATCTGATTTCCCATATTTCATCAGATTAGCATTAGAGGGCAGAAGGTCATACACAGATCTGAAAATGAAACTGGTTCTGAGAGGGGTCATATGTTACAAGTCATTCCAGCTTAGACTTCTTTGGAGTGTATTTTCCCAAGTCGTCCACTGCCCCTGTTGGCTAACATTCATTCACTCTCCCACACCACTGGCACACACTTCATGTCCACTCAAACGGAGATACTTTACACGAGAGATAAGAATGAAATTATGCCAGTCGCCGTGATGTAATGGTTAGCACGACGGACTACCGACAGGATGGATGAGGGTTCGATCCCCATCAGTCCCTTCAAAAATCATTGTGGATTTGTCGGTTTCAGCTGTCTCCTACCAGAGTTAAGCATGCTATGGGCTCATTGGAAAGACTATGACTACACAATAGAGTCTAATCCACTTCACGGATGCGTCACTGAGGATGTTGCTCAAATCTTTTGACTAACATCACAGGTGTCTGTATCTCTCGGGCTTGGTTGACGCCAGGATATACTATGATAGTAAGCTTAGTGTACAGCTCTATCACACAATTTCAATCCTAGATGGAACTTCCATAACATCATGATTATTATCCTCATCGTCATCATCATCATCGTATTGTAAAAACTGTCTCCCTCACCATTTTTTGTTTGAGTGTGTGCGTGTGTGTACGTGTGCGTGGAGAGAGAGAGAGAGAGGAGAGAGAGAGAGAGAGAGAGAGAGAGAGACAGACAGACAGACAGATGGACGGACAGACGGACGGACTGACAGACAAATAGGCAGACGGACAGGCAGACAAAGTAGAGAGATTCAAAAGTGGAAACAGTGGCCGCAGAAATTAATTCGGACTCAAGATATCAATCTCACGCACCATCACGTGGTTTGAACTAGCAACATGGCGATCACTAATCTACAAAGAGGCGTTGACTACCATGGAGTTATCACCTTGACTGATGGCTTATCTCTTTCTGGTTCAAAGGTCACCAACTCTCCATCTAAGGGAATATCGCGAAAATAGTGCCAGCTCAGCACAACAACTCACTAATTTCACAACAGCGGAGTTTACATGCATCAACGATAAAGGACCCCCTCCCCCATCTCCCCAAGGAGCATCCAAGGGGCATAACTCACATTAATTTCTCACTAAGGCAGCAATATGTCGGAGGCACAAGCTGGATGGAGTTGTAGCGACGACAGATAAAGGCCAGTGGTGGTCGTCCCGCAGTTCTCCCGGGGGGAACGTTACCTGTGGGATGTTGACCATCTCTGCCAAGGCTGGTATTCTTGCCCACACATCTTGGATACAAATTTATCTTGTTGCTCCTATCTTTACTTCTTGGATACTATTTTGTATGGCAGCACGCGCCAGCGAAGTGCCGCCAGTTTCCCGCCAAAAGGACTCAGTGGGTATCATTAAGCTTGCATTGACACTGAGTTCCTGACAAATTTTCAGAGGCCTACTGCCAGTTTCATAACTCTGGCTACTTGTTTTTGAAATTCCAGAAATTCTATCATTCCCTTTTTTCCTGTATTTCCAGAGCAGTCGGACAGTGAAAATTAAGTGTAACGTCATTTGGACATATTTTTCCTGTTGTCTACCTAAAGTGTCATATCATTTTGCCAACACAATCTGCATGAATAAGCAAAAGATTTAAGTGCTTAAATGAGTTTCAGCATGAAGTGTGATGGTGTTGATGACACACAGCTCATTAGAAATAAATAGTTACAAGCATATTGATGTCTAAACTGAGCATTTGCATCGTGACTGAGGCAACTTTCATCGTGTATGGCTGCTATTCTACAATTCCAGCGACAGTATGTAATCATGGGGTCCTCGAGTGTGGACGGCTTGAAAACATCCCCTGTGCCGGACAGTGGCTGTAATAATAGTGTACTGTGTAGGTGTCCTCTGGTATGTCCCTATCGTTCTTGAACATTACACAGTAAAGAAATTATTCAAAACTGTTCGGTGGAAATTATACAATGTCAAACTCGTACATGGTATCATTAGGTCACGCCACGGTTGGATCTGACACCGTCGTCAGTCTAAAAAAGGACATTTGTAATACTGCGTCATCAGTTCTGTTTCCAAGAAACAATTAGGCCATAGGTTCATTGCTGTTTCACGATAATAACTAGCCTGTATAAAACTCATTCACGACTAGTAGACATCAAATCTGCGGTATACATCTGTCATAAGATGCCAGTCAAACAAAAATCTCTATATACCGCCTTTATGAACTAGTTAGAAAAAAAAAGAAAAAACGAACAAATGAACAAACAAAATTAAAAACAATAAAAGAAAACGTACAAACAAAGATGGCCAAACCGTACTAACATTCTAATCCATGGGATCTCCAGTCGTATCAAACATATGTCTGAAATTCGAAACAAATCGGTATTAGCAAGATATAAGTACTTCTTTTATATGTGAACCCTAGCATGGCAAATAGGGGACCATGTTTATTTAGGCCTTATGCGTCGTGTGTCAGACGCAAGGTGGGACATGGTGCAGACTGGACCAAGGTCCATTGATAAACGACCGAGATCTCTGTGCTGACGCCTGTGAAACACTTTATGTAAGTCTGACCTCGACCTTTAACCAGCAGCAATGAACATCTACAAATTAACATTTTTTGTGTGTAGTTCCACACAGTTTTTCTCAATTTAGATAAAAAATGTGCCCTCAAATATGGAAAATCACTTCAAGCAAATACATTCATATTCTAGATTACCTCGGTCTATATTTGTGCATTTGCGACAACTCATTGACAGGACTGTCTTTCACATTTGTGTGAAAATCCATTCACAAACAATTGATAAATATGTCCGACACATTTTGTTCACACACACACACACACACACACCACACACACACACACCACACACACACACACACACACACACAAGCTCGTTTCTCAGTGTCAGTATTATAACACAAAACAAAACAAAAGTCTTTTATTTTTCAGGGAGATTTTAAACAGATGATGGTTGTCCCGCAGTCTTAATCTAAGTCCAACAGGAGAGGGTATGAAGTGGTAGAAACGTCACTGTTCTCCGGTCAGCTGGGGGCTGTAACCATTCAGCTCCTGAGTTATTTTACCTTCTCGGAACCTTAACAGGGTCAGGTGCCCATTCACGACTGGGTGGACTGAAGGCCAGAGACTTGGTTACAGGATTAGGCTGCAGGCCGAACAAACCCAGTTGGATCAGCCAGACTGTCAGATTACAAGGCAGGAATTCTCACTGCGTAATGAAAAGTAAAGGCAAACATTACCAAACCACGAAAGAGTGGGAAAAGACAGGGAACACCAGTGAGCTCCAATAGTAGTAACACCAAATAAGATAGGTACTGGTCTCTTTGCTAACTCTTTCAACTTATTTACCGCTCAACGGGAACAAGCCGCCACAACCACTCCGCAGACTACTACCACATTGAACAGGTATCTGTGTTGAAGCCAACCATAGGAACCCAAGTTTGGGACTAAGTTGACAGTCAATAAAGTCTGTGCGTCCTCTGTCTACATAGATGACAGGAGAGACCAAATTTTGTCATCGGCATAGTCGCTAGAGTCCATGCCTGCGAAGCGAGATGTTTCCGGTCTGAATCCCATCCCCGCTGGGATGTTAGTCTCACGATGTTAAAAAGAATCAAGATGGTCCAGCCATTCTCACTTTTTCATCAAGTTATATGAAAGAACAAATCTTTTATTTCACAATTGTAATTTTATAGAAAAAAAAAGAAACAAAAATGGAGAAAAGAAAGAACAGATAGGGTGGGTAGAGATGGGGATGAAAGGGGAAAAAGAGAGAAAGCAAAAACAAAACAAACAAAAAAAGCAAATTACAATTTGCCAACAGAATATGTGACAATAAACTAGAACATCTAATAAGATGAATATTTATGTCAGGATGTCTCTGATATCATTACATGATTTTCAGAAACCCAAACTTCTGCTTCTGTAAGCCGTAAGTAAGATGGGGCATTCGATGTTGAAAGAAAAGTGGTGCAGACAAATGGGGGGAGCACATGCTTTTGATTTTGAACGCATTTGTTTTTTGTTTGTTGTTATTTTTTATATAGGGACGAACAAGACAGACGCTTCCTTCATCAGTGAGTTGTTCCAACATCACTCCTCAATGCCATGTTTAATAACAAAGGCGTTGTCATGCACAAGACTGTTATTGTAATATATATAAGAAACAGCACACATGCCATCGATAGGACATATCAAATGAATGTAGGAATCAAGCTTCAATCAAAGAAACAGCTATTCTATACCGAGGGCAAAGACCAAAAGAAGGCTGTAGAAGATGTCTATAGAATTTCTTGCCACTGGGTTTCTTGCTACTATATCTTACAAGAGGTAAAGTCGCCTTACCGGGATCAACAAAACTGGAACGGTGGTCAAAGACAAAGGGAAACTAAAGAGAAACAAACAATTATGAACAAAGATGTTGCCAAAATAATTCAGAAAGCAGTTCAGCAAGGCCAATAGGAGCAATAGACAACGTGGGACAGCGAACTCCAAAGAATTATCAGCTGGAAATGAATGTCGGATATGGCCCCTCGTAGAATCAGCTTGTGCTCAGATGTGTATATGATCTCTTGCCTTTGAATGCAGATCTGGTGAGATGTGGAAATCAGATGACCCTGCGTGCCCGCTCTGCCTTAGAAAACAAACAGTGGACTATGTCCCGAGCCCATGCAAAGTAGCGCTAATCCAAAGAAGTACACAAGGAAGCACAATCAAGTGCTTAACCCTTTCACTCCCGGACCCTATCCACCAGAGGGTATTTTCGTATGTGTAATACAAAAGTCACATTCATCATTGTCAGTTAGTGCCATCTGTTGCAATAATTTTATGCGTTAGTCTTGTCTGAAATTATTCACATAAGATATTTTTTGTATTTTGTTAAATGTCGCTTTCCAGTTTATTTTGAAATGTAGCAGGCTTTCCAATTTGATACAACATTTAGGAGATTTTGAAGTATTGACCGGAGAAATGTAACAGTGTGTAATACACTCCAAGGATAATAGGAGAGCCAGTAAAGGTATTGTATATTCAAGAGAACCATGAATTTTGTCAAAAAAATGGTGCCACTTGGGATGACAGTAGCCACAAAAGAATTGACGACAGGACGTAAGAACTACGGTAATGTGAGCAGCTTCAAACGTTATGAGCAAAGACAACGACGATGTAGATGACAGTCGAGATAATGATCAAAAGTAAATCTGCAGATTTTGCAATTCCGCCGCCACGAGAGGTGCGGGTGATTGATTTGATGGAATGACTATGGGGTTGTCAAGTCAGCACACTTCCTTTCGTCTTCATGTTGCCTAAGCCATAATTCAGACAGAGGCCATCATGGTGGATGTCGATGCTGTTGTTTTTGTTTTTTTTGCGATTTCTGCGTACATCGTTTTTGTTCCAACAGACTGAGCGTTAAAACAAAGCAACGTAGAGACAGTGCACAGTGCAGAAGAGTGAGTCGTAGTAGTTAATGGGATGGTCATTTAATTAGACAAATCCAGGAAACATTTCTGTCCACACACAGATGTGTTGGTTGTTTGTGTTAGTACAGATGCGAGTCTCTACCCTTGTCTATCTCCACGATGTGTACTTTTTCAAGGTAAATATGTCCCAATGCCCAATTCGCGAAGACAGGAAGTCATTTCGCCAGTCAAAGGTCTACTTTGGTCCATAGCAGCTGCTAGCGAGTATAGCTCAATGCATCATGTCACAGTGTGTGCGTGTGTGTGTGTGTGTGTATGTGTGTGTGTATGTGTGTGTGTGTAACATTCTTTATTTTCGTGCTTTTTTGTTTGTTTGTTTCTTTCTTTTTTGTTTTTTTTTGTTTTTTTTGTTTTTAGCACGAGTCCTTGTCGAAAATGAAATTAAACTACACATTACAAAAAAACAACTGAAAAATAATATCTAAACATCGTAAAAAAATAAAAGTAATTGTTATAGTTAAATCTTAACATGTAAAAAACAAAAAACAAAAACAAAAAAACAGAAAAATAATATCTAAACATCATAAAAAATAAAAGTAATTGTTATAGTTAAATTTTTACATGTAAAAATATATGTATGTAATGTAAATACAAAATTATATGATAAAAGTAAGTAAAAGTACATTAAAATGCATTAACAAATATTCATAATAAAAGAGCAAGGTAGAGGCAGAGATTCCATCTTACAAGATATGTCCGAGCCGAGTAGAGCTTTCATTCAAATACAGGGAAATGAGTATTCTATGGACAACTGTTGTTGTGACAGCTATACTTTTTCCCTAGTGGAGTACAGCAATTACCGACCATAAGCTTTACAGTATACTTGAGAGAGAGACAAATAGCGTCCTGTACTCGCACAGCAATTTGGACTGCCCCTGGAGACGCTGCCTTGGCTCAATAAAAACACTGATTAGTGGAGTAAAGTTAATCAATGAGTGAGTAACTTCCATCTGTAGTTTTCGCTTCCCAGCTTGGCTGCCGTCCTGTGTTATTTATGCAGACTAAGATGCTAATTTCTTCACTACTCTACGGAGTTCAGTGCACCGAGTATGGAAACTTTTTTAAATAGACATGGACTTTAAATTTAAACACTCCATGTCTTTTCTGTTGATATTTTGATAGGACAAAGGCACAGACCAGTAATATGACATGATACCTGTATTCATTTATGTTATTTGGCTTTTTTTTTGTTCAAATGTTCCGTTTCTGTAAAGTATAGCGAACATGCTTTTGGGAGAGACCGTTTTTGTTATGCAAATGAAACTCTCCTCATCTTCTTCTTGTCTTTATTATTATTTATTTATTTGTTTGTTTGGTTTTTTTGTTTGTTTGTTTGTTTATTTATTTACATATTTATTTATTTATTCATTTACATATTTATTTATTTGTTTATTTATTTGCTTATTTATTTATTATTTGTTATTTCCTCCTCCTCCTCCTCCTCTTTTTCTTCTTCTTCTTCTTCTTATTGTTGTTCTTGTTGTTATCATCATCATCATCATCATCATATTAGTCATGATATGTGACATATGTAACAGGAACCATGTCACCATATTACATGTAGACATACTGATGTGTTATATGAAGAGCCATTATCAACATCTACTGATATTGGAAATGATGATACGATGTGACATGATGATCTCATGATGTGATGTGATATAATGATGACATGATGTGATATGTGTCAAGCTCGCTAAGGCTTGAACTAGAGGGGAAAGACAGAGAAACAGACCTATCAGCTCTAACACACCCGTTTATAACTAAATAAGGAACTACTTGGACAAGTAACAGTTACACAAAGTTTATTCACTGAACCAACGAGACAACATGACGCATCATTCACACAAATCGCATACGTAAATGTAGCATTATTAGGGGTGGCACCACAAAACCAACATTTACATACATTTCACATCTTCAAACCCCAGGATTACATAGAACGTTAGCAAACACACACACTCACAGAAAATTTCAGTCCATACGACGATTTTGGCCCATAGGATGTTCTGATGCTAGGGTTTCTAATCACTGACGAGTCTCTCGTCGCTTGGCATGGCAAACAGGCGCCGAATGAAACCACCGCTGAATGACGCGAAGATGTTCACTACAGCAGACGTGGAGTCCTGCGAAGGGTGGCACCAAGGAAACGAGCCAAGTAGAACGGCTAGGCCATAGGCTTGTGGCGTGGAAGTATCACTGACCTTGCTGGACTACGCAGCCGTAGAAGCCCCACTAGTTGCACCTGCCTCGGACGCTCGTAACGCTATGGGAGCTCGGACACGTGCACCTCCTCGTAGAGCCAGGACCAACATGGACAGCAACAACAACTGGCGCAGGACACTGGTGATCTTCTCACCTCACGCTGGCGAAACCACGAACACAACCTCCCCTACTGACCCGTAGGTATATAAACGGCTATGATTGGACACAGCATCAAAAACTTATTATTTGTAAATATATCGACAAACCTAGCTACCAACAGCAACCTAGCCACCAAAATAAACATCAACTACAGCAAAGGAGAACAGACACATATTCACTGCTGGTTTCATGCCTGACAACGACACCTATACTCTATACTCCCACATAACAATGTTGACAAAATTGAATGACTGGCCACTGCATGCTAACAAGACACAACCACTGTAAACTTCACATAACTACACTGACCAACATTGAAATGACTGACCACTGCACCCGCCGCATACAGTCTGTCCCAGAGGAAAACAAGCGTCGTCGCACTCCTGGTTACATGCCAACAAGACACAACAACTGCAAACTTCACATAACTACGCTGACCAACACTGAAATGACTGACCCCTGCATAGCAACAAGACACAACAACTGCAAACTTCACATAACTACGCTGACCAACACTGAAATGACTGACCCCTGCATAGCGCAGCAACAAGACACAACCACTGTAAACTTCACATAACTATGCTGACCAACATTGAAATGACTGACACTGCATCCGCCGCATACCGTCTGTAGCAGAGGAAAACAAGCATCATCGCACTTCAGGTTACGTGCCAACAAACATAGACCTCTACCCACTGTAGGACATGAAATCCAACTACAAGTGGTGACTCTGACCAGAAACTGGCCCTATCACATCCAACTGCAAAACGTCTGTAGCAGAAGGGGAACTAACACTGACCAACATTGAAATGACTGACCATTGCACCCGCCACATGCCGTCTGTAGCAGAGGAAAACAGGCGTCGACCCATTCCTGGTCACATGCTAACAAGACACAACCACTGTAAACTTCACATAACTACGCTGACCAACATTGAAATGACTAACCACTGCACCCGCAGAATACCGTCTGTAGCAGAGGAAAACAAGTGTCGTCACACTCCTGGTACATGCCAACACATAGACCGCTACTGACTTCACATAACTAAAACTTTTCCACTTTTAAGACATAAAGTCTACTACAAGTGGAACCTGCTGACCAGACCTCCCCCCCTTAACTGCAAACCGACTGTTGCAGAAGGGGGGCCAGACACCAACTGGACAACTCTTTACAACATAAAACTCAATTCTCCTCTTTACAACATGATTCAACTCTCTCCTCTTTACAACACAAACTCAACTCACATCTTTACAACACGAAACTTACATCTTCACAAATGTAACTATTCTGACCAGAAACTGACCAGACCCCACCCACCTAACTGCAAACCATCCGTTGCAGAAAGGAGGCCAGACACCAACTGACCCTAACACGAACCTATTACATCTTTAAAAAAAAAAGCACAAACTCATCAGACCAGAAACTGGCCAGACCCCATCCCCCTAACTACAAACGGTCCTTTGCAGGGAGGTGGGGGGGGGGGGGGGGCTCGACACCAACTAAACCATAACACCCACAATTCTTACTTTTGAAAGCCAACACAACAAGTTTAGAAATACTGTTCACAAACTACAGCGAAGAAAAACTCACAAAAATCTATCCACACGGGTACCAAGCAATCCATGATTTAGCCTGCCAACAAGTTTACAGAAAAACTGTTCACACAAAAACTTACACACGCCAGATCCACGTAAAACATATCTTAGGCCACAAACACAAGTTGACAGAGCTGTTGACAATCCCCGTGCAAAAGCTCGCAAAAATACACACACACAGGCACAGGTAAACCTTAACTGGACAAGTGAGTTTTGACCCAGTTGACCAAGACTCCACACACACACTGACCCAACCAAACACCCCTGTCCCCAAAAGAGAAGAAAAGGGAAAAAAATTAAAAAATGAACAAAACTGCCATGACAATATGACATAATGATATGATATGATGTGACATGATGGTATTATTTCATGATGATATCATCTGACGTGATGATAATATTACACGATATGATGTGACATGATGATAATAGTATGACATGATATGTATGATGTGACATGATGGTATCATGTGACATGATGGTAATAATGTGCAATATGATATATGGTATGATGTGACATGATGATGAAATGTGATATGATGAATCTATTATTTTTTGTTTCTCCGTTTTGAGAAAGTACAGACGTGTGCGTGTACACACACACACGCACGCACGTACGCACGCACGCACGCACACATCACACACACACACACACACACACACACACACATACACACACACACACACACACATGATCATCTAAACTTACAAAAAGGAAGGCGATAGAACCTTTCATCATCATCATCATCAGGTGCCCTGCCGCATGGCGTTGGCAATCATGGACTTCCATCTGTCTCTATCTCTCGTTGCTCCTAGCATCTCCACCACCCTCCTCGTCCCCAGCCACCATGCAAGTCCGTCCAGCATTTTCTCCCTGGGTCTACCCGGTGCTCTCTTTCCCTCCAGCTTTCCCGTTGTGACCAGGTGCTCCAAATCCCCCTTCCTCATAAAATGGCCTATAAATGTTGCCTGTCTTTTCCAAATCTTCCTTATGAGTGATCTACTTGTGTCTGCCTCCATCAAGACTGTCTCGTTTGTTTTCTTTACTGTCCATAGAACCTTTAGCGATAATTATTGTGGGATATCCTTCCCGCTCATTGTGGGGAAGGCCCTTGCCAGAATCATCCTTAACAGAGTCATCACCCATACTGCCTAGCCCATCATTTGTGTGTCTTGGCGTGGTTTTCGTGGTGGAGGAAGAAAAAGGGACATGGTATTTGCCACACAAGCTGCAAGAGAAATGTGGCGAACAAAGCCAACAGCTCCAAATAGTATTCGTAGATCTAGCCGAAGCATTTAACAAAGAGCTTATTTAATTTGAAAGTTTGGTTTCTCTCAGAAGTTTGTCTCGCTGATTGCTTCCCTCTATAGTGGGGCATGCCGGCCAGAGCGCAAGAGAATGGAGAAGCATCCGAACCCTTCCCAGTGCAGAACAGAAAGAAAAATAATAAACAGGGATGCGTTTTAATGCTCACACTTTTTTCTTCTCCTCAACGGCAAATGTTGATTGATGCATTACAAGACATTGGCAGGGTTTGTATATCCAGTTCTGCTAATAATTAAGGAAAGCTCTTCAGCGTGGAGCGAATCCAAGCCAGGGCCAAAGTGCTCAAAGCCATCCTGCCAGAATATCTCTTTGCAGACGACTGTGCACTGGCCGCTCACTGTGCACTGGCCGCTCACTGTGCACTGGCTTAAGGAGATCTAGCGCATCACTAAACAATTTGCTGTGGCTTGGAAACGCTTCAGTCATTTTATCATCTTGGCAAGACAGAGGCTATGTTTCAGTCAACACCATCTCAGGCTTTTGGCACTTCATCACCTCCAGTCTCCAAGAGATCAAAACTGTAGATAAATTCTACTTGTGCAATGCAATAGGCAGCCATGGATCTGTTGATGCTGAGGTGTCCCTGTGTATATCCAAGGTTAGCTCTACGTTTGGTAGCTTAACCAAGAGGTTGTGGCAAGACCATGGCATCATAAGATTGTTGTTCTGAAGAAGTGTGGTTTACCACGTATAGAGCCTACTTATGAAATGCCAGTTTCGTTGGACAGGACACGTTGTCCGTATGGAGGACAACCACATGTCCTGTAAGGAGAGCTGAAACAAGGACATCGTGATTAGAAGACCCTTAAAATAATGCAAGGATACTCTGAAGCCCAGTCTCATCACCTGCGGTTTCAACACTAACTGGGAAAACAATGCCCACAAGAAAGCAAGTTGGAGACAGCATTGCATGCAGAATACGGTCACGTATGAACAGTTGCTATTCAACAAAAGAGAGATCAGCGGAAGCAAGACCCAAGGCCGCACGACTCCTTCCCATATATAGCGCTCGCGGGGAAAAAAAACTGTGCTTCCAGGATCGGTCTTGTATCCCAGTGAGGACCTATACAGGCGCTGAAGACCATCGGACTGACGGGAGTCTATCATAATCAATATGAGGTTCAAACCTAAGAAATCCCGAAGTCTCTCACTGCGAAAAGGAAAAGTGGCAGATTCAGTCAAATTCATGGTAGCCAACCAAGCCATCCCCACTGTCACAGAAGAGCCAGTAAAAAGTCTCGGAAGATGGTATGATGACTCCCTGAAAGACACACAAAGGGGATGTGAAACCAAGCAAACAGCAGAAGAAGGCCTGAACAAAATAGATAACTGCGGACTGCCAGGCAAATACAAAGTCTGGTGTCTACAGTTCATGCTGATACCAAAGCTGCTGTGGCCACTGCTAATCTATGACATTTGCACCAGCACAGTCGAAGCAATGGAAGCCAAAATCAACAAATACACAAGAAAATGGCTCGGTGTCCCACCTGGTCTCACTGATGTTGCATTCTACTGTCGTCAAGCAATGCTGAAGCTACCTCTCAAATCCATAGTGGAGGAATACAAAGTTGGAAAAGCAAGACTGTTGAGCATGCTGGAGGAATCGGAAGACAATATCGTGAGATCAGTTCATCCAAAGCTGAGAACTGGCAGAAAGTGGAAAGTCCAAGAGGCTGTAAACAATGCCAAGAGAAACCTCAGCATCAAAGAAATAATTGGACACACGCAAACCAACAGACAGGGATTGGGAGCAACAAAAATGCAGTGGTGGTCCAAAGCCAAAGGGAAGGAAAAAAGAGACATGATCATACAGGAGTTGAAGGAAGAAGAAGATGTCAAAAGAGTGCAGAAGGCAGTCCAGCAAGGTCAACAGGGGCAATGGACAACATGGGACAGTGCACTCCAAAGAAGTCTCAGCTGGAACGATATGTGGCACATGGCTCCTCTAAGGATAAGCTTCCTCCTCAGATCTGTATATGACCTGCTCCCCTCGAATGCAAACTTAGTGAAATGGGGGAAAGCAGACGACCCAGCATGTCCGCTCTGTCAGAAGAAACAAACAGTGGAACATGTCCTAAGCTCTTGCAAAGTAGCGCTAGCCCAAGGAAGGTATACATGGAGGCACAACCAAGTTCTGAAAGTGATCACAGATGTGGTTAGCGAAAAAGCCATGACCCCAAACGCACCAATTGCTATGACAACGTTCTACAAAGCAGGAGGGAAACAGGTCTGGCCCGAAAGTGCTATGACAACCAGCACATTGCCAAAGGGTCTTCTGGATGGAGCAGTCGACTGGGAGTGTACAGCAGACCTCCCAGAGTGGAGAAATTACCCAGATGTCATCAGCAAGACAGGCATGAGACCAGACATCGCTCTCCACTCTGACTCCTCGAAACAAGTGATTCTGATAGAACTCACTGTGCCATACGAAAGCAGAATGGAAGAAGCACATATCTACAAGACCGAAAAATACGCCGGTCTTGCCAGCACCCTGAAGAAAGCAGGTCTGCGGGTCAAAATCTTCGCCATAGAGGTCGGGGCAAGAGGGTTTGTGGGCACCTCCGCTTATGATCTCATGAAACAACTCGCCATTTCTGGGAAGAAGAGGACTAGAGCCCTTAAAGCGATGGCAGAGGCAGCAGAAAGGAGCTCAAGCTGGATCTGGGCAAGGAGGAACGAAAAAAGTGAACTTCATAAGGATTAAATTCCCTACAGATGATGTGTGCCCCGTTAGCACATTGGTAAAACCGCGTACCGCAGTTCTGAAGCGCAGAATCGCCCAGGTTCGATCCCCGGCGTGGGAAAAAAAAAAAAAAATAGACAACAGCAGAAGGGCATCCAGGAGTCATGACCTGGATGTGGCCCGGCCCCCCGAGAGTGTAAGGAATTCAGGGCCGAAACACTTGTCTAAAGGGGGTTACTTCTCTGAAGACCTTCTGTTGTCTAGCTCTCCCTAGAGTTTCTTTCTACCTGCACATGGTCAGTCCATTGACTTCCGGGAATAGTTCGGAGGACATTCGGGAAAGACCGAAGGACACTGGGAAAGACTAGATCTGCGGGCTTTGTGGGTTGGCTTCCCACCTTGCCTTTGATAACATGCCACGAGTTTTTCAAATGAAAGATGCTCCCAGGATTCACCGAAAGGGGGAGAGAATGATGAATCCATCGGCACTGACTCCATCACGACTGGAAACGCACAACGGACCATGACTAATGACCAGTTGGAATTTCCGTGTGCGTGTGGAAGGAGATTCACCACCAAACGCGGCATGAAGATCCACAGGACAAAAATGGGCTGTTTGAAGACACATACGAACCAGCAGCAGCGCACTGCGATAGCAGGTGAGACGTTGGATGACCAAGGCCAGGAATTAAACCATAGTGCCAAGGATATCCACGCTGACGGTTCTGATGCGGATTTTGCACAAGCTCTTAACGCCAAACGTGGAAAACTCAATTTGCCGCCTGCCGGTGCAAAAGAACAATGGGAGAAATTAGATGAGGAACTTGTCCTTAAGCTGAATGCGCTAATAGGGAACAGTACGCTGGAACACAAACTTGACACATACGGAGACATCATATACTCTATCTGCAGGGACACTTATGGAGTGAAGCAGCCAAAGACAAAAACGCCTCCCCAGAAATCCAGAAGACAGCAACAGATGGAGAGCATCCGGAGGGAGAAAAGGAAGCTTAAAAAGCGAATGAAAACTGCCTCAGAATTCGAGAAGCAAGGGCTCCTGGAACTCTGGAAAGATCTGAAGGCCAAACACAATGCTCTCAGCAAAGTGGAATCAGCAAGGCGAAGAAAGAGCAAAAAGAAGAAGACTCAAGATCGTTTCTTCAAAGATCCCTTTGACTTTTCAAGAAAGCTGTTTGAACAACCCAAATCAGGGACTCTCACAGTGGGCAAGGAAACCCTAGAGCAGCATCTCAGGGAAACATATTCCGATTCTCAGCGCGAGGCACCACTTGAAATCCAGAATCTGGTTTGGCCTGCAGCGCCAGAAGGAAAATTCAATAACAAACCACCAACACTGGATGAAGTGAAGAACGTAGTAAAGAAAGCCAGAGCCAAGTCAGCACCTGGACCAAACGGAATACCATACCTGCTCTACAAGAAATGCCCAAAAGTGCTCGAGTGGCTCCACAAGATGATTCGATCAGCATGGAGGAACCAGAAGATCAGCGACCAATGGATGAGAGCTGAAGGAGTGTACATTCCGAAGGAGCAGAACTCCAGCAGCATCAATCAGTTCAGGCCAATATCACTTCTGAACGTCGAGGGGAAAATCTTCTTCTCTGTTATGGCAGCAAGATTGACAAAATACCTGACTGAAAACAAGTATCTGGATATGTCAGTCCAAAAGGGAGGCATACCAGGAATGCCTGGATGCTTGGAACATGCCACGTTGATTTGGGATGCCATCCAAAAAGCAAGAACAGAGAAGAGAGACATTGACGTAGTTTGGCTTGATCTGGCGAATGCATATGGATCAGTTCCACACGATATGATCCAGCTGGCTCTTGAAATGTATCACATCCCAGAAAACATCCGAACAATGCTGAGGAAGTATTTCCAAGGGTTCTCAATGCGGTTCTCTACCAAAGAATACACCACGGACTGGATAGACCTAGAGGTGGGCATTGCAATGGGCTGTGCAATCTCTCCCATACTGTTCGTGTTGGCAATGGAAGTCATCTTGAAAGCTGCAATGAAGAGTTCAGGTCCAGTGAATCTGGGAGATGGATACCAGATGCCTCCTCTGAAAGCTTTCATGGATGACACAACAGTCTTGTCCACGGATGAGGAAGAGACACACCAAATCTTAAAGCAGCTGGATGAGCTGGTGGCCTCTTCAAGAATGAGGTTCAAACCTAAGAAATCCCGAAGTCTCTCACTGCGAAAAGGAAAAGTGGCAGATTCAGTCAAATTCATGGTAGCCAACCAAGCCATCCCCACTGTCACAGAAGAGCCAGTAAAAAGTCTCGGAAGATGGTATGATGACTCCCTGAAAGACACACAAAGGGGATGTGAAACCAAGCAAACAGCAGAAGAAGGCCTGAACAAAATAGATAACTGCGGACTGCCAGGCAAATACAAAGTCTGGTGTCTACAGTTCATGCTGATACCAAAGCTGCTGTGGCCACTGCTAATCTATGACATTTGCACCAGCACAGTCGAAGCAATGGAAGCCAAAATCAACAAATACACAAGAAAATGGCTCGGTGTCCCACCTGGTCTCACTGATGTTGCATTCTACTGTCGTCAAGCAATGCTGAAGCTACCTCTCAAATCCATAGTGGAGGAATACAAAGTTGGAAAAGCAAGACTGTTGAGCATGCTGGAGGAATCGGAAGACAATATCGTGAGATCAGTTCATCCAAAGCTGAGAACTGGCAGAAAGTGGAAAGTCCAAGAGGCTGTAAACAATGCCAAGAGAAACCTCCTCAGCGCAATCCCAAAGAAATAATTGGACACACACAAAGCATGCCAACAGACAGGGATGGGCAACAAAAATCAGTGGTGGTCCAAACCAAAGGAAGGAAAAAAGAGACATGATCATACAGGAGTTGAAGGAAGAAGAAGATGTCAAAAGAGTGCAGAAGGCAGTCCAGCAAGGTCAACAGGGGCAATGGACAACATGGGACAGTGCACTCCAAAGAAGTCTCAGCTGGAACGATATGTGGCACATGGCTCCTCTAAGGATAAGCTTCCTCCTCAGATCTGTATATGACCTGCTCCCCTCGAATGCAAACTTAGTGAAATGGGGGAAAGCAGACGACCCAGCATGTCCGCTCTGTCAGAAGAAACAAACAGTGGAACATGTCCTAAGCTCTTGCAAAGTAGCGCTAGCCCAAGGAAGGTATACATGGAGGCACAACCAAGTTCTGAAAGTGATCACAGATGTGGTTAGCGAAAAAGCCATGACCCCAAACGCACCAATTGCTATGACAACGTTCTACAAAGCAGGAGGGAAACAGGTCTGGCCCGAAAGTGCTATGACAACCAGCACATTGCCAAAGGGTCTTCTGGATGGAGCAGTCGACTGGGAGTGTACAGCAGACCTCCCAGAGTGGAGAAATTACCCAGATGTCATCAGCAAGACAGGCATGAGACCAGACATCGCTCTCCACTCTGACTCCTCGAAACAAGTGATTCTGATAGAACTCACTGTGCCATACGAAAGCAGAATGGAAGAAGCACATATCTACAAGACCGAAAAATACGCCGGTCTTGCCAGCACCCTGAAGAAAGCAGGTCTGCGGGTCAAAATCTTCGCCATAGAGGTCGGGGCAAGAGGGTTTGTGGGCACCTCCGCTTATGATCTCATGAAACAACTCGCCATTTCTGGGAAGAAGAGGACTAGAGCCCTTAAAGCGATGGCAGAGGCAGCAGAAAGGAGCTCAAGCTGGATCTGGGCAAGGAGGAACGAAAAAAGTGAACTTCATAAGGATTAAATTCCCTACAGATGATGTGTGCCCCGTTAGCACATTGGTAAAACCGCGTACCGCAGTTCTGAAGCGCAGAATCGCCCAGGTTCGATCCCCGGCGTGGGAAAAAAAAAAAAATAGACAACAGCAGAAGGGCATCCAGGAGTCATGACCTGGATGTGGCCCGGCCCCCCGAGAGTGTAAGGAATTCAGGGCCGAAACACTTGTCTAAAGGGGGTTACTTCTCTGAAGACCTTCTGTTGTCTAGCTCTCCCTAGAGTTTCTTTCTACCATAGCATGGTGATGTAATGTTATGTGATACGATAATATTGATGTGGCATGATGATGTGTTATCTGACATGATGATGATGATAATGCTAATGATGATCATGATGATGATGATGGTGGTGGTGGTGGTGATGATGATGATGATAAGATAATAATAATAATAATATAATAATGATAATAATAATGATAATAATAATAATAATAATAATAAAGTATAGTCTGTTGTGAGGTAGCCCCAGAGGTAGGAGCTGACAGCAGTCTAGTCTGTTGTGAGATAGCCCCAGACGTAGGAGCTGACAACAGAGTCCAGTCTGCAAGCGGAAGATCATGTGTGGTTGTTTCTGCCGCTCAAAGTATCAAATGGGATCGGAGTATTCATATAATGACGTAAATATAAACGCCGGAGTTGAAATCATTTTCGATGCAGAAGATTTTTCTTCCGCAGTTAAGGCCTCTCTCTCTCTCTCTGAAAAGAAAATGACAGGGAAAGAAAATATTCGCGTCACTTTTCAGGAAGGAGACGTGTGCAAAGGGAAACAGTGCACATCAACCCCACACACATTGACCCAATCCTTCAACAACGTGTCTTCTGTCACTTTTGATTCCAGTACCTCCACCTTCGTCAAAAACGAAAGAAAAAAATCCCCAGCTCTAATTACACACACGACACAACTTTAACCAGCATCAGATTTCCAGGTCCCCGACACCAACGATCAAAGACTGCAACAATCCAAAAATGACACCCGACAAGACCCCACACTGATAAATTCTCCACATGATATAAACGGCATAGCCGCGAGTCCACCACGCCTACGATCCATATGTCTCACATGCCATAAGGAACCCCACTACTTGATCGTTTTTTTTTCTTCTGTTAAAGATTTTGAAAACTAGGATTAAACCATGCTATCTTCCTTTCTGATGAAAATGAACATGGTTTCAAGTTACAAAATCTATAGCGCGTGCGAATTTGCATTCAGACATTGAGTTCCTATTGCAACCTGTAATTCACCTAAATTTGAATGCAAAAATCTGCGATAAACAGTTGCCAAATTGGTGGCAACACGATTCATTGGTTTGGGTGATAATTTTTCGCATTTTTAACTATCGCGTGAGAGGAATCTATCAACCAAATTTAGTTAAAATATCCGTCTACAAATGATTTAGAGATCATTCCTGATACACTGTATTCCACCCATCTCACCCAACCGTATGAACACATACAAATGTATATGCACTTACGCACACACATAGATACGAACACACAAACACACACACACACACACGCACACACACACACATGCGAGTGCACACACACACACACACAGAGACACACACACTCCACACACACACACAACACACACACACACACACACACACAAACAGACACACGGACACACACACACTCACACATACACACACACTCTTTCTCTCCACCTGCCAATTGTTACAGTTATAAATGAACCGTTTGATAACACACCAGAACAAGACGACGTTATACCTCGATATATGTACAAACGTGCTAACTGGGTAAAATACCGGAAGATTTTAATGGGAAAAGATTGCACGTTTAACGAATGAGCCAATATTAATGATATGTATTCCCATTTCACCAACGCGCTACATGAGGCAGCAAACAATTCCATTCCAAAAAGGAAAAATGTAAACAAAGGTACTCATGTTGGAAATAGTTGGTGGAATAGTTATGTGAAGAAGCAAAGAATGAAAAAAAGAAAATCTATAAACTCTATTTAAAAACCAAATCTCCAGAAGACCATTACAATATGAAATGGCTAAGATTCACTAAAACAAAGTTATAGCCCAAGCCAAAAAGCGCTATTGGTCAGATTTTTGCTCTGAACAAATTTCTGGGCCTAAAGATCTTCCTAAAATTTGGAATAAGGTCAAAGAAATGAAAAATGGTTTTAATTTACCACAGTTTCCTATTAAGATTAAAGATAAAGACTTTCTTTCCTTCGTCATCTGAGAAAGCTGAAGAATTTGTACAGTTCTTTTCAAGAGCAAGTAATTCCAGTAGCTTATCTACTCCAGTAAGGGAGGAAAGACGGAAAATTGAAGAGTCCGTAGCATACTCAAATCCTGCCCCTGATAGTCACATGTACATAAATTCAAAAATTACTTTAAAAGAACTTAAAGATGCCCTTCTCTCGTTGAACAACAAAAAATCGGCTGAAGGACTGGATGGCGTTTCATATACCCTTTTAAATCATTTACCAGAGAAATGGATTGAATACTTACACAATGTCATACTAAAATGCTGGGAAAATGGTCGCTTACCTGACATTTAGAAGACTTCGATTGTGTTACCTATACCAAAAGCATATAAACCCCTTTCTGATCCAGGTAGTTACAGACCTATCTCGCTTACATCCCATGTTTCAAAACTAATGGAAAAAAATTATAGTGAATAGACTGAGTTACTTTTGTGAGAAAAATAATATAATACCTATCAACCAATCTGGGTTTCGAAAAGGTAGATCAACATCAGACCATTTAGTTAAGTTAACAACTCAAATAAAAAATCAGTTTGCTAAAAGAAAAAATGTCTTAGCTACAGTACATTCTTTGATCTTAAAAAAGCATACGATCAAGTCTGGCCTGCGAGACTTTTGTTGAAATTAAAACATAGTGGTCTCAACGGTAATCTTTATAATTTTATCAAAACATTTATAAGTGACCAAAGTATAGTCGCTAAAATAGGTAATACATACTCTGAAAAAGGATCTGTAAACATGGGAATTCCTCAGGGTTCCGTAATATATCCTCTATTATTTAATATTTTGATCTATGACCTACCAACTCAAGTCTCAAACAATGTAAACGTTGCTCAGTACGCTGATGATATAGCGATCTGGAAAAATGTTTCGTTAAAAAGGAAGACTTCCTTGAGAGAAATAAAATACATTAAAAAGGTCTATCAACATGAAATTGATAATATTTCCACTTACTTGACAGTTAACGGTCTGTAAATATCCAATGAAAAAACACACATGATGCTTTTTAATAATGGTCTCACTCCGAAAGAAGTACCGTTGTTTAAAATTGATGATGAGGAACTGAAATATACTACTCACGTGAAATTTTTGGGAGTACAATTGACTTCTAGTTTACAATGGAAAGAACATATTGATGCCTTGTTATGTAAAGCTATGAAAAGCTATAATTCAATAAAAATTATTAGTAAACAGTCCTGGGGACAGGACACTAAAACGCTGTTACATCTTGTCACAGCTTTAGTCAGATCTAGTTGGCTTATGGCCAAGAGGTCTATTTTTCAGCTCCAAAATGCTATTTGAAAAAACTTCAAAGCTTAGATAGTAAAGCTATTAAATGTGCTCTTGGGGTACCAGTGTATACAAAAACACAAGAAGTATATAAAACAGCCGACATCCTTCCCTTGGAAGATTGGAGGAAGTTATCAACAGCTAAGTATATAGTTAGAGCAAATGCAGTAGCTAATTATGCCAATGCTGAACTTACAATTCGGTCTGACATCCATTTCCCCAAGAGAGCAAGAACAATAAAGTCACAAGAAACAATATCCACTTACACAAATGAGCTCTTCAAACTTTCTCACGTATTACCTTAAACAAAGTTTCACATAAAATGATATGTTGTCCTCTACCTCCCCTGGAACTGTCCAACGCTACTTTTGATATCAACTACACTGATACTGACCTGACAAAAGATATTAATCCACACTTGTTAGCAATTGATGTTCTGTCACATCTACACAAAAAATATTCACATTAGTTAAAAATATTTACAGATGGCTCTGTTCTAGATGATGGTAAAGCAGGCGCTGGCTTTCTAATTCCTAAATTTAAAGTAGAAAAGGCTTACTCTTTAGGACAGGGACATTCAATCTTCACTTCTGAATTAGTTGCCATCCTAATGGCACTGAAATACATAGTAGATCTACCCATAACTTTGTTTAGTATCCTATTATGTGTAGATTCGAAATCTGCATTACAATCCCTAAAATATTGCGAACATAAAGTAAATAGTTCGTTAATATTTGAGATAAAATTTCTAATTCATTGTTTAATAACTTACTTTTTGTTGGATCCCATCACACTGTGGTATCCTTTTTAACGATCGGGTCGACAGAATAGCAAAATATGCAGCAATGAATAGGGCTGGCAGTACTAAACTTGATTTACCACTCTCTGAACATGAAATGAATGCTATATTAGAAAACAAAGTAAAAGCGCAATGTGACTTCGCGCCTTCTCGATAAATTACCAGGGTTTTACAAGGCAAGAGATAACTTTAGTTTACAGATTACCTCTCAACTCACTTCGAACTAAATTTAGTAAAACCATCAAATGTATCTGTGATGATTTTATAACAGTTAATCACCTTTTGTGTTGTCAGCGAATGCGACCTTATTTCCCTGCGTCATTTACAAACTTAAAACAGAAACATACTGATTTCACTCTGTATTTACACATTGCTAGACGTTTACTGCACAGTCCTGTAGGTCGTTTCCTTTGATTCAGCCCAATTGCTTTATACCTGTAACTCCCACACAACCCCGAAAAATCCGATGAAGCCTGACCGATATAATATTCTGATTGTTTTTCTTTTGTTCGTTAATTTGTTTGATGTTACCTTAATTGTTACCTTAATTGATACAATGCCTGCATGATTAATAGATTCATTCATTCCATACGCACCTTTTTTTCTTTTTTCGTCTAAAAGCACGTATGTGAATAGACGTTAAAAGAAATAACGAACGAACTCTTTCTCTCTCTCTTTCTCACACCTCCCACACACACACACACAACACACACACAACACACCACACACACACACACACACACACACACACACACACACACACACACACTCACACACACACACACACACACACACCACACACACACACACACACACACACACACCACACACACACAACACATCACACACACCACACTAAACACTCCAACACAACACTACAACACACACCACACACTCCCACTCCACATACACAAACACATAACACACTAGACACACAACATTCTCACCATACACAAAAACCTACAAAACACACCTACCACACAACACAAAAATCTACCACAACACAACTAACCACATCACATCACATCACACATCACCAACTCACAACACTAAGTACATAAACACTATAACAAACACCCTACACATCACTCTACACAACACACACACACTTACACTCACACACACACAAGACAATACTAATCACAGACCACACGCACACATCACACACACACACACACACACACACACACACCACACACCACACACCCACACACACACACACACCACACACACACACACACACACCCCACACCACACACACACACACACACACCACTCACACACACACACACACCACACACATACACAGTCTCTGTCTGATCGATATAAAAGCAGTCTCCCTTTAAGAAAGAAGTGCTGTTGTGACAGGGAATTTTTAAAAAGTCGGTATAGACGTCTTTACTTCTATCTGCTCCTCTCCCGATAGCACCAAAGGAAGCTTTGTATGGTAAACACTGAGCTGATGGAGTGGGAACATCAAACATTTTCTCACCATTTATCGAGTCAATAGAATTAGCCCTACAAAAACATGTTTCCCTACCAACAATTTTTTAATAAATTCAAAAGGATGCTTATAGCCTACTGTGTTAATTACGAAGTACTATACCGGTACAGTGTAACATTCAGATCACAATAGTTCCACCTAACTTCACAACAGCTTAAATGGTGTGAAGTTATGTAGAACTATTGTAATGTTCTAAGATTTTTACGCCTTGAACACAGTGCTGACTTGCTTACTGACTGACTGACTGACTGACGACTGACTGACTTTTACTTATTTACTTTGTACGCTACACAGAGACAATTGGACTGTAATCAGCAGAGGAGTTTAGGTTCGGTTTTCATGTCTTTCTGGGTTTTTTTTTTCCCGATCGTGTCCTATGTGATACGAAATGTTTATCGTACTTGCCGGCTGTAATGGGATTCTCAGCAGTCCAGAAGGACTGATTTGCGAACAAACCTCTGCTGCCTGAGGTCACTCACACCGGTGTCTTTTGTAGCAGCGTCCAGCCAGTGTGGGGGTTGGAAGGAAGTCTTTGTGGTTGTGGGGCCTATTGTTGCTTCATGCCTCGTTTGTCGCTTTTCGCTTTTCCCTTGACATGATGGATGCGGAGGATGGAGTAAGCGGGTGAGGAGGGACGGAACAGAGGAGAAGGAGGGGAAGGGATAGAGACAGAGTGGATTTCATGTCTTCAGTGGTCAAGGATGAAAAGTTGATGGCTAAAGGCAGTCACGTCATTAATTTTTCGCTACCACACCCATCCTCGTACACAGACACTAACACAGAACACTAAACATTCGCCACAAACACGCACGCACGCACGCACGATCGCACATGCACACGCATGCATCTTACAGTCTGCCATCACAACATGCATAGAGACACTGCATGCCCCGTCTTTCGTGTTGCTCGCCGCTCATTGCGGTTCTTCAGTACACCACCAGACCCACGGTCATCAGTCTCAGCCGGAAAGAAGTCCATAAAGAGCCTGCGATGTCAAGCTGCTACAGGGACACCTGTTCGAGAAGACTGCGCTACTGTTAGGCCATTTCGGTTGAGCTCAGCATTGCTTGGTGTGATCTAACACGCAGGAGATTCCCTACTATGCCTCCTAGATAACGATGATAACCATTCAGTCGCAGAGCTAGACCGTATGAACGATCTCTCCCACCCCCATATGACAGTCTCCTCTGAACCTCCAATAGCAAAGACCCCAAAATTAGTTTACCTTAGGCACGGAAACGGCAGAAGTTAAATTGCCGAGGTAATCACGAGATTAGGGCATGAAGGGCCGCAGTGTCGTGGATAATTTTCATGATGCTATGATGGTTTTTGTGATAATAGAGATGACAATGATCATGCTACGGAATTCTGTTTTAGTACAGTGAAAATACGTGACTTTCTTAACATGTCCTGTCGTTAACCAGACCCGAGAAGTACAGATGCTTGGTAGAAGCCAGTTGAGGTCAAAAAGTCACAAAATGATTTTGGATAGAATCAAACCCACAACCTCCCATTCGTTAATCCGTTGCGCTAACACTTCGCCATATGAATGACACGATGAACGAATAATGTCGGTGAGGCTTTTCTAGCCTATAGCCCATTTACAGTGTGTGTGTGTCAGGCTGTTACGGGCTACAGCCCATTTACAGTGTCTATCAGGTTTTTGACAGTGTCTGTCAGGCTGTCATAGGTTCTAGCCCATTCACAGTGTCTATCAGGCTTCTCTAGGTTATAGCCCATTCAAAGAGTTGTCAGGCTGTTATAGCCTATAGCTCATTCACAGTGTCTATAGGCTTTTAGCCTATAGCCCATTCAAGAGTGTGTCAGGCTGTTATAGCCTATAGCTCATTCACAGTGTCGTCAGACTGTTATAGCCAAAAGCCCATTCACAATGTGTCAGGCTGTTATAGCATACAGCCCTTTCACAGTGTGTCTGATTGTTATAGCATCAGCCCTTTCACAGTGTGTCGATGTTATAGCATACAGCCCTTTCACAGTGTGTCTGATTGTTATAGCTACAGCCCTTTCACATGTGTCTGATTGTTATAGCTATACAGCCCTTTCACATGTGTCTAGGTGTTATAGCGTACAACCCTTTCACAATGTGTCAGACTGTTATAGCATACAGCCCTTTCACAGAGTGTCAGACTGTTATAGCGTGCAACCCTTTCACAGTGTGTCTCATTGTTATAGCGTACAGCCCTTTCACAGTGTGTCAGACTGTTATAGCATACAGCCCTTTCACAATGTGTCAGACTGTTATAGCGTACAGCCCTTTCACAGTGTGTCAGACTGTTATAGCATACAGCCCTTTCACAGAGTGTCAGATTGTTATAGCGTACAACCCTTTCACAGTATGTCAGACTGTTATAGCGTACAACCCTTTCACAGTGTGTCTGATTGTTATAACATACAGCCCTTTCACAGTGTGTCTGATTGTTATAACATACAGCCCTTTCAGAGTGTGTCTGATTGTTATAGTATACAGCCCTTTCACAGTATGTCAACTGTTATAGCGTACAGCCCTTTCACAATGTGTCAGACTGTTATAGCGTACAGCCCTTTCACAGTGTGTCAGACTGTTATAGTATACAGCCCTTTCACAGTGTGTCAGATTGTTATAGCATACAGCCCTTTCACAGTGTGTCAGACTGTTATAGCTTACAGCCCTTTCACAGTGTGTCAGATTGTTATAATAATAATAATAATAATAATGAAGCATTTGTATAGCGCACTCCTCCAACAAGATGCCAGAGCTCTGTGCACTTAACAGACGTTAACATAAGCAGCAATCCATGATAGACAAGCAACAGTGATGTACAAATCAAGTGAAAATTAAAATAGTGATAGATAACACATTGGTAACTTGTTATAAAAAACCTAAGCAACATTAAGTTAAGGATAAAGGATCACACACACACACACATACATACACACACACACACACACACACACACACACACCCCAACGCGCGCGCGCGCGCGCGCGCATAGACACAGACACACACACACACGCACTGATTCAATCACTCACTCACTCACACACACACATACAAACCTGAACACAGATATACACAAGAGATTAATTATACAATCATTACTAAATAACATGTCGCTTAATAAACAACACGAAGCAGCACACGAGACAGCCAAATAAGCTAGACATTAAAGGGTAGGCCAGAAGAATTTAAAGGTTATAGTATTTCTTGAAAAGGTGAGTTTTCAGAGCTTTTTTGAAAGACGGAGTTGATGAGATTTCTCTAATTTCACGTGGAAGGGAATTCCATGTTTTGGGGGCTGCAAAGGAGAAAGAACGTTGTCCAAAGGTAGCAGTTCTGACATGAGGAACGTTAAGTATTTTTGAATCAGAAGAGGAACGAAGTTGACGTGATGGTGTGTATACAGAGAGAAGGTTTGAGAGGTAGAGAGGTGCAGTTCCAGAGAAAAAGGAATGGCAGAGAGTTGAAAGTTTGTAATCAATCCTTGCTTGGATAGGAAGCCAATGCAGATTTTTGAGGAGAGGTTGTACATGATCATATTTGGATGCCTTCAGTACCATTCTTGCAGCAGAATTCTGAACTTTCTGAAGCTTATCAAGATAATGTTTGGAGCAGCCTGATAGAATTGAATTACAGTAATCTAATTTTGACAAGACAAGGGCAGATACCAGAGTTTTTTTGGTATTAGCTGAGGTGAGATGACGAATTGAACTAATGCGACGTAGTTCAAGATAGGCTGAACGGCACACATGTTTAATGTGTAAGTCGACACTCATGTTCTCTGTCATTTGAAAGCCAAGATTACGAGCAGATGGAGAAAAGGTGACATCATTGCCACAAACTGATATGGACTTAGGCTGCTGATGAGAAGGATGTTTTGATGATGAATGAAGAAATAATGCTTCAGTTTTGTCATCATTGAGTTTGAGTTTATTTTGAAGCATCCAGGATTTGATGTCAAGAATACATTTTTCTAAGGAAGATACTGATGGTGACATGTTGGTTGGAGGAGCAGAGACATACAGATGAGTGTCGTCGGCAAATGATTCGGAATTGATTGAGTGAGACTTAATCAGGTCTGCAAGAGGTTTTGTATAGAGGATGAAAAGAACAGGTCCGAGCACAGATCCTTGTGGAACACCACAAGTTAAATAGCATACAGCATACAGCCCTTTCACAGTGTGTCTGATTGTTATAGCATACAGCCCTTTCACAGTGTGTCTGATTGTTATAGCACCCAGCCCTTTCACAGTGTGTCTGATTGTTATAGCATACAGCCCTTTCACAGTGTGTCTGATTGTTATAGCATACAGCCCTTTCACAGTGTGTCTGATTGTTATAGCATACAGCCCTTTCACAGTGTCTCTAATTGTTATAGCGTACAGCCCTTTCACAGTGTGTCTGACTGTTATAGCATACAGCCCTTTCACAGTGTGTCTGATTGTTATAGCATACAGCCCTTTCACGGTGTGTCAGATTGTTATACCGTACAGCCCTTTCACTGTGTGTCAGACTGTTATAGCATACAGCCCTTTCACAATGTGTCAGACTGTTATAGCATACAGCCCTTTCACAGTGTGTCAGACAGTTATAGTATACATCCCTTTCACAGTGGGTCAGATTGTTATAGCATACAGCCCTTTCACAGTGTGTCAGATTGTTATAGCTTACAGCCCTTTCACAGTGTCAGATTGTTATAGCATACAGCCCTTTCACAGTGTGTCTGATTGTTATAGCATACAACCCTTTCACAGTGTGTCTGATTGTTATAGCATACAGCCCTTTCACAGTGTGTCTGATTGTTATAGCATACAACCCTTTCACAGTGTGTCTGATTGTTATAGCATACAGCCCTTTCACAGTGTGTCTGACTGTTATAGCATACAGCCCTTTCACAGTGTGTCAGATTGTTATAGCATACAGCCCTTTCACAGTGTGTCTGATTGTTATAGCATACAGCCCTTTCACAGTGTGTCAGATGTTATAGATACAGCCCTTTCACAGTGTGTCTGATTGTTATAGCATACAGCCTTTCACAGTGTGTCAGATGTTATAGCATACAGCCCTTTCACAGTGTGTCGATTGTTATAGCATACAGCCCTTTCACAGTGTGTCAGATGTTATAGCTACAGCCCTTTCACAGTTGTTGATTTTTTATAGCTACGCCCTTTCACAGTGTGTCAGATTGTTATAGCATACAGCCCTTTCACAGTGTGTCGATTGTTATACTACAGCCCTTTCACAGTGTGTCGATTGTTATAGCTACAGCCCTTTCACAGTGTGTAGATTGTTATAGCATACAGCCCTTTCACAGTGTGTCTGATTGTTATAGATACAGCCTTTCACAGTGTGTCTGATGTTATAGCTACAGCCCTTTCACAGTGTGTCGATTGTTATAGCTACAGCCCTTTCACATGTGTGATTGTTATAGTACAGCCTACAGTGGTCTGATTGTTATAGCATACAGCCCTTTCACATGTGTCGATTGTTATAGCTACAGCCCTTTCACAGTGTGTCGTTGTTATAGCTACAGCCCTTTCACAGTGTGTCAGACTGTTATAGCATACAGCCCTTTCACAGTGTGTCGATGTTATAGCATACAGCCCTTTCACAGTGTGTAGATGTTATAGCATACAGCCCTTTCAAGTGTGTTGATTGTTATAGCATACAGCCCTTTCACAGTGTGTTTGATTGTTATAGCATACAGCCCTTTCAAGTGTGTTTGATTGTTATAGCATACAGCCCTTTCAAGTGTGTTTGATGTTATAGCATACAGCCCTTTCAAGTGTGTTGATTGTTATAGCATACAGCCCTTTCACATGTGTCTGATTGTTATAGTATACAGCCCTTTCACAGTGTGTCGATGTTATAGCTACAGCCCTTTCACAGTGTGTCTGATTGTTATAGCATACAGCCCTTTCACAGTGTGTCTGATTGTTATAGCTACAGCCCTTTCACAGTGTGTCGATTGTTATAGCATACAGCCCTTTCACAGTGTGTCTGATTGTTATAGCATACAGCCCTTTCACAGTGTGTCAGATTGTTATAGCATACAGCCCTTTCACAGTGTGTCAGATTGTTATAGTATACAGCCTTTCACAGTGTGTCAGATTGTTATAGCATACATCCCTTTCACAGTGTGTCTGATTGTTATAGCATAACAGCCCTTTCACAGTGTGTCAGACTGTTATAGCTACAGCACTTTCACAGTGTGTCTGATTTATAGCATACAGCCTTTCACAGTGTGTCTGATTGTTATAGCATACAGCACTTTCACAGTGTGTCTGATTGTTATAGCTACAGCCTTTCACAGTGTGCTGATTGTTATAGCATACAGCCCTTTCACAGTTGTCAGATTGTTATAGCTTACAGCCCTTCAAGTGTGTCTGATTGTTATAGCTACAGCCCTTTCAATGTGTCGATGTTATAGCATACAGCCCTTTCACAGTGTGTAGATTTTATACATACAGCCCTTTCACAGTGTGTCTGATTGTTATAGCATACAGCCCTTTCACAGTGTGTCTGATTGTTATAGTTACAGCCCTTTCACAGTTGTCAGATTGTTATAGCTACAGCCCTTCAAGTGTTCAGATGTTATAGCATCAGCCCTTTCAAAGTGTGTCTGATTGTTTAGCTTACAGCCCTTTCACAGTGTGTCAGATTGTTATAGATACAGCCCTTTCACAGTGTGTCAATTGTTATAGCTCCCTTTCACAATGTGTCAGACTGTTATAAGCATACAGCCCTTTCACAGTGTGTCAGACTGTTATAGCGTACAGCCCTTTCACAGTGTGTCAGATGTTATAGCGTACAGCCCTTTCACATGTGTCAGACTGTTATAGCGTACAAGCCCTTTCACAGTGTGTCAGACTGTTAAGCATACACCCTTTCACAGGTGTCAGACTGTTATAGCGTAACACCCTTTCACATGTGTCAGACTGTTATAGCGTACAACCCTTTCACAGTGTGTCAGACTGTTATAGCATACAGCCCTTTCACAGTGTGTCAGACTGTTATAGCTTACAGCCCTTTCACAGTGTGTCAGACTGTTATAGCGTACACCCTTTCACGATATGTGTCAGGCTGTTATAGCATACAGCCCTTTCACGATATGTGTCAGACTGTTATAGCGTACAGCCCTTTCACGATATGTGTCAGACTGTTATAGCGTACAGCCCTTTCACGATATGTGTCAGGCTGTTATAGCGTACAGCCCTTTCACGATATGTGTCAGACTGTTATAGCTTACAGCCCTTTCACGATATGTGTCAGGCTGTTATAGCATACAGCCCTTTCACGATATGTGTCAGACTGTTATAGCGTACAGCCCTTTCACGATATGTGTCAGACTGTTATAGCGTACAGCCCTTTCACGATATGTGTCAGGCTGTTATAGCGTACAGCCCATTCACGATATATGTCATGTTGTTATAGTCTATAGCCCATTCACGATATGTGTCAGGCTGTTATAGCCTATAGCCCATTCAGGACATGTGTCAGGTTGTTATAGCCTACAGCCCTTTCACAATGTGTCAGGTTGTTATAGCCTATAGCCCTTTCACAGTGTGTGTCAGGCTGTTATAGCCTATAGCCCATTTACGATTATGTGTCAGGTTGTTATAGCCTATAGCCCATTCACAGTATGTGTCAGGTTGTTATAGCCTATAGCCCATACACAGTGTGTGTCAGGATGTTATAGCCTACAGCCCATTCACGATATGTGTCAGATTGTTATAGCCTATAGCACATTCGCAGTGTGTGTTACGTTGTTATAGCCTATAGCCCATTCACAGTGAGTGTCAGGCTGTTATAGCCTATAGCCCATTCACAGTGAGTGTCAGGCTGTTACGGGCTACACCCACTCAGAATGTGTGTCAGGCTGTTGTATCCTGTAGCCCATTCAGACTGTGTGAGGCTGTTATAGCCTATAGCCCATTCACAATGTGTGTCAGGCTGTTATAGCCTGTAGGCCATTCACAATGTGTGTCAGGCTGTTATAGCCTATAGCCCATTTACAGTGTGTCAGGTTTTACAGGCTATAGCACATTCACATTGTGTGTCATGCTGTTATAACCTATAGCCCATTCACAGTGTGTCAGGCTGTTATAGCCCATAGCCCATTCACAGTGTGTGTCAGGCTGTTATATCCCATAACCCATTCACAGTGTGTCATGCTGTTATAACCTATAGCCCATTCACAGTGTGTCAGGCTGTTATAGTCTATAGCCCATTCACAGTGTGTGTCAGGCTGTTGTAGCCTGTAGCCCATTCACAGTGTGTGTCAGGCTGTTGTAGCCTGTAGCCCATTCACAGTGTGTGTCAGGCTGTTGTAGCCTGTAGCCCATTCACAGTGTGTGTCAGACTGTTGTAGCCTATAGCCCATTCACAGTGTGTGTCAGGCTGTTGTAGCCTGTAGCCCATTCACAGTGTGTGTCAGGCTGTTGTAGCCTGTAGCCCATTGACAATGTGTGTCATGCTGTTATAGCCTATAGCCCATTCACAGTGTGTCATGCTGTTATAGCCTATAGCCCATTCACAGTGTGTCATGCTGTTATAACCTATAGCCCATTCACAGTGTGTGTCAGGCTGTTATAGCCTATAGCCCATTCACAGTGTGTCATGCTGTTATAACCTATAGCCCATTCACAGTGTGTCATGCTGTTATAGCCTATAGCCCATTCAGTGTGTCAGGCTGTTATAGCCTATAGCCCATTCACAGTATGTGTCAGGCTGTTATAGCCTATAGTCCATTCACAGTATGTGTCAGGCTGTTACAGGCTATAATCTTTTCATAGTGTTTCAGACTATCATAGATAATAGCCCATTCACAAAATATCAGGCTGTTACAGAATATAACCCATTCACAATCTGTCTCGGGCAGTAGTAGTTGAAAATTCTTTCACAGTTGGACTGCTTGTTGTAGCCTATGGCCCATTCACAGTGTATCAGGCTGTTATAGTGTATAGCCTTTTCACAATGTGTCAGAATGTAGTAGGCTAAAGCTCATTTACAGGGTATCAAGTTGTTATCGGAAAGAGCCCATTGACAGTGTGTCACGCTGTACAGACTATAGTTTATTGACAGTGTGTCACGCTGTTACAGACTATAGTCCACTGACAGTAAGTCACGCTGTTACAGACTATAGCCCATTGACAGTGTGTCACACTGTTACAGACTATAACCTGTTCACAGTTTGTCACGCTGTTACAGACGATAGTCCATTGACAGTGTGTCACGTTGTTAGAGACTAGAGTCCATTGACAGTGTGTCACGCTGTTACAGACGATAGCCTGATCACACTTTGTCACGCTGTTACAGACGATAGCCTGATCACACTTTGTCACGCTGTTACAGACTATAGTCCACTGACAGTGTGCCACGTTGTTACAGACTATAGTCCATTGATAGTGTGTCACTCTGTTGTAGACTATAGCCCATTGACAGTGTGTCATGCTGTTACAGACTATAGCCCATTGACAGTGTGTCACGCTGTTACAGACGATAGTCCATTAACAGTGTGTCACGCTGTTACAGACTATAGTCCATTGACAGTGTGTCACTCTGTTACAGACTATAGCCCACTGACAGTGTGTCATGCTGTTACAGACTATAGCCAATTGACAGTGTGTCACTCTGTTACAGACTATAGCCCACTGACAGTGTGTCATGCTGTTACAGACTATAGCCAATTGACAGTGTGTCACTCTGTTACAGACTATAGCCCATTGACAGTGTGTCACTCTGTTACAGACGATAGTCCATTAACAGTATGTCACGCTGTTACAGACTATAGTCCATTGACAGTGTGTCACTCTGTTACAGACTATAGCCCATTGACAGTGTGTCACTCTGTTACAGACTATAGCCCATTGACAGTGTGTCATGCTGTTACAGACTATAGCCCATTGACAGTGTGTCACTCTGTTACAGACTATAGCCCATTGACAGTGTGTCACTCTGTTACAGACTATAGCCCATTGACAGTGTGTCATGCTGTTACAGACTATAGCCCATTGACAGTGTGTCACTCTGTTACAGACTATAGTCCATCGATAGTGTGTCACTCTGTTACAGACTATAGCCTATTGACAGTGTGTCACTCTGTTACAGACTATAGCCATTGACAGTGTGTCACTCTGTTACAGACTATAGCCCATTGACAGTGTGTCACTCTGTTACAGACTATAGCCATTGACAGTGTGTCACGCTGTTATAGACTATAGCCAATTGACAGTGTGTCACGCTGTTACAGACTATAGCCCATTGACAGTGTGTCACGCTGTTATAGACTATAGCCATTGACAGTGTGTCACGCTGTTATAGACTATAGCCAATTGACAGTGTGTCACTCTGTTACAGACTATAGCCCATTGACAGTGTGTCACTCTGTTATAGACTATAGCCCATTGACAGTGTGTCACTCTGTTACAGACTATAACCCATTGACAGTGTGTCACGCTGTTATAGACTATAGCCCATTGACAGTGTCACTCTGTTACAGACTATAACCCATTGACAGTGTGTCACGCTGTTATAGACTATAGCCCATTGACAGTGTCACTCTGTTACAGAATATAGCCCATTGACAGTGTGGCACTCTGTTACAGAATATAGCCCATTGACAGTGTGTCACGCTGTTATAGACTATAGCCCATTCACAGTGTGTCACTCTGTTATAGACTATAGCTATTGACAGTGTGTCACGCTGTTACAGACTATAGCCCATTGACAGTGTGTCACTCTGTTACAGACTATAGCCCATAGACAGTGTGTCACTCTGTTACAGAATATAGCCCATTGACAGTGTGTCACTCTGTTACAGACTATAGCCATTGACAGTGTGTCACTCTGTTACAGACTATAGCCCATTGACAGTGTGTCACTCTGTTACAGACTATAGCCCATTGACAGTGTGTCACTCTGTTACAGACTATAGCCCATTGACAGTGTGTCACTCTGTTACAGACTATAGCCATTGACAGTGTGTCACTCTGTTAAGACTATAGCCCATTGACAGTGTGTCACTCTGTTACAGACTATAGCCATTGACAGTGTGTCACTCTGTTACAGACTATAGCCCATTGACAGTGTGTCACTCTGTTACAGACTATAGCCATTGACAGTGTGTACACTGTTACAGACTATAGCCCATTGACAGTGTGTCACGCTGTTACAGACTATAGCCATTGACAGTGTGTCACTCTGTTACAGACTATAGCCCATTGACAGTGTGTCACTCTGTTACAGACTTATAGCCATTGACAGTGTGTCACCTGTTTACTAGACTATACCCATTGACAGTGTGTCACTCTGTTACAGACTATAGCCCATTGACAGTGTGTCACTCTGTTATAGACTATAGCCCATTGACAGTGTGTCACTCTGTTACAGACTATAGCCCATTGACAGTGTGTCACCTGTTATAGACTATAGCCCATTGACAGTGTGTCACCTGTTACAGACTATAGCCCATTGACAGTGTGTCACTCTGTTACAGACTATAGCCCATTGACAGTGTGTCACTCTGTTATAGACTATAGCCCATTGACAGTGTGTCACTCTGTTACAGACTATAGCCATTGACAGTGTGTCACTCTGTTACAGACTATACCCATTGACAGTGTGTCACCTGTTACAGACTATAGCCATTGACAGTGTGTCACCTGTTAAGACTATAGCCCATTGACAGTGTGTCACCTGTTAAGACTATACCATTGACAGTGTGTCACTCTGTTACAGACTATACCCATTGACAGTGTGTCACCTGTTACAGACTATAGCCCATTGACAGTGTGTCACTCTGTTACAACTATAGCCCATTGACAGTGTGTCACCTGTTACAGACTATAGCCATTGACAGTGTGTCACTCTGTTACAGACTATAGCCCATTGACAGTGTGTCACCTGTTATAGACTATAGCCATTGACAGTGTGTCACTCTGTTACAGACTATAGCCCATTGACAGTGTGTCACTCTGTTACAGACTATAGCCCATTGACAGTGTGTCACTCTGTTACAGACTATAGCCCATTGACAGTGTGTCACCTGTTACAGACTATAGCCCATTACAGTGTGCACTCTGTTACGCTTCCATTGACATGTGTCACTCTGTTACAGACTATAGCATTGACATTGTCCACTGTTACAGACTAAGCCTTGACTGTGTGTCACGTCTGTTACAGACTATAGCCCATTGACAGTGTGTCACGCTGTTATAGACTATAGCCATTGACATGTGTCACCTGTTACAGACTAAGCCATTGACAGTGTGTCAGTCTGTTACAGACTATAGCCCATTGACAGTGTGTCACGCTGTTATAGACTATACCTATTGCGGTGTCACCTGTTTGACAAGCCCATTGCGTGTGTCACTCTGTTACAGACTATAGCCCATTGACAGTGTGTCACTCTGTTACAGACTATAGCCATTGACAGTGTGTCACTCTGTTACAGACTATAGCCCATTGACAGTGGTGTCACTCTGTTACAGACTGCCATTGACAGTGTGTCACCTGTTGACTATACCCATTGCTGTGTCACTCTGTTACAGACTGTAGCCATTGACATGTGTCACTCTGTTACAGACTATAGCCCATTGACAGTGTGTCACGCTGTTATAGACTATAGCCAATTGACGTGTGTCACGCCGTTACAGACTATAGCCATTGACAGTGTCACGCTGTTACAGACTATAGCCATTGACAGTGTGTCACTCTGTTATAGACTATACCCATTGACAGTGTGTCACGCTGTTACAGACTATACCCATTGACAGTGTGTCACGCTGTTACATACTGTAGCCTGATCACGTTTGTCACGCTGTTTTACAGACTATAGCCCATTGACAGTTTGTAATTGCTGTTACCTAATACTTATTAGTTACCTATTCGCTCAAGTCGGACATTTTTATCTGTGAACTTGTTGTTTACATTTTAGCCTACTGTGTTCGCCCAACGCTACAGCTTTCCCAAACCTTTGTGTTCTCTGCAAGTATCTTCCTCTCCTGACTGGCTCGCAATTATGGACCCTTCTTTTTAAACAAATTGCGACTGGACACTTTTTAAACAGCAAGTGCTACCTCGGTGGAGGCGTCTACCAGCGCATACGAACACTGGGGCTGTGTCCTAAGCCCCGCACTGCGCGATCCTGTCGTGGTGGACGTCTCCACCGACTTTGGCACAATCTGCCTCCTGCTGTGCCAGTCCGACACCACTCTTCTGCTTCTTCGTCTCCTCCACTGCCCCTGCACTCGACCTTGCTGCTGCAAACTTCGTCTCCTCCTCTGCCGTCTTCGCCTTCGCCTTCTGTCCCGCCGTGCCGCTTTCGTCTTCTGTCCCGCGGCGCTGCCCTCGTCTTCTGTCCCGCTGGTGCTGCCTTTGTCTTCTGTCCCGCTGGATGCCTCCTTCGTCTTCTGTCCCGTCGTTGCTGCCTTCGTCTTCTGCCCCGCTGGTGCTCGCCTTCGTCTTCTGTCCCGTCGGTGCTGCCTTCGTCTCCACCTCGGCCGCCGCATTGTGATAAACTGAAACTATGCCTTTTTAACGCTCAGTCAACATGCACTGATGGCAAAGCTGATGTCACTGCTGACTTTATGCAGATGAGCATGTTGACATTGCTTTTATCACCGAAACATGGCTTAAACCCCCTTGGTCATGAACCTATACATTGCAAGCCTCACTCCGAGTGGTTACAGGCTTGCTTCTTTCCATCGCTCATCCCGAGGTGGTGGTATCGCCATCCTCTACAACGACTCACTCTATTCCCGCCTGTCTTTCTCGCAGTCTCTGCCTTTCTCCCATCCTTCTTTCGAGCACGTTGAAGTATCCTTCCAATCCACCCCTCACCCCATCACCTTCTCCTGTGTCTATCGACCTCCACCTAGCTCTGCCAACAAGCTCACCACATCCATGTTTCTCTCTGACTTTGATCAACTTCTTGATTACTACTGTCTCTTACCTGGAAATCTCATCATTCTAGGTGACATCAATGTCCACTATGACAACACTCACCGTTATGACACAAGACATATCATCAACTCTCAGTCCAATCACAATATGACTCAACACATTTCTGAACCAACCCATCAAAAAGGTCACATTCTTGACTGGATCATTTCTCGTGATCACCACAATTCAGCTACTGATAACTGCTTAGTTCTTTCTACCCGTCTAACTTCAGCCCTTCATCTGACCACTCTGCAATTCTCTGTTCTCTTGACATTCCTCCTCCTTCCCATACCATGCGCACAGTGACTCGACGCAATCTCAAATCTATCGACCTCTTCTCATTTTCATCTGATGCCTTCCGTCTCCTTTCTGAAAAGTCACATAACCTTGCCGATGAATTCTACACTACTCTCCACCATCTTCTGGACACTCATGCTCCAGCCACAACCCGTCTTTTACCTGACCGCCCCCCTACCCCCTGGCTCACTCATGAGATTGCCTGTGCAAGACGTGCCCGCCGCAGAGCAGAGCGCCGCTGGCGCAAATCCAAACTCACTGTACATAGGCAACTTTTCCAAGCCTCTAAAACAAAAGTATCCACCCTCATTGCATCTGCAAAAACAAACTATTTCCAAACCAAAATCCTGAATGCCTCTTCTTCAAAAGAACTCTTTACAACCATGAATCATCTCCTTGGCACACGAAAAGATTTACCTCTCCCAACAAAACACAATAATGAAGAACTCCCATCTGTATTCTCCAAGTATTTCACCACCAAAATACAAACTCTTCGTGACAGGTTCGACAGGACACCCTGTCAACCATGCCCACCTGACCCTTCCTTCTCTGGCACACCTCTTACTACTCTTACCCCAGTCTCACAAGAAGAAATTCTCAACACAATCAGATCCATGTCGTTCAAAACCTGCGAACTGGATCCTCTTCCAGGTTCTCTCTACTCTGACTGTCTCCCTACGCTCCTCCCATTCATCACTGACATCATCAACACCTCTCTCCAAACTGGAACTGTCCCAGATTCTTTCAAGTCTGCTATTGTTCACTCCCTCCTCAAGAAATACAATTTAGACCCAAATAAACTGAAAAATTACCGGCCTATCTCTAATCTCTCTTTCTTGTCAAAACTGCTTGAAAAAGTTGTCCTCAACCAACTGAACTCTCACCTGTCTGCCAACAATCTCCTCAATCCTTTCCAGTCAGCCTACCGCCAGTGCCATAGCACTGAAACTGCCTTGCTTCCCATTCTCGACAATCTCCTCCTTGCAACTGATCTGGCAAAGTCTCTCTCCTCACACTCCTTGATCTGTCTGCAGCCTTTGATACCATTGATCATGGTATTCTCCTTTCTAGACTTCATCATACTTTTGGCATCTCTGACATTGCTCTCTCCTGGTTCACTTCTTATTTATCAAACAGAAAACAAACTGTTCTCATCAATGGCACTTACTCTCAACCTGCATACCTGACCTGTGGTGTTCCACAAGGATCTGTCCTTGGCCCTGTTCTTTTCACTCTTTACACCTCCCCCCTGTCCACCATCATCAACTCCCACTCTATAAAACACCACTTCTATGCTGATGACACCCAACTTCAAGACAGTGACTCACCTGACAATATACAGCGCCTCCTGACTCGCACCACTGAGTGTTACTCGGACATCAAAAATTGGATGACATACAACAAACTTCAGCTAAATGATGACAAGACAGAAGCTATCCTCATTGGCACCCGTCAGAAACTTTCTCAGCTGCCTCCTCTTTCTCTCCCATTATGTAACACATCGGTCCCAATTTCTGATTCAGCTAAAAACCTTGGTGTCTGCATTGACTCTACCCTCTCCGTGAACAACTTTGTTTCTCAAACTGCCAGATCTTGCTACTATCACCTCCATCGTATAAGCCTGATCAGGAAGTATCTCTCTGTGGAAACAACTGCAAAACTTGTTCTCTCCTTCATAATGTCTCGCATTGACTATTGCAATTCACTCCTGTCCGGTCTTCCTGCCTCCACCACTCACATCCTACAGCGCATTCAAAACAATGCTGCACGCCTTGTACTCAAAAAGAAAAAAGCTGACCACATATCTCCTCTCCTGGCACAACTTCACTGGCTCCCTGTATCAAAGCGCATACAGTACAAACTAGACACCATGTGCTACAAAAGCCTCAATAACGCAGCCCCCGATTTCCCAAACCTTTGTGTTCTCTGCAAGTATCTTCCTATGTTCCCTCACGTACCCTTCGCTCTGCCTCCGATCCTCTGACTTTTCGCTTTCCACGCACTAAGCTCAATACCTATGGTCCACGAGCCTTCTCTGTTTCTGGTCCGCTCTCCTGGAACAAACTTCCTCACTCAGTCCGTCAGCAACCTACTTTTGTCTCCTTCAAGTCCGCTCTCAAAACTCACCTTTACTCGTCTGCATAAAATCCTGACCTCACTCAATCCCCTCTGCAGCCTGTTTCCGTTCGGAGGGGAATCACATTGCAATATATATATAATTGGATATAATATGC
>JAPXFY010000029.1:10319118-10349118 GCA_030674185.1 Monoplex corrugatus
GTTGAGGAACAGGCGACTGTTGAAGAACAGCTTACTGCTATGTCATTTGAATTGTCAGAGAAACTGATATGCTGTAGTTTTCTTCTTCTTCGCTGTCTACATGATCAGGCGACATCTGGCGATGCAAGTGGCCTTTTCCCCAGTTCCTGCCAGCTGCCATGGAGCTCGGTGGTCAGAGGAGTTACAGTCACACTTGTATTCTGTTGCTCCGCTTCATAGAGGCGACATCGCTCATTAGATGTTTTGCTGCCTGACCCTCTTGACCATTGGGGCAGGTTGGTGAAGGCGTCAGTTTGAATTTGTGGTTTCTATGGGCATTGAGACTGTTGTGGCTGGCACAGTCTCATCGGGATTACGTGTTGCCCGTGAGTTTCTAGGCAAATCTAAAACAACAACACCTCTCTTAGTTACGTTTCTTTCCCTTGAGTCACCTCAGCGTTTCAGTGATTTTTTCACCGAAAAGATCAAACAATTAAGAAGAACTGATTTAGATTCAAGTACATGTGGTTCTCCAAACTATTCAATCTATCCAAAATGTTCTTAGTGTTTCAGTTAGGGAATGAAAGTGCTGTACATGAAATTATTCTCTGTCTAGGACCGTTTTATTTCAGGCGTACCGCGGGCTCCTCAGTTGGTATGTCCAGCATCAAGGCTTACATATACAGGGCGTAGGCATCGTATCCCTCCAGACAATGGGCCATCTTTCCAGACTTTGCATCGCGCAGACAGGTTACCCTCTTCTCGTCGATGCGGTGAAAAATGATGAAGGTCACCCACGCAGCAATTCGTGGATATGTGCACGCCCCTGGTTGAGCAGCGGGAGTCAACACAACTGAGGAGGTGATACTAAAGAATATGCCTGGGTAGGCTAAAGGCGTTTTTCAGCATGTCTAGATGCAATGTAGTGTAAAACGCGATCTGGCGATCAAGTGCCTGCATGAAAGGGACGACATCTTAATTGTTTTAGTAAATCAGCAGGTCCTGTATTGATGCTATTCCCCATTGTCTTCACACGTGTTGACAGTAGGCATACTCTTCCTTCCTCAGATCGGTGTGCTTCAGAGTGCTGTGAAAAGCTGCTGGCGGGAGAGGCTCCGACTCTTCAAAGCAGCCCAACGAAGCGAATGGAAAAAATCCGTTCTGTTCTATCATTTAGAAGGTCGCTAATTACTTGAAGTAGCTAAACCCCGATGCCACAAATTGACGCTATCGAGAGACTTAAATTTAGTGGTCGGAATCCAACGAAAACATTGTTGTTGTTGTTGTTGTTGTTGTTGTTGTTGTTAAAGGTTGGGTAGTCTGGGCTTTATTGCAGCACTTGCCACTGGTGGACGGTCGTTCTCCCTCGTTGGCTTCTTCTTCTTCTTATATATCTTCTTCATCTCTATGAGCAGAGCTGGCCTCTTCTTACTCTTCTTCTTGTAAGCTTGACAAGGATGGCATCGCCGTCCTTAGGTTCACACAAGGTGATGGGCCATTTTAGCAGTATGGTTTAACGATGTTGATGTCATAACGCTTGTTGTAAAATCTGACGATAGAGAGCTTTTTTGAACAATCACAAAACACGTTTCTTACTTTGTTGGTGTCTGTGACTTGTCCGTGTCTGATTTGGCTGTCTCTCCAATAACTCCATGCGCCTCTTTATATTCTTCCGGAAGGACACCAAAGGCTTCATCAGCCATCACGTCTAAATATTCCATCATTTATTGACCAGTGCTTGGCAGGGGTGTGTTCTATCACCACTGCTGTTCATTGTATATATGGACAAAATCACGAAGGAAGCAAATCCCAACCCTGAAGATCTGAACGAGATGCTGTTTGCAGATGATCAAAGCCTTGCACATGAAAAAGAAGGGGAACTCCAGGAGCACACGAACAACCTGAACACACAATGTGAGAACTTCGGCATGAAAATCAGTATCAGCAAAACCGAGACACTGAAAGTCAGTAGAGCACCTGGCCGCCTCAACATCAACATCGAGGGGACAGCACTGAAACAAGTCAGCGAGTTCAAGTATCTTGGAAGTATCTTCACAGAAGATGGACGTCTCAACAGAGAGATCGAGACAAGAGTTCAAAAGGCCAACAGCGTCAGCTACCAGCTTGCCCCACTCCTAAGACACCCCAACATCCCCATCGAGACCAAAGCCAAACTCATCGAGTCCATATTTAGACCAACCTTGACCTACCAGTGTCAGACATGGACCCTTACCAAAAGTCTTGAAAGAAAGATCACCACCTGCGAGATGAGATGTCTAAGGAGAGCAGTCAACAAAACCAGACATGATAAGATCAAGAACATCAAGATCAGAGAAATGATTGGAACAACACCAATTCTCCACTACATCCAACAGCAGAGAACCAGGTGGTTCGGGCACCTGACACGCATGGCACCTCACCAGCTTGCCAGTAAAGCTTACAACACAAAGGTGTCAGGGTACAAGGCAAGGGGTAGACCGAGGAAGACCTGGATCGAGGGTGTGAAAGAAACACTGAAGACCCACAACATCCCACTCAACCAGGCCTTCAAACTTGCCGCAGACAGAAAGCTCTTTCTCCCCTCGACGCCCAAGATGGTATAAGAGGACGGATAAAGTAAAGTAAAGTAAGCTTGGGGCTCACCAATGTTTTAATTCAGGTGCATCGTAGCCCGGGATATTTGATCAGACATTCATAAACAGGTGGATGTGCTTAGCCATTTATTTGGTTTTCGATGAGACGGCATTAGTTTGAAGGACCTGATATGTCTTACCTATCATCACTTCGAAATCGTACGTGGCCCGGAAGGAGTACACGTTGAAGTCCAGACGCTGGAGAGGTGTCAGGGGATGCTGATACACTCCTCTGATAGAGTCGTGTCTGACACAACCACCGATACAAGTCTTGGTATAATACGTGCCAACTCTTCCCTCCAAAGCTTGCCACAGTAGGGACAACCGAACGAGTGGGTGGCCTTGCCCAGATAAAAGATATAACAAAAATGATGGTCTACCAGCAATAGTCTCATTGTTGTGGGGTGCTCCCGCTCACTCCTACAGTGACAGACCGTGACCGTCTTTTTAATTTTCCGATTTTTTTTTCATGCAGTCCTTTCTTTTATAAATATATTGAACGTTCATTTTGAACTTGTCCCCTAAGTTCTCTAGCTCCTCTCCTATCTTCACGCCCCCCCCCCCCCCCCAAAAAAAAATCCTGCTCTACTGTCTATATGATGTTATCATGGGCTTTTAAACAGCACCGATTTTTGCTCCACAATACAGTGCCATGCACACACACACACACACACACACACACAAAAGAGATTATCATTATATTTCTTGCCCGTGTAAATGTTCAACAGAATGTAATACTTTTTTTACGAAGCACCCAAAGCATCCTACGGGGTGGTCACAAAAGGAGTTGATTTAAAAACTCGTGGCATCCACCACAGTGACGAGCCAGTCCGAGTGCGGTCGCTGCTGCCTGGTGCTTTCCAAACTACCTTTGTTATTAACCAGGTCGAAAAGGCCTCGAAGTCTCGAACCTCAATCCAACATCATACACTACTTTTGTGAATACTTATTAATGTGTGCATTCTTGTATGCATGTTTATGTGTGATACATCAGTATGTATCAAAGCCTGTGTCTTGTAAATTGCTTAATGTGCCGTGAATGCAAATGAGTTTGGAGTATAGGCTACAAAAGAAGGATGATGATGTCATCATCATCACTATCATTATACTTATTACTACTATTACTATCATCATCATCATCATTCATCATCATCATCATCATCATCATCATCATCATCATCATCATCATTTGGTGAAATGACCTAAAATCGAGACGAACACTTTTTTTTTCACCGTCAATGTTGTTACTAGTCCTCAGTGGTTGTTGCTGCCGTGTTGGGACGAAATGTTCTGATGATGTGAGGTAGCCTCCACCCTCAATGACTGATGTTCCTGTAAACTCGTTCTTTCTCTCGTTGTCTCTGTTCCTGTCTCTGCACCTCTCTCTCTCTCTCTCTCTCTCTCTCTCTCTCTCTCTCTCTCTCTCTCTCTCTCTGTCTCATGGAAAACCAGGTGAAGGCATTACATAACGCTTAAAGTAGATATCATCTGATACTCTGGTGATCCACAGATTATGTAAAAGCCTGGTGGACAAGACACCCTCATGATCCACGATACAAATGCCGATAAACAGATTCCTGCTGTCAGGTAACTCCTGTCATCACCCGCCCTCTTTTAGCAGCTCTTTAGACCATCATCCACATCCTGATAGACGATGACACTTGATACGGCAGAGACAGAGACAGTGACTGAGAACATTGAAAGAAAGTGTGATCGGCGGCTTGACTGTGAAAGTGTGTGATGTGACGGCGGTGCCCAAGTCCTTTTTTCGGTTTCTTGTTCCGCAAGCATCCTAGCTTGTGGCTCGTCCATTTTGTTTCCTGCCAATAACCCACCTTGAAAACATGGGCTCTCGTTCCATCACTCAATTAGACTAATAACAGACGATGGGATCCAGTTGGTACTAAACGTATGACCACCTGAAAATAGCGAGTATTGGCGGATTTCGTTTCTGTCGTTTGTTTCCATGAGCTGGCTAGCTGACTTGGCAGAACCACGCACGATTTGTTATCTCCAGCCTGCATTGAACAGCTTCACGGGGAAGTGAAGCACGTCTTGAGTGTTCCCATCATTCTTCTGCTATCAGTTTTATATTTAACGTCATGGATTGGCCATCCTATTTTTCTCTGCGATTGTGTTATGTTGTGTATATACATGTGTGTGTCTGTGCGTGTACGCGGGCGCGTGTGTCTTTGAATCTGTCTTTGTGTCTTTGTGTGCATGTAAATTGTTAGTGATTGGCATTACATTTAGCCTGAACTGAGTGAAAGCTACTCTTGTAACTGAATGTACACTCTACAACGAGCTCAGGACAAAATTTCTGAAAAATAGCGCAACTATACGTATGGAAAACTGCTTCGTTCACATGACGAACGCCACAATAAAACTGCATCCAGATTCATCTCCCATTCCATCAATCTGAGGAAACGTTTCGTTGAAGGAACCATGGTTACTTGTCACTGGCTAGAAGAAAGGTATAATGATGGTATCTATAAACAAGTGATCAACCACTACTTAAGTTTTGAAGCAAATGTAAGTGAGATCAAAAGGATGTGACAATTATTTCAGAAGTCTATGAAACAATCGGTAATTTGATTTCCTGCATCTTCAAGTTTAATTAATGAAAAGATGTCCTCCAGCTGATCCTATGCTAAGAATGTCCGATGTGTGTACTGACTGATCCGGAGCAGAGCCCCTAAGGTGGTTAGATGGCGTACTTCTCATTCTCAGACAGATACTGCAGCCACTTCACTTCAGCTTGTTTGGATCCATTGTTGGACATAAGCATTTTTCATCTCACGCCACTGTTGTCGGTTAACTGCTGTTCTGGTCCATTGTTTGTCGAACTTTTCTAGATCGTCTCGCTTTCTGTTTCTCTGGTGACCTCTGTTCCGTTTTTGGCTTCGAGGGATCCAGTGCGTCACTTTGGTGGTCTATCTGTTGTCAGATCTCCTAATGACACGACCAGCCCAGTTCCACTTTCGTTCACAAACTGTGTCCATTATGTCTTGGACCTTCGTTTTTCCTCTTACCCATGCCACCCTTTCCGGTCCTTCCGGGTGATTCCCATCATGACCCGTTCGTGGGCCTTTTGCATGGTTCGCAGTTTTAGGAGCTGGCGTTTCGTCAGGTTCCATGTTTCGGGTTCATATGTCACAGTCGGCGTTATGCATGCTTCATACACTCGGCGTTTTAATACAATCGGCATATCTTTATTTCTAAAGATGGCGCTTGCTTTACCGAATGCTCGCCATTCTATCGCAATACGATGTCTGATCTCTTGTTCCTTAGAGGCTGAGTCCATAGATATATACTGACCAAGATAGATATAGTGGTCGACCTCTTCTATTGTGTGGTTGTCAATTACGATCGTTTCGTTTTTGTCTTCCACGTGGTCGTTGCACATGATTTTAGTTTTCGTCATGTTCAATCCAATTTTAAACTGGTTTCGTTCAATTCTACAAGCATTCGGTTTAGACTTTCTTTGTTGTCAGCAAAGATTATGACATCGTCTGCAAATCTGAGATGGCTCAGGTATTCACCGTCTATTCTGATTCCTTGATTATCCCAGTTTCGTGTACGGAAGGCATTTTCCATCACTGCCGTGAATAGCTTTGGAGAACTGGTGTCTCCTTGTCGTACACCTCGGCAGAAACGGAACGAATCTGAGTCTTTGTGGAGAGGGGGACGTATGATCTAGCGTTTTTGTAGATGTGCCGGAAAACGTTGACGTAAACTGGGTCTACTCCCTGTTTCTGGATGGAACTGATGACGTCGTGGATCTCTACGGAATCAAAGGCCTTGGTGTAATCGAATAAACCTACGACTAAAGGGATGTTATCTTCTGTACATTTCTCGATGACCTGGTTGACAACATGTAAATGGTCTTGTGTCGAATAGCTCTTACGAAGCCGGTTTGTTCTCTTGGTTGGTTCTCCTCGAGTGTGTTCGCTACTCCTGTTAGTAATGACCTTCGTAAACAGTTTGTAGATGTTGTTTAACAGGCTAATCGGATGGTATTTCGTGATGCTCTTTGATCTCCTTTTTTATATAGAAATATAATAATCGCTTCATTCCAGTCGTCTGGTACTCTGCTTTGCTTGAGACATTCATTGACTAAATTGGCAATTTTTCGTGGACTATTTCGCCTACAGCTTTGAGGAGATCTATTGTGACGTTATATGGACCTGGAGATTTACCTTTCTTTGATTGCTGAATGGCGAGCTTCACTTCCCACGTCTCAATTCTTGGGAAACCTTCGAATTCCTTGGATGTCACGTCCTCTTGATCGTCAAGTTCAGCTCGAGTTAATGAGTACAGTTTCTCATAGAACTCTTTGATCCTTTCGATAATGCGTTCTCTGTTGGTGAACTGCAGCCATGCTGGTGCCAAGTATCATACTATGTATTCCCTTCGCTCCCACCAGCATGCTCGAAAGCGGGATTATGACAACTGGGCAACACGGGATCTGCATACTTCGAGCTCAGGCCTGCGCCCTGGAGAGGCCATTCCAAGTTTCACCCCGGTAAGGGCTCACCACGAAAGCTGGCAGCTTACGGATTCTAAGTCTCTCCTGATTGGCGTAGCGAAAGGGAGCCACGGGACCATCGAAGTCCCATCCGCTTCTAGCCGGGCGGCTCCCGGTCAGTAAGGTGTCTGCCCGCCAACGTCTGCCTGCTCCAGTGGATGCCTAGGGCTTAGTATACTGCTACAGACATGATAAGCAGACGGAAACCTCGCACCAGGCAAACTAAACTTGAATTAAAGGAGACTCAAGCTCTTCGCATAGCTAGCTGGAATGTGTGCACCACGTGCACAAAAATGTCCTATGATATCCGTGAGATGCGCGATCCTCTCGTGGTGGACGTCTCCACCGACTTTGGCACAACCTGCCTCCTGCTGTGCCAGCCCGACGCCACTTTTCTTTTTCTGCTTCTTCGTCTCCTCCACTGCCCCTGCCTTCGACCTCGCTGCTGCGGGCTTCGTCTCCTCCTCTGCCATCTTCGCCTTCGCCTTCTGTCCTGGTGGTGCCGCCTTCGCCTTCTGTCCCGCCGGTGCTGCCTTCGTCTTCTGTCCCGTCGGCGCTGCCCTCGTCTTCTGTCCCGCCGGTGCTACCTTTGTCTTCTTCTTCTGTTCCATCGTTGCTGCCTTCGTCTTCTGCCCCGCTGGTGTCGCCTTCGTCTTTTGTCCCGTCGGTGCCGCCTTCGTCGCCACCTCGGCCGCCGCCATATGACTGTGATAAACTTAAACTATGCCTTTTAAACGCTCAATCAATATGCAAAGATGGCAAAGCCGAAGTCATTGCCAATTTTATCGCTGATGAGCACGTTGACATTGCTTTTATCACAGAGACATGGCTTAACCCCCTTGGTCATGAACCTATACATGCTAGCCTCACTCCGAGTGGTTACAGGCTTGCTTCTTTCCATCGCTCATCTCGAGGTGGCGGTATCGCCATCCTCTACAACGACTCACTCCATTCCCGCCTATCTTTCTCGCAGTCTCTGCCTTTCTCCCATCCTTCTTTCGAGCACGTTGAAGTATCCTTCCAATCCACCCCTCACCCCATCACCTTCTCCTGTGTCTATCGACCTCCACCTAGCTCTGCCAACAAACTCACCACATCCATGTTTCTCTCTGACTTTGACCAACTGCTTGACCACTACTGCCTCTTACCTGGAAATCTCATCATTCTAGGTGACATCAATATCCACTATGACAACACTCACCGTTATGACACAAGACATATCATCAACTCTCTGTCCAATCACAATATGACTCAACACATTTCTGAACCAACCCATCAAAAAGGTCACATTCTTGACTGGATCATTTCTCGTGATCACCACAATTCAGCTACTAACAACTGCTTAGTTCTTTCTACCCGTCTAACTTCAGCCCTTCCATCTGACCACTCTGCAATTCTCTGTTCTCTTGACATTTCTCCTCCTTCCCGTACCACGCGCACAGTGACTCGACGCAATCTCAAATCTATCGACCTCTCCACATTTTCATCTGATGCCTCCCGTCTCCTTTCTGAAAAGTCACATAACCTTGCCGATGAATTCTATACTACTCTCCACCATCTTCTGGACACTCATGCTCCAGCCACAACCCGTCTTTTACCTGACCGTCCCCCTACCCCCTGGCTCACTCATGAGATTGCCTGTGCAAAACGTGCCCGCCGCAGAGCAGAGCGCCGCTGGCGCAAATCCAAACTCACTGTACACAGGCAACTTTTCCAAGCCTCTAAAACAAAAGTATCCACCCTCATTGCATCTGCAAAAACAAGCTATTTCCAAACCAAAATCCTGAATGCCTCTTCTTCAAAAGAACTCTTTACAACCATGAATCATCTCCTTGGCACACGAAAAGACTTACCTCTCCCAACAAAACATACAAATGAAGAACTCCCATCTGTATTCTCTAAGTATTTCACCACCAAAATACAAACTCTTCGTGACAGGCTTGACAGGACACCCTGTCAACCATGCCCACCTGACCCTTCCTTCTCTGGCACACCTCTCACTACTTTTACCCCAGTCTCACAAGAAGAAATTCTCAACACAATCAGATCCATGTCGTTCAAAACCTGCGAACTGGATCCTCTTCCAGGTTCTCTCTACTCCGATTGTCTCCCTACTCTCCTCCCATTCATCACTGACATCATCAACACTTCTTTTCAAACTGGAACTGTCCCAGATTCTTTCAAGTCTGCTATTGTTCACCCTCTCCTCAAGAAACACAATTTAGACCCAAATGAACTGAAAAATTACAGGCCTATCTCTAATCTCTCTTTCTTGTCAAAACTCCTTGAAAAGGTCGTCCTCAACCAGCTGAACTCTCACCTGTCTGCCAACAATCTCCTCAATCCTTTCCAGTCAGCCTACCGCCAGTGCCATAGCACTGAAACTGCCCTACTACACATTCTCAACAATCTCCTCCTTGCAACTGATACTGGCAAAGTCTCTCTCCTCACACTCCTTGATCTGTCTGCAGCCTTCGATACCATTGACCATGGTATTCTCCTTTCTAGACTTCATCATACTTTTGGCATCTCTAACATTGCTCTCTCCTTTTTCACTTCGTATTTATCAAACAGAAAACAAACTGTTCTCATCAATGGCACTTACTCTCAACCTGCATACCTGACCTGTGGTGTTCCACAAGGATCTGTCCTTGGCCCTGTTCTTTTCACTCTTTATACCTCCCCCCTGTCCACCATCATCAACTCCCACTCTATAAAACACCACTTCTATGCTGATGACACCCAACTTCAAGACAGTGACTCACCTGATAATATACAGCGCCTGTTGACTCGCACCACTGAGTGTTACTCGGACATTAAGAACTGGATGACACACAATAGACTTCAGCTTAATGACGACAAGACAGAAGCTATCCTCATTGGCACCCGTCAGAAACTTTCCCAGCTGCCTCCTCTTTCTCTCCCATTATGTAACACATCAGTCCCAATTTCTGATTCAGCTAAAAACCTTGGTGTCTGCATTGACTCTACCCTGTCCATGAACAACTTTGTTTCTCAAACTGCCAGATCTTGCTACTATCATCTCCATCGTATAAGCCTGATCAGGAAGTATCTCTCTGTCGAAACAACTGCAAAACTCGTTCTCTCCTTCAAAATGTCTCGCATTGACTATTGCAATTCACTCCTGTCTGGTCTTCCTGCCTCCACCATTCACATCCTACAGCGCATTCAAAACAATGCTGTACGCCTTGTACTCAAAAAGAAAAAAGCTGACCACATATCTCCTCTCCTGGCACAACTTCACTGGCTCCCTGTATCAAAGCGCATACAGTACAAATTTGACACCATGTGCTACAAAAGCCTCAATAACGCAACCCCCGATTACCTGTCAAGCCTACTTGAGATCTATGTTCCCTCACGTACCCTCCGCTCTGCCTCCGATCCTTTGACTTTTCGCTTTCCACGCACTAAGCTCAATACCTATGGTCCACGAGCCTTCTCTGTTTCTGGTCCACTCTCCTGGAACAAACTTCCTCTCTCAGTCCGTCAGCAACCTACTTTTGCCGCCTTCAAGTCCGCTCTCAAAACTCACCTTTTCTCCTCTGCATAAAATCCTAACCTCACTCAACCCCCCTCTGCAGCCTGTCTCCGCTCGGAGGGGAATCACTACTTTGTTTTAATATATAATTGTATATGATGTGCTCTCTGTGGTTTTCCATTGGTTTTATTCTTGCTTTTATTGCTTTTATTCTTTTCTCCCCATTTGTGGCCATGCATGTGTGTGTGTGTGTGTGTGTGTGTGTGTGTGTGTGTGTGTGTGTGTGTGTGGTGTGGTGTGTGTGTGCGTGCGTGCGTGTGTGCGTGTGTGTCTTTTCGGCGCTTGGATTTGATTTTGTCGAGATTTGCGCTATATAAATATTGTAATTATTATGTATGCATGTGCGTACGTATGTATGTATGTATGTATGTATGTATGTATACGCTTAGATTTATGTATGTATGTATGTATGCATGTATACGCTCAGCTTAGATTTATGTATGTAAGTATGTAAGCATGTATGTATGCATGTATACGCTCATATGTATGTAGGTATGTATGCATGTATACGCTCAGCGCTTAGATTTGATTTTATCAAGATTTTGCGCTATATAAATAAAATATATTATTATTATTATTATTAGATGGATGACACCAGAAAGACGGACATCACTGATACAGAGCTCACAGACTAAACATCAAAACATCAGCATAGCTGCGCTTCAAAAGACAGGCTCGCCGCCAGCGGCTCCTTAAAAGAAGAGAACTACACCTTCTTCTGGAAGGGCATTGAAACCGAGGAGCCCCACCGGCATAGAAGTTGGCTTCACCATGAAGAACACACTGTTGGCCGCAGTTGAGCTTCCATCAGCGGCACTGAGTGTCTCCTGTCCATCCTCTGTCAATGATGGCTGTCTTTCTCCGTCTGGAAAAGTCTGAGGTCCTTAGACGCTTTAAATAGTGCCTTCGCGAAGAAAATGTGAGTCATCAGGTCAACGAACGTCTTACCCAGAAAGGAGTAGAGGAAGTGGATTGAAATCTACTATAAAAGGAAAATCAAGAGCTATCATTAATCACACCAACATTGGTATCATCTCAAAAGTAACACTGCACAGACGATTACAACGTGGAATGGAAAGTATTTGAGCTTTTCAGATATAAAAGGAAAGAGAAGAAAGGGAAAAGACAGCTAGAGAACGGGCAAGTTTGTCAAATCGTCTGTGTGTGTATGTGGGCTATTTGTTGATTGTCTTTATTGTTATTGTTGTTTAAAGCCCAGCCAACTGCGTAGAGCCATATCAGGGCTATAACCGGTTCAAAACATACAAAACTTCAACCGGAAAAATGATCTTCTTGTCTCTGCATCCATCAAGACTGTCTCGTTTGTTTTCTTTGCTGTCCATGGAACTCTTTACATTCTTCTTAGAAACCACATCTCAGCTGCCTCAATCTTCTTCTGGCTTTGCCTGTTCACTGTCCACGCCTCACAACCATACATGTATAACATTATTGGTTCTATAGTACATTCAAGAACTCTCTTCCTGATGTTAATTGATAGGCATTTGTTGGTAAGAATGCTTTTCATCTTCTTGAACACTGTTTTGGCCTGGCCGATTCTGCTGGCTGTTTCTGATGTGCATCTGCCGTCTGGTGAAATGATCGATCCCAGATATTTAAACTTATCAACCTGTTTCAAGCATATGGAATTCGATCCGAGCGCGGAGACGTAGTCTTTATGAAACTGAAACTGCTGCAAGTCCCGCCCACATCCTTTGCGACTACACTCCCACTGCTGCAAGTCATGCCCACATTCTTTACGTCTACATTCCCACTGCTGCAAGTCCCGCCCACATTCTTTACGTCTACACTCCCACTGCTGCAAGTCATGCTCACATTCTTTACGTCTACATTCCCACTGCTGCAAGTCCCGCCCACATTCTTTACGTCTACACTCCCACTGCTGCAAGTCATGCCCACATTCTTTACGTCTACACTCCCACTGCTGCAAGTCCCGCCCACATTCTTTACGTCTACACTCCCACTGCTGCAAGTTCTGCCCACATTCTTTACGTCTACACTCCCACTGCTGCAAGTTCTGCCCACATTCTTTACGTCTACACTCCCACTGCTGCAAGTCATGCCCACATCCTTTGCGACTACACTCCCACTGCTGCAAGTCATGCCCACATTCTTTACGTCTACACTCCCACTGCTGCAAGTTCTGCCCACATTCTTTACGTCTACACTCCCACTGCTGCAAGTCATGCTCACATCCTTTGCGACTACACTCCCACTGCTGCAAGTCATGCCCACATCCTTTTACATCTACACTCCCATTGCTGCAAGTCATGCCCACATCCTTTTACGTCTACACTCCCACTGCTGCAAGTCATGCCCACATTCTTTACGTCTACACTCCCACTGCTGCAAGTCATGCCCACATTCTTTACGTCTACACTCCCACTGCTGCAAGTCCCGCCCACATTCTTTACGTCTACACTCCCACTGCTGCAAGTCATGCTCACATCCTTTGCGACTATACTCCCACTGCTGCAAGTCATGCCCACATCCTTTTACGTCTACACTCCCACTGCTGCAGCAAGTCATGCCCACATCCTTTTACGTCTACACTCCCACTGCTGCAAGTCATGCCCACATCCTTTTACGTCTACACTCCCACTGCTGCAGCAAGTCATGCCCACATCCTTTTACGTCTACATTCCCACTGCTGCAGCAAGTCATGCCCACATCCTTTTACGTCTACACTCCCACTGCTGCAAGTCATGCCCACATCCTTTTACGTCTACACTCCCACTGCTGCAAGTCATGCCCACATTCTTTGCGTCTACACTCCCACTGCTGCAGCAAGTCATGCCCACATCCTTTTACGTCTACACTCCCACTGCTGCAAGTCATGCTCACATTCTTTGCGTCTACACTCCCACTGCTGCAGCAAGTCATGCCCACATCCTTTTACGTCTACATTCCCACTGCTGCATGTCCTGCCCACATCATTTGCGTCTACACTCCCACTGCTGCAAGTCCTGCCCACATCCTTTGCGTCTACACTCCCACTCTCACTGCATCGGAAGAAGAAAGGATCAATTCTATAGTCAGCTAGACGAACCGATCACAGGATGCTCAAAAAAACGAGCCCCTGTTCCTCCTTAGTGATCTCAACGCTAGGATAGGTGCAGAACACGAATCATGGTCCACCAGCCTTGGACACCACAACACTGGCAAAATTGATGAAAACGGTCAGAGATGACTGGAGCTGTGTGCCTGTCACGACCTCTGCGTCACAAACACCTTCTTTGAGTGTAAACCGCAGCACAAAGTGTTGTGGAAGCACGCCAGGTCCCGTCGCTGGCACCAACTCGATCTGATTATCACCAGACACTAGGCCCTCTATGGTGCCCTGATCTTGAGAAGCTACCACAGCGCAGACTGTGACACCGACCATGCCCTCGCGTGTAGCAAAGTGCGTCTACAGCCATACAAACTCCACCACACCAAGCGTAAAGGTCGCCCTCGCATGAACATCGCACAAATGTCAGGGAGCTTCAAGGTCGAAGAGTATGTGTTTACACTTGACCAGGCTCTACAGGACTTGCTGAAGCATGATCATCATCATCATCAGGTGCCCTGCCGCATGCCGTTGGCGATCATGGACTTCCATCTGTCTCTATCTCTCGTTGCCCCTAGCATCTCTCCCACCCCCCTCGTCCCCAGCCACTCTGCAAATCTGTTCAGCATTTTCTCCTGGGTCTACCCGGTGTTCTCTTTCCCTCCACCTTTCCCGTTGTGACCAAGTGCTCCAAATCCCCTTCCTCATAAAATGGCCTATAAATGTTGCATGTCTTTTCCTAATCTTCCTTATGAGTGATCTACTTGTGTCTGCCTCCAACAAGACTGTCTCGTTTGTTTTCTTTGCTGTCCATGGAACTCTCAACATTCTTCTTAGAAACCACATCTAGGCTGCCTCAATCTTGTTCTGGCTTTGTTTGTTGACTGTCCACGCCTTACATCCGTACAATAGTACTGGTTCAATATAACATTCAAGAACTCACTTCCTGATGTTAATTGATAGGCATTTGTTGGTAAGAATGCTTGTCATTTTCCCGAATGCTGTTTTGGCTTGGCCGATTCTGCCGGCTATTTCTGATGTGCATCTGCCGTCTGATGAAATTATCGTTCCCATATATTTGAATTTATCAACCTGTGTCAAGGTTGTGCCATTTGCTGTTATTTTGCATGAGGAGATTTCATGTTTTTTACTGATCACCATGACTTCAGTCTTCCTGCTGTTTAGTTCCAGCCCCTTACCTTTGCCACTACGAAATGGCAAGAGGGAACGGCCGAGCCAGGAACCTTCCAAGGATGGAACCAGCAACTGAGTCCAAGACATCCAAGTCAAAGCACACTCGCAGCGCTCGGAAATGCTCGGAGTACCACACAACGCCTCGCAAGACAGCGTGCCAATGAATACTGGCAGCAACTGTGCGAAGGAATACAGCGCAGTATTGAGCCTGGCAATATTCGCGGCATGTACAACGGCATTATAATAATAATAATAATTACAATATTTATATAGCGCAAAATCTTGATAAAATCAAATCTAAGCGCTGAAGCAGACACACACGCAAGCACGCACGCACGCACGCACGCACGCACACACACGCACGCACACACACACACACACACACACACGCACACACACACACACACACTCACACACACGCATGGCTATAAATGGGGAGAAAGAATAAAAGCAATAAAAGCAAGAATAAAAGCAATGGAAAATTATAGAGAGCATAGCATATACAATTATATATTATAACCATGTGATTCCCCTCCGAGCGGAGACAGGCTGCAGAGGGGCGGGGGGGGGGGGGGGGGGGATTGAGTGAGGTTAGGATTTTATGCGAAGGAGAAAAGGTGAGTTTGAGAGCGGACTTGAAGGAGACAAAAGTAGTTTGCTGACGGACTGAGAGAGGAAGTGGACCAGAAACAGAGAAGGCTCGTGGACCATAGGTATTGAGCTTAGTGCGTGGAAAGCGAAAAGTCAGAGGATCGGAGGCAGAGCGGAGGGTACGTGAGGGAACATAGATCTCAAGTAGGCTTGACAGGTAATCGGGGGCTGCGTTATTGAGGCTTTTGTAGCACATGGTGTCTAGTTTGTACTGTATGCGCTTTGATACAGGGAGCTAGTGAAGTTGTGCCAGGAGAGGAGATATGTGGTCAGCTTTTTTCTTTTTGAGTACAAGACGTACAGCATTGTTTTGAATGCGCTGTAGGATGTGAATGGTGGAGGCAGGAAGACCAGACAGGAGTGAATTGCAATAGTCAATGCGAGACATTATGAAGGAGAGAACGAGTTTTGCAGTTGTTTCCACAGAGAGATACTTCCTGATCAGGTTTATACGATGGAGATGATAGTAGCAAGATCTGGCAGTTTGAGAAACAAAGTTGTTCATGGAGAGGGTAGAGTCAAGGCAGACACCAAGGTTTTTAGCTGAATCAGAAATTGGGACTGATGTGTTACATAATGGGAGAGAAAGAGGAGGCAGCTGAGAAAGTTTCTGACGGGTGCCAATGAGGATAGCTTCTGTCTTGTCGTCATTAAGCTGAAGTTTGTTGAACGTCATCCAGTTCTTAATGTCTGAGTAACACTCAGTGGTGCGAGTCAACAGGCGCTGTATATTATCAGGTGAGTCACTGTCTTGAAGTTGGGTGTCATCAGCATAGAAGTGGTGTTTTATAGAGTGGGAGTTGATGATGGTGGACAGGGGGGAGGTGTAAAGAGTGAAAAGAACAGGGCCAAGGACAGATCCTTGTGGAACACCACAGGTCAGGTATGCAGGTTGAGAGTAAGTGCCATTGATGAGAACAGTTTGTTTTCTGTTTGATAAATACGAAGTGAAAAAGGAGAGAGCAATGTCAGAGATGCCAAAAGTATGATGAAGTCTAGAAAGGAGAATACCATGGTCAATGGTATCGAAGGCTGCAGACAGATCAAGGAGTGTTAGGAGAGAGACTTTGCCAGTATCAGTTGCAAGGAAGAGATTGTTGAGAATGTGTAGTAGGGCAATTTCAGTGCTATGGCACTGGCGGTAGGCTGACTGGAAAGGATTGAGGAGATTGTTGGCAGACAGGTGAGAGTTCAGCTGGTTGAGGACGACTTTTTCAAGGAGTTTTGACAAGAAAGAGAGATTAAGAAGGTCCTAGGATCCACCGTGAAAGGTATCGCCCCCTTTCAGATCTCTGATTGGGGAGAAGATCACTGACCATAAGAAACAGATCTCCAGATGAGTGGAGCACTACTCCGAACTACATTTCCGTGAAACGTTGGTCTCTGGCGCCGTCCTTAGCAGCACAAAGGAACTGCCCATCATGAATAAGGCACCATCACTGGAGGAGCTGAGCGATGGATCGACGACCTTCCAACAGAAGAGGTTCCAGGCAGCGCCATCTCACTTGAAGCCATCAAGAACGGAAAACTTGCACTGCTTTAGCTCCTGCATGAACTACTCTGCTTCTGCTGGAAGGAACGAGTACCCCAAAACATTGATACACCACCATCGTGACGATCTACAACGACAAGGGATATCGCACTGACTGCAACAACTACAGAGGAATCTCCCTCTTGAACATCGTTTTCAAAGTGTATGCCCGCGTCCTCCTCAACCATGCGGCTTCAGGGCAGGCAGTTCGACGATCGACATGATCTTCTCCCTCCGCCAGCTCCGAGAGAAGAGTTAAGAACAAGGTCAGTCACTCTACATGCTGTTTATAATTCTCATCAATGCCTTCGACCTTGTAAGCAGGAGAGGTTTATTTGAACTCCTCAGGAGGATTCGCTGCCCCTGAAAGCTTTGCAGCAAGGTGATCTCATTCCACGCTGACATGAAGGGAACAGTTCTTTATATGATGGATCCTCCTCAGACTCATTTGCCATCAGTAGCAAAGTTTGCCGAGGCTGCCTGCTAGCGCCGACCCTGTTCAGGATCTTTGTTCCCCTCCTGCTGACGTATGCCTTGACTTGTCCACTTATAGCATCTATCTGCACACCAGGTCTAATGGGAAATTGCTCGACCTGGCACGACTACGCTCCAAGAACAAGGTTACGAAGATGATCTTAAGGGAGATGCACTTCGCCAATGATGCCCTCATGTGACCCACACCAAGGATGCCCTCTAGAGACTGGGCGACTGCTTTGCTGGTGCATGCAAACAGTTTGGGCTGACTATCAGCCCGAAGAAGACCAACATCAGCGCACAAGATGTCACCACTCCTCCCTCCAACATCGACAGCGTCACCATTGAAGCCGTGGACAGCTTTGCCTGCCTGGGGGCCGCCATCAGTAACACCCTGTCATTTGATGTCAAACTCGACCGACGGCTCGGGAAGGCAAACACCATCATGGCCAGATTGACAAAATGGTTTAGGAAAACAAAACGTTGCGAGAAAACAAATACCTGGGTGTATCAGACAGCCTGTGCAGACAGTTATAGTCCAGGGCACCAGAAGACAGCCTGTGCAGACAGTTATAGTCCAGGGCACCAGAAGACAGCCTGTGCAGACAGTTATAGTCCAGGGCACCAGAAGACAGCCTGTGCAGACAGTTATAGTCCAGGGCACCAGAAGACAGCCTGTGCAGACAGTTATAGTCCAGGGCACCAGAAGAGTCGGCCACTACCCCTCACTCCGTTTCAAGGACATCTGCAGAAGAGACCTGAAGACCTGCAACATAACCACAGACAGCTAGGAAACTCAGGCCATGGATCGTGCTGCCTGGCGTCACACTGTCTACAAGGGCATCACACACGAGAAGGGGTCAACTCGCAGCGGAGAGGAGAGAGGAGAGACAGGAGGAAGCGTGCTGCAGCAATCCCTGCAATCCAGGCCTCCCAGTTCATCTGCACCAACTGCAACAGGGACTTCTACTCACGTATCGGCCTGCACAGAAATAGCAGACCGTGCTCAAGACCCAACCGACACACAATATTCCAGGGGCGCATTCAGCATGGTCTTCCGAGACTGTGATGTCAATGATGTACTACACTGATTGTTTTGCATTCAGAAGCATTAGGCGATACTGTTAAATACCATACCGTACTAACATTCCGTGCATTTATGCTATGATTTGAACTATGTCTTGAAAGCATTCCGTCATTTGATGTTCGTATACATGATTATGAAAGCATACCATATCAGTCTTGAAAGCATTCCGTCATTTGATGTTCGTATACATGATTATGAAAGCATACCATATCAGTACTTTATGAATTGGTGTAACATGACATGATTACCACGTCTCCACTTCCCCCTTCCTTGTTTTCACAAGGACCAATGTCTGATGTACACTAAACATGCGGACCGTACTCTCTCTCTCTCTCTCTCTCTCTCTCTCTCTCTCTCTCTCTCTCTCTCTCTCTCTCTTTCTCTCTCTAAAACTGGCATTCGGGGTAAAATGCTTCATCATCATCATCATCATCAGTCCCGTAGTCTGGTTGACCGTTGGGGCACCACTGAAGATTTTGCAACCAACTTCCTCCACTCCTCACGGTCCTCAGCTTTCCGCAGAATGATGTTCCATTCAAGGCCAGTCCACTCTCGGATATTGTCTTCCCATCTTTTTCTCTTCGTCTCCCCTCCCTGTACTGTTCCCTGCAAGACGGTCTTGGCCAGTCCAGGTGCGACGTGCCCGTACCACCTCAGTTTGCGTCTTATCACTGAAGTCAGGAGGTCTTCATACGGCCCGATGGCGTTTTCGATTCGGGTTTTCACTTCCTTATTGGTTATATGATCTTTGTACGAGATACCAAGGAGTTTGCGGAGGCATCTCATCTCCATTGCCTGTATCCTTCTTTCAATGTCTGCTGTTATGGTCCATGTTTCGCATGCATACAAAAATATTGACATGACCAGGGAACGCATCAGTCTGATCTTGGAGCAGATAGCGATATACTTGTCGTTCCAGATGACTTTTGGCTTGGTCATTGCAGCTGTGGTCTGGGCAATCCTGGAAAGTACTTCGGGCTTTGATCCTTCGTCTGATACTATAGCTCCCAGATATTTAAAGCTATGGACGGTCTCAAGTTTCTTGTTGTCTATGGTGATGTCAGTGCTGATGCCATTGGTATTATTTGTCATCAATTGTTTTTTTTCTGCACTGATCTGCATGCCATATGCTGTGGAGGCCTCATCAAGATGTTTTATCAAGCTGACCAGCTCTTGCTCTTGCCCAGCTAGTCCGTCAATGTAATCAGCAAAACGCAAGTTTGTGATTGTTCTACCTCCGATGCTGACTGTTCCTTCGTGGTCTTCAAGTGCGTCAGCCATTATTCTCTCTAAGAAGATGTTAAAGAGAGTGGGGGAGAGCAGGCATCCTTGGCGTACTCCAACTGTGGTTCGGAACCATTCTCCAATGTTGTTGTCATGGTAGACTGCACTGGTCGCCTTTTCATAGAGGCATTCTATGGTTCTGATCAGGTTGGCATTGATGTTGTACAGCCTCATGGTTGGCCACAAGGCTGCGTGCCAAACTCTGTCGAATGCCTTCTTGAAGTCCACGAAGACGTGGTAAAGGCCTTGCGGGTGTTGCAGGTATTTCTTACAGAGCAATCTGAGGTTGAAAATTTGCTCCTTGGTACTTCTTCCTGGTCTGAAACCTGCCTGCTCTTCTTTTATTATCTCCTCAGCTTGTGGCTGCAGTCTACTCAGAGGGATTTTTAGCATGACCTTACTTGGATGGCTGATCAGGCTGATGGTACGGTAGTTTTGGCATAGTTGTAGGTTGCCTTTCTTCGGGAGAGTGATGATCAGGGACTGGGTCCAAGGTGTTGGCCACTCGCCTGTCCGCCAGATCTTATTGCAGATGATGAGTAACATATCTATCATGGCCTCTACTCCTGCCTGGACCAGTTCTGAGGGAATGTTGTCCACTCCTGCCGACTTGCCTTTCTTCAATGATTTTATTGCATCTTCAACTTCTCGCACGATGGGGTAGCTGTCGTTGTTGTTTGGTGGAGGAACGTCTAGCACCTTGGGATCTCCTGTTGTTGTGTGTGTGTATAATTCGGAGCAGTACTCTGTCCACCTCTTCAGAATATCTTGATCTTCTGTGAGACATTTCCCTACTTTGTTCTGTATGGTAGTGGTTCTGCCTTGTTTTGAGCTTGTTAGTCCTTTCACAAGCTAGTAGACTTTCTTGCTGTTATTTTTCTGCAGGTTTGCTTCAATATCTTGGCATTGTTATTCAATCCATGTCTCCTTTGTTTTCCTCATGCCTTCTTTGACTTTCTGGTTGGCTTCTCTGTATAGTTTAGCTCCTTCATCCGTACTCTTCTTTTGCTTTACTATTTTGAAAAGTATGTATGAAACTGTTAAAGCGCGTGTAAGATTGGGCGGTGAATTAGAAATAGAATTGTTTGTTGTGCTTTTTGCTGATGCCTTTTTGTCATATTCTGACTTGCAAACTCAACTGAACCTGTTATTTCATGCCTCTAGAGGATTGGGACTAAACGTTAATCATGAAAAAATATATTACTTCGTGCCTTTGGGAGATTGGGGACTAAACGTTAATCATGAAAAATATATTACTTCGTGCCTTTGGGAGATTGGGACTAAACGTTAATCAAGAAAAATATATTACTTCGTGCCTTTGGGAGATTGGGACTAAACGTTAATCATGAAAAATATATTACTTCGTGCCTTTGGGAGATTGGGACTAAATGTTAATCATGAAAAAAATGTTACTTCATGCATTTGGAAGATTGGGACTAAATGTTAATCATGAAAAAAATTACTTCATGCATTTGAAAGATTGGGACTAAATGTTAATCATGAAAAAAATTTACTTCATGCATTTGAAAGATTGGGACTAAATGTTAATCATGACAAAATTACTTCATGCATTTGAAAGATTGGGACTAAACGTTAATCATGAAAAGATGAAATTTATTATTTTTTAGAAAAGGGGGATGTCTTTCAGGAAAGAAAAGATTGTTATATGGATGTAAATTCTTATAAGTATCTTGGTATAAACATGTCAACAAAACTGAATTGGAATGTTGCCGTTGACGATAGGATAATTCGTGCAAAGGAAGGTGGTGTAGAATTGTTAAAGCTTTTTCAAGATCTGCTTAAGTTTTTTTCCAACTTTTTGACGTAAAGATTATACCAGTGTTATTGTATGGATCAGAAATATGGAGATATACGGAGTATGAATGACTAGAAAAAGTGTATCTCTTCGCTTACAAGATATTTCGGAAGGTTTCATAAAGAGCTTCAAATAACACTATGCCGGGAGTTGGAAAGACATCCACTGTGACTCTGATTCTGCAGTTAGTTGTGTTAGATATTGGTTCAGACTATCAAAATAGCATAACATCAATCACTAGTCATATAACTTGGGTATTTATGTAAAAAAAATTTGCTGTGTAATAATGGCATGTATCTATTTGGCTGTTCGGTTGTGCTGGAAACAAAACGGCGTTTTTACAAGAATTTAAAAGTTGATTCTTGGTATCGGTAGTGATGGAAACAAAAAGGCGTTTATACAAGAATTTAAATGTAGATTAAGAGATTGTTTCTGTCAAAGAATGGTTTCATTATCTTGAAAATCATTAAATGTGTAATCCACACAGTGAGGTAGAAAGAAACTCTAGGGAGAGCTAGACAACAGAAGGTCTTCAGAGAAGTAACCCCCTTTAGACAAGTGTTTCGGCCCTGAATTCCTTACACTCTCGGGGGGCCGGGCCACATCCAGGTCATGACTCCTGGATGCCCTTCTGCTGTTGTCTATTTTTTTTTTTTCCCACGCCGGGGATCGAACCTGGGCGATTCTGCGCTTCAGAACTGCGGTACGCGGTTTTACCAATGTGCTAACGGGGCACACATCATCTGTAGGGAATTTAATCCTTATGAAGTTCACTTTTTTGGTTCCTCCTTGCCCAGATCCAGCTTGAGCTCCTTTCTGCTGCCTCTGCCATCGCTTTAAGGGCTCTAGTCCTCTTCTTCCCAGAAATGGCGAGTTGTTTCATGAGATCATAAGCGGAGGTGCCCACAAACCCTCTTGCCCCGACCTCTATGGCGAAGATTTTGACCCGCAGACCTGCTTTCTTCAGGGTGCTGGCAAGACCGGCGTATTTTTCGGTCTTGTAGATATGTGCTTCTTCCATTCTGCTTTCGTATGGCACAGTGAGTTCTATCAGAATCACTTGTTTCGAGGAGTCAGAGTGGAGAGCGATGTCTGGTCTCATGCCTGTCTTGCTGATGACATCTGGGTAATTTCTCCACTCTGGGAGGTCTGCTGTACACTCCCAGTCGACTGCTCCATCCAGAAGACCCTTTGGCAATGTGCTGGTTGTCATAGCACTTTCGGGCCAGACCTGTTTCCCTCCTGCTTTGTAGAACGTTGTCATAGCAATTGGTGCGTTTGGGGTCATGGTTTTTTCGCTAACCACATCTGCGATCACTTTCAGAACTTGGTTGTGCCTCCATGTATACCTTCCTTGGGCTAGCGCTACTTTGCAAGAGCTTAGGACATGTTCCACTGTTTGTTTCTTCTGACAGAGCGGACATGCTGGGTCGTCTGCTTTCCCCCATTTCACTAAGTTTGCATTCGAGGGGAGCAGGTCATATACAGATCTGAGGAGGAAGCTTATCCTTAGAGGAGCCATGTGCCACATATCGTTCCAGCTGAGACTTCTTTGGAGTGCACTGTCCCATGTTGTCCATTGCCCCTGTTGACCTTGCTGGACTGCCTTCTGCACTCTTTTGACATCTTCTTCTTCCTTCAACTCCTGTATGATCATGTCTCTTTTTTCCTTCCCTTTGGCTTTGGACCACCACTGCATTTTTGTTGCTCCCAGTCCCTGTCTGTTGGTTTGCGTGTGTCCAATTATTTCTTTGATGCTGAGGTTTCTCTTGGCATTGTTTACAGCCTCTTGGACTTTCCACTTTCTGCCAGTTCTCAGCTTTGGATGAACTGATCTCACGATATTGTCTTCCGATTCCTCCAGCATGCTCAACAGTCTTGCTTTTCCAACTTTGTATTCCTCCACTATGGATTTCAGAGGTAGCTTCAGCATTGCTTGACGACAGTAGAATGCAACATCAGTGAGACCAGGTGGGACACCGAGCCATTTTCTTGTGTATTTGTTGATTTTGGCTTCCATTGCTTCGACTGTGCTGGTGCAAATGTCATAGATTAGCAGTGGCCACAGCAGCTTTGGTATCAGCATGAACTGTAGACACCAGACTTTGTATTTGCCTGGCAGTCCGCAGTTATCTATTTTCTTCAGGCCTTCTTCTGCTGTTTGCTTGGTTTCACATCCCCTTTGTGTGTCTTTCAGGGAGTCATCATACCATCTTCCGAGACTTTTTACTGGCTCTTCTGTGACAGTGGGGATGGCTTGGTTGGCTACCATGAATTTGACTGAATCTGCCACTTTTCCTTTTCGCAGTGAGAGACTTCGGGATTTCTTAGGTTTGAACCTCATTCTTGAAGAGGCCACCAGCTCATCCAGCTGCTTTAAGATTTGGTGTGTCTCTTCCTCATCCGTGGACAAGACTGTTGTGTCATCCATGAAAGCTTTCAGAGGAGGCATCTGGTATCCATCTCCCAGATTCACTGGACCTGAACTCTTCATTGCAGCTTTCAAGATGACTTCCATTGCCAACACGAACAGTATGGGAGAGATTGCACAGCCCATTGCAATGCCCACCTCTAGGTCTATCCAGTCCGTGGTGTATTCTTTGGTAGAGAACCGCATTGAGAACCCTTGGAAATACTTCCTCAGCATTGTTCGGATGTTTTCTGGGATGTGATACATTTCAAGAGCCAGCTGGATCATATCGTGTGGAACTGATCCATATGCATTCGCCAGATCAAGCCAAACTACGTCAATGTCTCTCTTCTCTGTTCTTGCTTTTTGGATGGCATCCCAAATCAACGTGGCATGTTCCAAGCATCCAGGCATTCCTGGTATGCCTCCCTTTTGGACTGACATATCCAGATACTTGTTTTCAGTCAGGTATTTTGTCAATCTTGCTGCCATAACAGAGAAGAAGATTTTCCCCTCGACGTTCAGAAGTGATATTGGCCTGAACTGATTGATGCTGCTGGAGTTCTGCTCCTTCGGAATGTACACTCCTTCAGCTCTCATCCATTGGTCGCTGATCTTCTGGTTCCTCCATGCTGATCGAATCATCTTGTGGAGCCACTCGAGCACTTTTGGGCATTTCTTGTAGAGTAGGTATGGTATTCCGTTTGGTCCAGGTGCTGACTTGGCTCTGGCTTTCTTTACTACGTTCTTCACTTCATCCAGTGTTGGTGGTTTGTTATTGAATTTTCCTTCTGGCACTGCAGGCCAAACCAGATTCTGGATTTCAAGTGGTGCCTCGCGCTGAGAATCGGAATATGTTTCCCTGAGATGCTGCTCTAGGGTTTCCTTGCCCACTGTGAGAGTCCCTGATTTGGGTTGTTCAAACAGCTTTCTTGCAAAGTCAAAGGGATCTTTGAAGAAACGATCTTGAGTCTTCTTCTTTTTGCTCTTTCTTCGCCTTGCTGATTCCACTTTGCTGAGAGCATTGTGTTTGGCCTTCAGATCTTTCCAGAGTTCCTGGAGCCCTTGCTTCTCGAATTCTGAGGCAGTTTTCATTCGCTTTTTAAGCTTCCTTTTCTCCCTCCGGATGCTCTCCATCTGTTGCTGTCTTCTGGATTTCTGGGGAGGCGTTTTTGTCTTTGGCTGCTTCACTCCATAAGTGTCCCTGCAGATAGAGTATATGATGTCTCCGTATGTGTCAAGTTTGTGTTCCAGCGTACTGTTCCCTATTAGCGCATTCAGCTTAAGGACAAGTTCCTCATCTAATTTCTCCCATTGTTCTTTTGCACCGGCAGGCGGCAAATTGAGTTTTCCACGTTTGGCGTTAAGAGCTTGTGCAAAATCCGCATCAGAACCGTCAGCGTGGATGTCCTTGGCACTATGGTTTAATTCCTGGCCTTGGTCATCCAACGTCTCACCTGCTATCGCAGTGCGCTGCTGCTGGTTCGTATGTGTCTTCAAACAGCCCATTTTTGTCCTGTGGATCTTCATGCCGCGTTTGGTGGTGAATCTCCTTCCACACGCACACGGAAATTCCAACTGGTCATTAATCATGGTCCGTTGTGCGTTTCCAGTCGTGATGGAGTCAGTGCCGATGGATTCATCATTCTCTCCCCCTTTCGGTGAATCCTGGGAGCATATAAGCTGTCTTGAGAAAGAAAAAGATATTGAATCAATCACTGATCATTTACAGAACAGCCCTCTCACGATTTCGACATGGGGTCTCTCAAATGAAGTGCCACAGATTTAAGTATTCTCCAGTTCATGACAAAAAATGTCCATTTTGTTTATCAGAACCAGAGACGAGGTCCACGTCTTACTGTCTTTGTCCTTGGTATACTGGCCCGCGAATCAGTTACTGTACCGTTTCATGTTTAGAGTGCTAAACCATTTACTAATGAAAATGAGAATGTCATTTTGAACTACAGTAAATTCATGTTTCATGTTACATGAATGACGTAAGTTAGTGGGTGACTTAACTGGGTAATCTGCTGTGTTGTTTCAATATGCAGATAAAAAAAGTGAATGCATGTCTGAGAATGAAGTGAAAGCTAAATGTGGTACGAGTGTGTTGTGTGCCTCTACGTGTGTTTACTCGTTATTGATTAAAGCATGTTTCCATTCTTTAGCGATGTTGGCTTCAATGCGACGTTTGCGCGGATATTTTAAGTAACTGTATTATAATTACTTGATCTTTGCGTGTTTATAAGACTGATGTAACCCCTATTGTATGCCAGCATACAATAAACTTCATGTTCGTGTTCGTGTTCTCTCTGTGTCTATCTCTCATTCTCTGTATCTGTGACTCTCTTTCTGTCTCTCTGTCTTTGTCTCTCTGTCTCTCTCTTTCTCTCTCTCTCACTTTCTCTCTCTATCACTCACACAAACACACACACACACACACTCTCTCTCTCACACACACGCACCACCCTACACACAGACACACACACACTCTCTCTCTCTCTCTGACTTTGTTGCCCACTGTCTATCTCTCTATCTCTCACCCTATCTTTACCGCTCTCTCTCTCTCTGTCTCAGTCTCTCTCTTTCCCTGTCTCTCTTTCTCTGTCTGTCTGACTCCCTCTCTCTCTCTCTGTGACTCTGTTTCTCACTGTCTCTATCTCTCTATCTTTCTGTCTCTCTCCCTGTCTTTACCGCTCTGTCTCTCTCTCTCTCTCCCTCCCCCCACCCCCCTCTCTCGCTCCGTCTCTTTACCGTTCTGTCTCTCTCTACCTGGCAGTCTGAATCTCTCTATTTCTCTCTCTCTCTCTCTCTCTCTCATACCTACACACACACACACTCTATCTATCTATCTATCTATCTATCTATCTATCTATCTATCTATCTATCTATCTATCTATCTATCTATCTGTTTTTGCCGTTCTATCTCTCTCTGTCTGTGTCTCTCAGTCTCTCTGTGTGTCTCTTTGTCTGTCTGTCTGAATATATATATATATATATATATATATCTTTCTTTCTCTCTCTCTCTCTCTTTCTTTCTTTCTCTCCCTCCCTGTCTGTGTCTCTTCATCTCTATCTCATTTTCTGTTTGCTGGTCTGTCTCTCTGTCTCTCTTTCTTTTTCTCAATCTCTTCGTCTCACGCTGTCCTTCTTTCTGTCTCTCTGCGTTTGTCTATCTCTTTTTCTCTCAGTCTGTATTTCTCTTTCTGTCTCTCTATGTCTCTGTCTCTGTGTGTATCTATTTCTTTCTGTCTCTCACCGTCTCTGTCTCTGTCTCTCTATCAGTCTCATTGTCTGTTTCTCTCCCTCTGGTAATCTATCTCTGTCTCTTTGTGTGCCTTTCTCACCGTGTCTCTGTCTCTCTTTGGCATATTCTCTATCTGTCTGTCTGTTTGTCTATCTGTGACTCTTCCTCTGTCTCTCTGCCTCTCTGCCTCTCACTCTTTGTCCTTCTCTCTTTCTCTGTCTTTCTGTCTACGTCTGTCTGTCTGTCCCTCTGTCTGTCCATTTCTCTGTCTCTATTTCTCTCTGTCTCTGCCTTTGTGTCTCTCTGTCTTTCTGATTTTCTCTGCAGCGCTGTGTGTGTGTCTCTGTCTGTCTGTCTGTCTGTCTGTCTATCGGTCTCTCTCTCTCTCTCTCTCTCTCTCTCTCTCTCTCTCTCTCTCACTCACACAATCTCTTTTTTTCTCTGTCTCTCAATCTTAAACTTCATATTCGTGTTTGTGTTCTGTCTGTGTCTGTCTCTCATTCTCTGTATCTCTGACTCTCTTTCTGTCTCTACGTCTTTGTCTCTCTGTCTCTGTCTCTCTCTCTCTCTGTCTTTTTGTATCTGTCTTTTATCTGAATCTCTCTCTCTCTCTCTCTCTCTCTCTCTCTCTCTCTCTCTCTCTCTCTCTCTCTCTCTCCTCTTCAGATCCATCAAATATAGCTGTCAGATTGGCAGCTTACATTTGTCTATGAACGAGTGCCTTCTGTTCATCCGCCAAGATGAGGTAGGTATCCGTGCAGGTCATGACAATCTGTCGACAATGTATGTAGTATCTTTCACCACCTTGGACAGAATGCTGGTATGTCTTTCCCAAGTTCATTGCACGCCATTTGAATTATTATCGTTTTGAATGTATTCTTCATGAAAGAGGAGTAGGCATCATAATTGACAGGGACAAATCAAAAGCAATTAAGGGATACTGGGCTGTGTCCGACAGAATTTTCCTGGTTAAATTGGATGGCAAGCCATCTGATATCAACATCATCCAGGTGTATGCATCAACATCCGCAAGTACTCCGGACGAAATTGACAACTTCTACCCAGTATTAGAGATGGCCAAGGCTCAATGTAAATTACAAGAGATTACAATAATAATGGGAGATTTTAATGCTTAAGTGGGACAGGATAGGGTGAAGGATATAGCTGGACCTCATGGCCTTGGTATACAAAATGAAAGGGTAGGGGAACTTGTTGAATGGGCACGGATGAATGAGTTCATACTAGGAAACACCTGGTCTGAGCAGCCTAATAGAAGAAAATGGACATAGATGAGTCCAGGAGATAATACCAAACATCAAATTGACTACATCCTGATCAATAAAAGATTTAAAAATTCTTTATGGACAGCAAAATCATTACCAGGCGAGGACTGCAACAGTGACCACAATCCTGTAGTGCGAAGATTTATGCTGAAATTGAGAAAAAGAGAACAGACCAAAAGCAACATCAAATTAAATCTTGTATTCTGAAAGACAGATGAAGCGATGCGTAAACTATTTTACGCAGATGTTCAAAACAAATTCAGTGCTCTGGGAGACGTTGGTGACAGTGAGGAACAATGGACAAAATTGAGAAACTCTGTGAAGAAATTCCTAAAGTAGATAGAAAAGCAAAAAGAACTGGATGACAAAAGAAATTCTAGGCTTGATGGAAGAACGGAAGAAGGCAAAAGGAAAGGAGGAAAGATACAGGAAGATAAACAAAAACCTCAGGAATAGGTGCAAGAAAGTTAAGGAAGCTTGGCTGAAAACAAAGTGCAAAGAAACAGAAGACAGACACAAAACAGATCCTCAGAGTATGTACAGAAGAATTGAAGAAATTGTCCACAGGAAAAAGACATGCACATCAACTGGTTGCTTAATATCGAGAAATGGTACGCTTATCATGGAAAAAGACAAAATATTAGATAGATGGGGAGAGTACATTAAAGACCTTTTTTAAGATGACAGAAACGAAGAACACATTGTAAGAAAGAACGTTGAAGGACCACCCATAATGAAAGATGAAGTTAGAGCAGCATTGAAAAAGATGAAACCAGGAAAAGCCCCAGGACTAGACAATATCACTACAGAGATGATTGAAGCCCTGGAGGAATTTGGTATTGAAAATATAACAGTCCTCCTAAGTAGGATTTATGACAATGGAAAAATCCCCAAAGATATGTCAAAATCAATTTTTATTGCTGTTCCGAAGAAACAGGGGCTATAGAATGCGACCTCCATCGCATAGTCAGCCTGATGAGTCATGTAACAAAAATCCTATTAGGACAAATTACAATGAGGACAAGGAATAGAATCAAAAGAGAAATGGCAGAAGAACAGTGTGGATTTGTGGAAGGGAAAGGAACTATTAATGCCATACACATCGTAAGAACTATCATGGAAAGGTCAGTCGAGTTGAATAAGGATTTATATTTGTGCTTTGTTGATTATACCAAGTCTCGATCTGATAAGACATGAAGAACTGATCAGCCAACTAGAAAGACTTAATATTGTTGGAAAAGACCGACGAATAATCAG
>JAPXFY010000029.1:10354118-10371618 GCA_030674185.1 Monoplex corrugatus
TCGTCGGAATATAGAAGAATATCATGAGAAAATCTTTTAACTTCGTCGGAATATGGAAGATTATCATGAGAAATCTTTTACCTTCGTCGGAATATGGAAGATTATCATGAGAAAGTCTTTTACCTTCGTCGGAATATAGATGATTATCATGAGAAAGTCTTTTACCTTCGTCGGAATATGGAAGATTATCATGAGAAAGTCTTTTACCTTCGTCGGAATATGGAAGAATATCATGAGAAAGTCTTTTACCTTCGTCGGAATATGGAAGATTATCATGAGAAAGTCTTTTACCTTCGTCGGAATATAGAAGAATATCATGAGAAAGTCTTTTACCTTCGTCGGAATATGGAAGAATATCATGAGAAAGTCTTTTACCTTCGTCGGAATATGGAAGATTATCATGAGAAAATCCAGCAAAGAGCGAGTTACAGTAATCTGGAAACTTTGGGAAATATCTCAGTTAACCTTGTTTTGACCCCATCCAGCTATTCTTAACCATAGATTTGACTGGCTGGCTGTCTCTAGCCTCTTGATCTCATCCTTAATTTGACATTTGGAAACTATGCTAAGGTTCAGTATGTCACGAATAGCCTGTTTGCTAATATGCTCTCCCTCAATGTGAAGCCTGGAAAATCAACAAGCAAAGTCAGAACAAGATTGAGGCAGCTAAGATTTCCATGGACAACAAAGGAAACAAACGTGACAGCTTTGAAAGAAGCACGCACAAAAAGCACATTAATGAAGAAGATTAGGAAAGGACTGGCAACATGTATAGGACGCTCATGAAGCAAGAGAAATTTGAGCACGTAGTCACAACTCGAAAGCTAAAAAAGTGTTTATGAAAATTCACAAAATACAAGAATGTAAACTAAAATGGTTTCAAATACGCATTGTGCATAGAATTCTAGGAACTAATATCATTTTAAGAGAAATGGGACTTGTAGATAGCTTCCACTGTGACTTTTGCTTGGAAACGAAAGACAGCATTGATCACATATTTTGGAAGTGTTCACATGTCAACAGATTCTGGGAAAGGATAGGAGATGTGTTGAGGTCAAGTTGTGCGACTTGCGCAAACATAAGATTAACTGAAAACTTAATTTTATTTGGCGCTGACGAAAACATGCACACGGATCCAATACTTGACCTAATAATAATCTTAGGAAAAATGTATATTTACGAAAGTAAACTCGACAAAAATCTACCAAACACCATCTCTTTTAGTAGACATCTTACCCAAAAAATATCAAATAGAAGAATATAATGCAAAACTGAGCTGGAATTCACACGCTTTTAAAGAAAAATGGTTGCCATATTTGTCCCTGGTAGCAGATGAAGTTTGATGTGACTTTCAAATGAAGTTTGATGTGACATTTGGCTTCTTTATGAGATGTATGCGTGATTTCTGTATGACCTGCCTGTTTATATTTGAATGTTTGTCTTACATATACTTGTAAATGACTGTAAATTCATGCACATAGAACCTTTGATGAAGATGTAGGCGTTTTCCATTTGTTTTGTTTTGCTAATGCGTTCATCGTTGACCTTTTACTGAGAGAGAATACAAATAAAATACAAACAAACAAACAAACAAACAAATAAACAAACAAACAAACAAACAAACAAGCAAACACCACCAACAACACTAAAATCTAAAACTGTATAAATCAAACAACCTTATATTGTTTAAGAAAACATAACAGACTAATAGATATGGCGCATGTACATGATTTTTGCTCAATCCATTGTATACACATCTTGTTCTTTTTTTTTTATGATATTGTAATAATGTTCAGCAAACATTGTATTTGTTTGTGTTTTGTCAAAAAAGAATTAAAAAAAGTTTGAAAAAAAAAGGAAAGTTAAAGGGAACAAGATCACCAGGTACACCTACGGAGAAAATATTACTTTTGCAGAGTAGAAGGGAACAAAAAGGGTAGGAGATACACTTGCAGCGGCAAAAGCCAGATTCGTATGGAGGGCAATGATCGCCAACGCCATGCGGCAAAGCACATGATGATAAAATGTTTAAGATTTTCTCTTTCATCATCATGTGCTCTGCTGCATGGCGTTGGCAATCATGGCCCTCCATACGAATCTATCTCTTGTCGCTGAAAGTACATCTCCCACCCTCTCTGTCTTCAGACACTCTGCAAGTCCGTCCAATATTTTCTACCTGGGTCTACCTGGTGTTCTCTTTCCCTCCAGCTTTCCTGTTGCCTCATAAAATATCTTACAAAGGTTGCTTGTCTTTTCGTAATCTTTTTCATTAATGTTCTTCTTGTGTCTGCCTCCTTCAAGACTGTCTCGTTTGTTTGTTTATGTTTGTTTGTTTGTTTATTCTTTGTTTGTTTATTTTCCGTTTGTTTGTTTGTTGCTGTCATTCGAACTCTCAACATTCTTCTTAGAAACCGTATTTCATTTGCCTCAATCTTTTTCTGATTTTGCGTGTTGACTGTCCATGCTCATATCGTACGCCTGTATCGGTTCTTTTATATAGAACTCAATAATTCTCTTCCTGGCGTTAATTGACAGGCATTTGTTGGTAAGAACGCTTTTTATTCTCTAGAATGTTGTTTTAGCTTGACCGATTCTGTTGTCTATTCCTGCCGTCTAGTGAGATGACCCAGATATTTAAACTTATCAACCTGTCTCAATGTTGTGCCATTTGCTGTTATTTTGCATGAGGGATTTTTTGTTGTTTACTGATTACAATGACTTCAGTTTTCTTGCTATTTAGCTCCAGACCTTTATTTTTGCTTTCAATTTCTATTATATTCACAAGATTTCCCTTTATACATTCTAATTATGCCTCAGTCTTCTGTCATTGCTTGTTACCATACAAAAAACATCAATTATCTCTTTTGAAGCTTGTCACGTACCGTAGACAAATCTGAATATTTTTCCAAGAACCATGTTGGGAAAGTCAGCTAGCTCTGTGTGTGTGTGTGTGTGTGTGTGTGTGCGTGCGTGCGTGTGTGTGTGTGTGTGTGTGTGTGTGTGTGTGTGTGTGTGTGTGTGTGTGTGTGTGTGTGAGACCTGCAATCACAAGTTAATTCACGTTCCTGACTAGGCTTTCAGTTCCTCATTTTTGTTACTTCCTTCGTCTCTAATTAATAGTGTACCCGTGTCTGGAGAAGCAGGTGGCTGAATTGCACTTGAGATTGGTTCCGAGCGGGTAGTTGCCACATTGACCATCAACATTGTGACGAGGGTTGGCTGTCTGTGTTGTCAGGCCTCGAGGAGTGACAGATGAGAACAAGGATTGTGTTGATCGACCAAGGCGTGGACGGTCCCCTAACTCACACCTTGACCCACCTGTCAGGCAGCTTGAGGTGTGAAGGTGTCATTAACACTTCATCCATCCCCTCCTTCCCTCCCTTTTTAACTCGCACGTTCTGTCTCCATCTCCTGCACTTTTTGGATCGCAAAGACAACCTCTTGTCTACAGACACCATCCTTTTAATGTCGTCTCTCTGCATGCCTCAGTCCTGGCAGCACTGGTTTTAGTCTTCTTAGCAGTACGGTGGTGGCCTCATGGTTAAAAAGCGCCTTCCTAAGTGAAAAATGTCTGGTTCAAAACTCGATCACGGTACTCCATAAGACCGTGAGTGGTGGTCAGGGTGCTAGTCCATCGAATAGGACGATAATCTGAGATACCATGTGCAACGTGCACTTAACACACATAACAAACAAACAAACAAACCGGAAAGAGGCAACAATGATATTATTATCTTAGCAAACTTCCGTAGAAAAGTATCTTCACAGGTACAATGTGTTTCCAACAATCTTACCTCTCATGTTCATATTCTTTCCATTTATTTGACATATATATATATATATATATATATATATATATATATATATATATATATATATATGTATATATATATATATATAAAAATATATATGTATATGTGTAGGGTGTAGGGGGCTCTGGATAGAGGTAGTACCTTTGATGTCTGGCTGCTGCACTCTACCTGGTAGGGTGGACGGGCATCACTGGTCCTCGTCCATCCTCTAAATCTCTCACGTGCTGGCTCCAAGCGCCACACCCCGGGACCTCGCCTCAGCAGGCGTGCCAAACCATGTGAGGGGGTGATGTTAACACTGCATCACTGGGCGAATAACCTCCACGATGCAGGTTACCGGCCAAGGCGGACGAAGTTCCGCAAGGAACTCAACGGCTATGTGTTCAAGACCAAGGCGAACCACCTAGATGGAGGACGTCGGCTGTGGTCTGGCATGGAGAGGGATGGGCTCCGCCATGCGACATTGCCCAAGACACACTAAATGAAGATTACAACCGCAACTCAATCCATACCGGCCCGGTCGTCGCCCGGAACAAGGACCGCGCCTTCCGTCGCTGGCCATCAGGGCGGAGGTGAAAAGTATGTGACTGATGGACCAAAATCCCTACGTACAAGAAAAAATGTTACTATCGGCACCTGGAATGTGAGATCGCTGAGAGCAGCAGGAAAAGTTGCAGAACTAACGTATGAAATGAAGAGATACCGATGGAACGTCCTTGGGCTCTGTGAGGTACGATGGAAAAACCTCGGAGAAACGTCTACCCCAGAAGGCCACAAACTCTACTTCAGTGGCAGTGAAGACAAACATGAACATGGAGTTGGATTCCTCATTCACAAAGACACTGTGAATGCCATCATGGGATGCCGACCAGTCTCTAGCAGACTCATTACTATTCGGCTTAAGGCTTCACCTTTTAACATCACCGTCATCCAAGCTTATGCCCCAACAACTGACTATGATGACGAGGCTGTCGAAGATTTCTATGATCAACTGCAGGAAATCGTAGATCAGACGCCAAAGAAAGACATCATTATAGTGCAGGGCGACTGGAATGCGAAGATTGGAGAGGATGAACACAATAACTGGAAAGGGATATGTGGCCAATACTGCAACCCTGAGACCAACGAAAGAGGTTTAAGGCTCCTAGAATTCGCCAGTTACAACGACCTGAGGGTGGTGAACACGTTCGGTCCACACAAACCATCTAGACGCTGGACATGGCACAGCCCAGGAGAAAAATACCACAGTCAGATCGACTACATCATGGTTCAAAGACGCTTCCAGTCAAGTGTTAACATCGCAAAGACCAGGAGCTTTCCAGGAGCCGACATTGGAAGCGATCATGAGCTTGTAATGATGACCTTCAAACTCCGCCTCCAGAGGATGAAGAAACAGGGCAACATAAGAATTAAGTTCAATCTTGAGAAGCTCAAAGACCCCAACATAGTTGAAAACTTCCAAGCAACGATAGGAGGGAAGTTTGCTCCTCTCCTCGTCCTTGACAATATGGACACCGAAGTAGACACTCTGATCAACAACTTCAACACTGCCGTGACCGAAGCAGCCAACGACATCCTTGGAAAACACCGACCAACAAAGATGCCCTGGGTCACGGAAGAAGTACTAAAGCTGAGCGACAAACGCAGAGAACTAAAGCAAAAGAAGAGTACGGATGAAGGTGCTAAACTATACAGAAAAGCCAACCAACAAGTTAAAGAAGGCATGAGGAAAGCAAAGGAAACATGGATTGAAGAACAATGCCAAGATATCGAAGCAAACCTGCAGAAAAATAACAGCAAAAAAGCCTACCAGCTTGTGAAAGAACTAGCAAGCTCAAAACAAGGCAGAACCACTACCATACAGAACAAAGCAGGGAAATGTCTCACAGAAGATCAAGAGATTCTGCAGAGTGGACAGAGTACTGCTCCGAATTATACACACACACAACAACAGGAGATCCCAAGGTGCTAGACGTTCCTCCACCAACCAACAACGACAGCTACCCCATCATGCGAGAAGAAGTTGAAGCTGCAGTAAAATCATTGAAGAAAGGCAAGTCGGCAGGAATGGACAACATTCCCTCAGAACTGGTCCAGGCAGGAGGAGAGGCCATGATAGATATGTTACTCATCATCTGCAATAAGATCTGGCGGACAGGTGAGTGGCCAACACCTTGGACCCAGTCCCTGATCATCACTCTCCCGAAGAAAGGCAACCTACAACTATGCCAAAACTACCGTACCATCAGCCTGATCAGCCATCCAAGTAAGGTCATGCTAAAAATCCTTCTGAGTAGACTGAAGCCACAAGCTGAGGAGATAATAAAAGAAGAGCAGGCAGGTTTCAGACCAGGAAGAAGTACCACAGAGCAAATTTTCAACCTCAGATTGCTCTGTGAGAAATACCTGCAACACCAGCAAGGCCTTTACCACGTCTTCGTGGACTTCAAGAAGGCATTCGACAGAGTTTGGCACGCAGCCTTGTGGGCAACCATGAGGCTGTACAACATCAATGCCAACCTGATCAGAACCATAGAATGCCTCTACGAAAAGGCGACCAGTGCAGTCTACCATGACAACAACATAGGCGAATGGTTCCGAACCACAGTTGGAGTACGCCAAGGATGCCTGCTCTCCCCCACTCTCTTCAACATCTTCTTAGAGAGAATAATGGCTGACGCACTTGAAGACCACGAGGGAACAGTCAGCATCGGAGGTAGAACAATCACAAACTTGCGTTTTGCCGACGACATTGACGGACTAGCTGGGCAAGAGCAAGAGCTAGTCAGCTTGATAAAACATCTTGATGAGGCCTCCACATCATATGGCATGCAGATCAGTGCAGAGAAAACCCAGTTGATGACAAATAATACCAATGGCATCAGCACTGACATTACCATAGACAACAAGAAACTTGAGACCGTCCATAGATTTAAATATCTGGGAGCTATAGTATCAGATGAAGGATCAAAGCCCGAGGTACTTTCCAGGATTGCACAGACCACAGCTGCAATGACCAAGCTAAAAGTCATCTGGAACGACAAGAATATTGCAATCGGCTCCAAGATCAGACTGATGCGTTCCCTGGTCATGTCAATATTTTTGTATGCATGCGAAACATGGACCATAACAGCAGACATTGAAAGAAGGATACAGGCAATGGAGATGAGATGCTTCCGCAAACTCCTTGGTATCTCGTACATAGATCATATAACCAATAAAGAAGTGAAAACCCGAATCGAAAACGCCATCGGGCCGTATGAAGACCTCCTGACCTCAGTGAAAAGACGCAAACTGAGGTGGTACGGGCACGTCACACGATCATCTGGACTGGCCAAGACCGTCTTGCAGGGAACAGTTCAGGGAGGGAGACGAAGAGGCAGACAGAGAAAAAGATGGGAAGACAATATCAGAGAGTGGACTGGCCTTGAATGGAATATCATTCTGCGGAAAGCTGAGGACCGTGAGGAGTGGAGGAAGTTGGTTGCAAAATCTTCAATGGTGCCCCAACGGTCAACCAGACTACGGGACTGATGATGATGATATATGTGTGTGTGTCTGTTTGTATGTGTGTCTGTGTTTACATACATATTTTAAACACACGCACACGCGCACACACACATGTATATGTTTTTTTAACACACACATAACACACACACACACACACACATACACACACACACGCGGGCGCGCGCGCACACACACACACACACACACACACACACACACACACACACACACACACACACACACGGTGAGCAAGTATCACAGATCAAAACTATCGTCAGATGAAAATTTTGATCTGTTGACACAGCTGCACCGGCTTCAAAATCGAATATAGAATTCAGTACAAACTTAGTAGTTAAAGTGGAACAACCAATATATTTGTTTGCTTGCCATTGTGATAGAGCACTGATCATGCCTGTGTCAAATTAATCGTTTAAATCGTTTTATTTGCGATTCCAAATAAACATGGGCCAAGGAACAGAAACAGCAAGACTTTGATTATAGTGCTGACTAAACTCGAGTTTGACTCACTCGTGTGTGTTTATGTTCACTTTTTCTGGCTGATATTGACCATTTCATTTTTGTTTGACTGCTCCATCCTCTTCCAATAATGTCTTGGCTTTGCGCTGCGCATGTTTCTATGCTTTTTGTCTGCTTCAATTCCTTCTTTAGTAGACAAGTCCAACCGCGTCTAATTAAGTGTGCTTTTTTCTAGGTACTCCGGTTTTCCCTTCAGCGTCTTGGCGGGGGTGAATCGTATTCACTTATGCGGCAAGATACACAATCAAATCGTGCTCAGTTGATTAAGTGTTTTTGCAAATTAGAAAATAAATTAAGTTTCACTTTTGTGTAATTTAAATTCCTGAAGTTATTGCGATCATGACATAACCAAATTTGTCTGCAAGAGTGACGTGTGGACAAGTTTACTGGACTTGGCAACTTTTCATGCGAAGACAGACATTGTGCAATCTGAAAGCAAGAAACTGCGGACTTGTGTTGTGCTGGCCTTTAAGTGCAGTGAAAATTATTTTCCTGGGTATTTTCCAGTGTTATGCGGCCTGTTCCGTACAGTGTTTTCGAGCTACAGTCACGAACGTTCTGTTCAGACAAAACACTTTTGTGTAGAAAAGTGTGCTATTCAACATGCGGTGAAAATATTACAACACGATTTTACAACATAAGGCGACAGCCAGCTTTATGCAGGTAACGATCAATGACTCAAGTCAGCGTTAGAGGTATGTTTTGTCTGTGCACTCTGCAATGACGCTGTGTTTTGCAAGCACTGTTGTATTGCTAGCACTGTCTTCCTGGCTATCTTCTCGCTTGTGGCGATATTGAGCCAAACCCAGGGCCTGACTATGGTGACGGGTACGAGCAGAAATCCCTCTGGTCCTCACAGCCTTTTAGTCTGCGAAATGGATGCAGGCAAGACGTTAACCCAGAACCTCGTCGTTACCCGTAACGCCACTCCTCCAATCCAGCAAGATAATCTATATACCTCCCTGACTTCATGATGACATTCCCCATATCCTCCAACAGGCTGCTTCAAGAATGGAGGCAAACAGTGTAAGGCACGAGAAGGTCATGGGAAAAAACATTTGAATATTGTAGAAAAGAAAATAACGAGTGTGGACCAAAAAAGAAGAGCAGCAAGCTGAGCTTGCTAGCAGCACTAAACAACTCCGACAGAAGTGCCAGTCTTTAACGTCAGTAAATGATAGATTGAAGGAGATTGTCAGTGTTCTGTCAAACAAACGACGTTTTAGACAACCAGCACAGACGGAATAATATTCTTTTCTTTGGCTCTCAGTCACCGAAGGATAGTCAGTCTCATAAGGACATTGAACAAAGAGTGAGAGAAGTTGCCCAAGTTGGAATGGGTACTTCTGAAAGCATAAATATTGACACAACTGATAGAGTAGGTAGGGCCAGTGTGGTCAAATTCCAGTCCCATCAACTGAAGCTGTTAGTCCTCCTTAGAGCTCAGAAGCTGAAAGAGCCTGACAGTTTTAGACATATATTTGTAAAGAAGTAATTTTCAGAAAAAGATATACCAGAAGAAGGGGACTTATTCCTGTACAACGTGAACTCCGTCAGAAAGGACACAGGGCAGTTCTTCGTTTTGGTAAGCTGGTATCAGATGAGCCTGTCTATATATATGATCTGGACAGTGCGAGGATTGTCAGGAACGAGTAGCCTATCCAGCGCATACCATAGAGACATGTATACCAGGAACTCGGGGATCCTATGAGGGACCATACAGAAGCCAGAGTATGCAGACTGCATTTCAATATAATGCCTGTATAGTGTGTGCCCGACCGCCACAACAGTGGGTATACACGCATCTCAGACTCCATTGACAACCGTACTTTCTATTTCCATGGGGCTATGTATACTACCTGCATTTACTCCGTTTAATTTTGCAGCCGGCCTGGCACTCTTTTTCAAGTCTGAATTGCTCAAAAGTAGAAGTCCTCCGAGAGTTGTCCACGTTTACATCTTGTCATCATCTTGTCGCATGACACCTAAACGTTTTGATGACTTCCAAACCTCATCGTTGCATGTAGTTCAGCAACATTCTGTGTGTCATTCAAAATGCTTTAAAAACAACCAGTGAATACGGATCAGTATAAAAATGTGTATTTTCCAAAGACCATCACGGAGTGGAATCTACTAGAAGAATCAGTCGTGCATGCCAAGAGTGTCGGAGCCTTTCGATCGGTCATCCGGCAGCGAGACTAAAGACCTCGCGCTCTCTCTTCCGTCGCATGTATGCTGAATAGGGCAGGTTACGTAACTATTCAGATCCAGATCCAAACCATCTATTGTCTCTCCTTCATCTCTGTTTAACCCACTCCTCCTGCACTGTTTAACCCACTCCTCCTGCATCGAGAGCCAGGATATGTTTACAGCAAAAATGGAAACATATGTATCTGAACTTAAAGCGTTTTCTGGACGACTGCATTCCTCGTGTTTCCTCTGCAAGCGTTTTTTGTTTGTTTGTTTGTTTGTTTGTTTGTTTGTTTGTTTGGTTGGTTGGTTGGTTTTGTTTTGTTGGTTGGTTGGTTGGTTGGTTGGTTGGTTGGTTTGATTTGGTTTGGTTCGGTTTGGTCTGGTTTAGTTTTTAGTGGGGTTGTTTTTGTTGTTTTCTTTTTGTAAGACTTAAGTTGATTCCCGACATAGAGTGTATGTCTAACTGATGGTTAATATTTTATCTTATTCCTCTTTCTCTTTAAAGGTATTGTGAGTTATGACAAAAACACGACGAACGCATTCGCTGGACCAAGTTGATTAATGGGCGCCTCACACAATGCGAGTACTCGAATGAAAACCAGTTGTAAACGATTATTTCGTCGTTTGAAAATAGGCTTTGGTGAAACGGTCTTTATTCACTACTCACAACTTGTTGAAGGATTTTACTGCAAGCACCATTTTCGTTCGACTGATCGTATGCGACTATCACAAAAGAACCAATAAGCATTGCACTTTCTATTATGTGATCCCAGCATCAAAGTGGAAACGAATGTTTGACAATAGATACATGCTCGAATTGTACTAATGTGAGCAGCTGTCAGTGCCACTATTCCAATCTGAAACTCAAAGTCTGCATAACTGTTTTAATTATCAAACGACGAATAGGTCGACTGACGAATAGGTCGACTGATGATTAAGACAATAGAAGACAACATAGTGGTGAATAATGTTTTTATCTTGTATATGCGAGACAACTCCGTCGCTTCCAAACCATGTTAAACCGTTTGCGAAAAAGCATGAACCAGTCGTTTTAAACTGTTTTACTCGACCAGTGTCTCCGTCTTAATTAATCGCATCAGATGAATGCAGCATAATAATCAGGATAAAAGGCATCTGCTCAACCTTAACGCTATGGGGCTCTAACGTTTTTCAGAAACACATTACGTTATTTATGCTGGTTATCCATTTTTCCATTTGGAAAAACGTTGCTTGTAATTTCACAAAAATGAAATTTAAAAGAAATGAAATTGTTGCCTAGTTTCAGGAAGTAGTGAACAGTATTTCATGAAACGTAATATTCACGAAGAAACTAATCGAAACTGACGACAGAGACACTGTTACAGTTAAAATAATGTCACTTCTATGTACCCAAGTAAACATGTAAAATTTCGTGGTGCCATTTTTCATTATGAATATTTTAGAACAACTGTCAACTGTCTGTTGAAAAGGTGAGACGAAAGACTGTATCAATGCGTATTCTATCTGGCTTTCAATCTATTAACTGTGGCTGTAATCCTGTTCACGCTGTCCTTGGGTTGGTTCGTTCAATCGCATCCTACGATCAAGAAGTATTATGTACTGTATCTAAAACGAATTTAGATAAACTGACAAGTCATTGAAGATCGCATTGGGGTGACCAAAATTGTCTTAAGTTTGTCTTACATAAAAAGAAGTCGGTGTTCTTCCTTTAGAGTAATACAGAAGGCTCTGTGCTAGAACGTTTTTAGTTAGAGCTGTACCCAATGCATCTTCTGCTGTAATCAATGATAAGTATGACAGCCACTTCGCTTTAAAAGCATGTGAGTCCTAAGCCGACTTTGCAGTATGTTGTCGTATGCATTATTATTATTATATTCTTTTAGTTTTCAACATAATCATACCATATACATAAATCCAAGTGTATATATGTATCATCAGATGTTTGTTGTCTTCTATTTTGTTTCTATTGAGAAAGAAAACATTGTGTCCCCACATCATGAAATTGCTTTTAAGGGTAAACAATGGGCATGTATGAGAAGCAGATCATATCAGCTTAGAAATACAGAGAAAATGTTAAGGCTTGTAACATAGCAAAACAATTGACATCAAATGCATATCGTTAGTGGCTCGGGAGCAAATCATATGCACAATATATGTCAGGTTATATGTGTTTGTTATCATGACCTTATGTCATTAAATGGCAAATTCTGTTTGCCTCATGGCTATTCTGGCATTGTATGATTCTATTCTATATCGCTCATATAGCAATCTTGAATTACGATTACATTGGACTGCATATATTTTCAAACCTTTTATCATTCATTTTTGTTTTACAAAAAACAGACATGAACAAAAAATGTATCAATTCATGCACATAGGAGGATCATGTGGACATTTGACAACAAAAAACAGACATCAACAAAAAATGATATCAATTCATGCTGGTCAAGGAGGATCATTGTGGACATTTGACAACGTAAAACATACAAAAAACGTATAACAGTATTTCATACACTGGAGGTTTTAAAGTAAACGTCAAGATTTAAAACATGTTATAAAGATGAATTTGTTCTCTATTGACAAAACAGTAGCTTATAGTCAGTTCATTGAGCGTTAAAGATTGACAAGTGAAAGTTTATTTTGGCATTAAAACGCTCAGTTTTGAATCTTATATTTAGTAGTCTTCACGTTTGATCAACACCGAACAATACAAGGTTCCGTGTGATTTTGATATTAAAAATACGCTCGCATTTTCATTGATTAAATGTGCTATTAAGACCCATCGGCAGATGTGGGTGCGTCTAGTGTGTCGGCTTCAGCCTGCACCGCTGGCTAGCACTGCTGCTTGCAGCTATGCGAAAAGAAGAGCAGAAGGCGTAAGTCTCTTCCTGTCAGTACATAGCCTCTCCATCAGCAAGCCCTACGCTGTGCCTCCTCGTGGCGACAGGCGGTAACTGAGCAACTCACGGACTCAGGCTAAATCTCGTAGGACTTGGAGGAGGTCTGGCCCCCAGACGTGAGGCACGCAGGCCCACCGGCGTGTGGATATGCCCTGGTGCCCACGAACCAGATCCCCAAGCTATGGGTGAATAGCTCCACTGCCTTGTGGACATCTCGGGAGAGAGTAAGGCTAGCGGAGAGACCGTACACAAACCGATCGAAGGCAACGGGAAACCACCATCGTAATTTTCCCAGGTTACTCATGGACAGAAACAGAAAAATGAATGAAGACAACGACGTAACTAGGTGCTCCTGTGAAGCAGCTTCGTCCGGTAGGGACCGTCATGCGGCGCAGGTGACACCAGACCGTCAGCAAGTTACTGCGAACCCTAAACTCAGTTTTAAAAACATCAAAATTGCAACATGGAATATAAGAACACTGTTGCAGAAGGGTAAATTGGAAAATATCGAAACAGAGATGGAAAGGCTTAACATTGGTATTTTAGGACTAGGGGAAGTGAGATGGAAGGGAGCAGGCATGATAACATCAGGAGAATACACAATGATATACTCTGGTGGTAACTCACATGAAAGAGGAGTAGGCATCATGATGGACAAAGACAAATCAAAAGCAGTTAAAGGATACTGGGCTGTGTCCGACAGAGTTTTGCTGGTCAAATTGGGAGGCAAACCATTTGATATCAACATCATTCAGGTGTATGCACCAACATCCTCAAGAACTCAGGAACACATCGACAACTTCTACGAAGTATTAGAGATGGCCAAGGTCCAATGTAAATCACAAGAAGTTACAGTCATAATGGGAAAATTTAATGCTAAAGTGGGACAGGATAGGGTAGAGGATATAGCTGGACCTCATGGCCTTGGTACACAAAATGAAAGGGGAGGGAAAGTTGTAGAATGGACACAGATGAATGACTTCATGGTAGGAAACACCTGGTTTGAGCAGCGTAATAGAAGAAAATGGACTTTGATGAGTCCAGGAGATAATACCAAAAATCAGATTGACTACATGTAGGCTACATCCTGATCAACAAAAGATTTAGAAATTCTTTACTGTCAGCAAAAACACTACTAGGCGCAGACTGCAACAGTGACCACAATCCTGTAGTGGGAAGATTTATACTAAAATTGAGGAAAAGGAAACAGACCAAAAGTAACATCAAACTAAACATTGGACTCTTAAAGACAGATGAAGTGATACGTAAAAAATTTAATGTACATGTTCAAAACAAATTCAGTGCTCTGGAAGACGTTGGTGACAGTGAGGAACAATGGACAAAGTTGAGAAACTGGATAAATGAAGCTTGTGAAGAAATCCCTAAGGCAGACAGAAAAGCAAAAAAGAGCTGGATGACTAATGAAATTTTGGGCTTGATGGAGGAAAGGAGGAAGGCAAAGAGAAACGAGGAGATATACAGGAAGATAAACAAGATCAGGAATAGGTGCAATGAAGGTAAGGAAGCTTGGCTGAAAACAAAGTGCAAAGAAATGGAAAACCGACACAAAACAGATCCTCAGGATATGTACAGACGAATTGAAGAAATTGTCCACAGGAAAAATACATGCGCATCAACTGGTTGCTTGAAATCGAAAGATGGCACGCTTATCATGGAAAAAGACAAATTATTAGACAGATGGGGAGAGTACATTAAAGACCTTTTTGAGGATGACAGAAAAGAAGAACACATTATAAAAAAGAACTTTGAAGGACCACCCATAATGAAAGATGAAGTTAGAACGGCACTGAAAAAGATGAAACCAGGAAAAGCCCCAGGACCAGACAACATTATTACAGAGATGAATGAAGCCCTGGAGGAATTTGACATAGTAAAAATAACAGTCCTCCTAAATGAAATTTATGACACTGGAAAAATCCCCGAAAATATGTCAAAATCAATTTTCATTGCACTTCCAAAGAAGACAGGGGCTATAGAATGCGAACTCCATCGCACAATCAGTTTGATGAATCATGTAACAAAACTCCTGTCAAGAATAATCATGATGAGGACAAGGAATAGAATCAAAAGAGAAATAGCAGAAGAACAGTGTGGATTTGTGGGAGGGAAAGGAACTATTAATGCCACATCCTAAGAACTATCATAGAGAGGTCAGTTGAGATGAATAAGGATTTGTATTTATGCTTTGTTGACTACACCAGGGCTATAGATCGGGTAGAACATGATGAATTGATCAACCAACTGGAGAGACTCAATGTTGATGGAAGAGATCTACGAATAATCGGAAATGTGTACTGGGAACCAAAAGCTGCAATGAGAATAGAAAACAATGTAAGCTCTTTCCAAAACATCAAAAGAGGAGTCAGGCAGGGTTGTGTTTTGTCACCAGATCTGTTTTCACTTTACAGCGAAAACATCATGAGAAACCTAGAAGAAGACCCTGGATTAAAGGTTGGAGGGAAAATGATAAACAACATTCGATATGCAGATGACATCGTGCTAACTGCAGAAAATGAAAGGGACCTACAAAACCTTGTGAATATACTAGAAATAGAAAGCAAAGGTAAGGGGCTGGAACTAAACAGCAGGAAGACTGAAATCATGGTGATCAGTAAAAAAAAACCCATGAAATCCACTCATGCAAAATAACAGCAAATGGCACAACCTTGAGACAGGTCGATAAATTCAAATACCTGGGAACGATCATTTCATCAGACGGCAGATGCACATCAGAAATAGCCGGCAGAATCGGCCAAGCCAAAACAGCATTCAAGAAGATGACAAGCATTCTTACCAACAAATGCTTATCAATTAACAACAGAAAGAGAGTCCTTGAATGTTATATAGAACCAATACTGTTGTACGGATGTGAGGCGTGGACAGTCAACAAACAAAGCCAGAACAAGATTGAGGCAGCCAAGATGTGGTTTCTAAGAAGAATGTTGAGAGTTCCATGGACATCAAAGAAAACAAACGAGACAGTCTTGATGGTGCCAGACACAAGTAGATCACTCATAAGGAAGATTAGGAAAAGACAGGCAACATGTATAGGCCATTTTATGAGGAAGGAGGATTTGGAGCACCTAGTCACAACGGGAAAGGTGGAGGGAAAGAGAGCACCAGGTAGACCCGGGGAGAAAATGCTGGACGGACTTGCAGAGTGGCTGGGGGCGAGGAGGGTGGGGGAGATACTAGGGGCAACGAGAGATAGAGACAGATGGAAGTCCATGATCGCCAGCGCCATGCGGCAGGGCACTTGATGATGATTAAGATCCAAAAGTTACGGACACAGTAGCAGTTCCACAGCAAGTGTTCAATAGAGTTCTATTGTATAATTACCCCAGTACAATTTGTTGTAGATGCTGAATACATAAATCCATGTGTATATATGTTTGTCCGTTATTTCTTTCTGAGTCTATGCACAAATGTGCTTTTGTATATATGTATATACATATCATTCGCTTGCTGTGTACACATGTACCATCAGATGAATGGTATCTTGTATTTTTTTTCTATAGAGAAAGAAAACGTTGTGTCACCACACCATGAAATTGCTTTTAGGGGTAAAGTACTACCTAATAACAATGCATTTAAATTGATATTGGTTGCAATAATCCGACGAACTATTCTCAATTGCAACCATTTTACTTTGACAACATTTAATTTATAATTTTTTAGAAATGCCTTTTCCCGTGAAATATTAATGTTTAATTTCTCTAACCATTTAGCCAACAGTTTGGTTTACTATCATCACATTTACTTTCATCTTTTATCACAGTAGATTTTTGCCCCCTTTTGTACGCATATTAGTCTTACTGTACTGGGGACATTCAGAATATTGCTCGTGTTGTTGTTCAGCAGAATTCTGGTTGTTCTTAGATACTGTTTGATTGAAGATATCCATCCAGTAATGTTGGCATATATTTGACTTACACTTATAACATTTAGCGAGTGGCATTAGGAAATCAACTTCATTATCCGTTCCCATACCACGTTCAGCTCCAGACAGAACCAAACTTTCGGTGAAATTGAGATAACGTGCATTTTCACATTTGTTAAAAAGTGTTAAACTCTATTACATCTCTAAAATATGTGTTCAATGCTTTCTTTCTCTGAATCATAGAATGTACATTTTCATCGTTTACAATTTTCATTTCTTTTAGAATTACATTTGTTGCAATGATTCCACTCACAGTTCTGATTTGGAACCGTTTTAAGCTTTTGTAACTTAGGGAAGCATATATTCCAGTGTATTGCTTTTATTAAGTTTTATATCCTATTTATCACAATAGTTCGGCATTTGACTCATCATTGAAAAACATGATCGAAATGTTACATGGTACCTTTTGACTGCTATAATCAAGAACATAATGGTGAAGTGTAGTACCATCGCGTATTGAGTACAGTGTCTTAAAGCTCTGCATAGATCTTTAATATTACTATAAACAATTATATACTTTCCTTGTTGGTATTAATTTTCTTTATTACAGTTTCACTCCTAATTGTGTAATGAAGTCTAGATTCATG
>JAPXFY010000029.1:10376618-10381618 GCA_030674185.1 Monoplex corrugatus
AGCAGCATACTGTCCTATGTGTGTCTAGCAGCATACTGTCCTATGTGTGTCTCACAGCATACTGTCCTATGTGTGTCTCACAGCATACTGTCCTATGTGTGTCTCACAGGCAAACTGTCCTATGTGTGTCTAGCAGCATACTGTCCTATGTGTGTCTCACAGCATACTGTCCTATGTGTGTCTCACAGCATACTGTCCTATGTGTGTCTCACAGCATACTGTCCTATGTGTGTCTCACAGCATACTGTCCTATGTGTGTCTCACAGCATACTGTCCTATGTGTGTCTACAGCATACTGTCCTATGTGTGTCTCACAGCATACTGTCATTGTGTGTTTAGCAGCATACTGTCCTATGTGTGTCTCAGCAGCAACTGTCCTATGTGTGTCTCACAGCATACTGTCCTATGTGTGTCTCACAGCATACTGTCCTATGTGTGTCTACAGTATACTGTCCTATGTGTGTCTCACAGCATACTGTCCTATGTGTGTCTCACGGCATACTGTCTATGTGTGTCTTACAGCATACTGTCCTATGTGTGTCTCACGCATACTGTCCTATGTGTGTCTCACAGCATACTGTCCTATGTGTGTCTCACAGCATACTGTCCTATGTGTGTCTAGCAGCATACTGTCCTATGTGTGTCTCAGGCATACTGTCCTATGTGTGTCTGACAGCATACTGTCCTATGTGTGTCTCACAGCATACTGTCCTATGTGTGTCTCACGCATACTGTCCTATGTGTGTCTCACGGCATACTGTCCTATGTGTGTCTAGCAGCATACTGTCCTATGTGTGTCTAGCAGCATACTGTCCTATGTGTGTCTACAGCATACTGTCCTATGTGTGTCTCACAGCATATTGTCCTATGTGTGTCTAGCAGCATACTGTCCTATGTGTGTCTAGCAGCATACTGTCCTATGTGTGTCTCACAGCATACTGTCCTATGTGTGTCTCGCAGCATACTGTCCTATTGTGTGTGTCTCACAGCATACTGTCCTATGTGTGTCTCACAGCATACTGTCCTATGTGTGTCTCACAGCATACTGTCCTATGTGTGTCTCACAGCATACTGTCCTATGTGTGTCTCACAGCATACTGTCCTATGTGTGTCTCACAGCATACTGTCCTATGTGTGTCTCACAGCATACTGTCCTATGTGTGTCACACAGCATACTGTCCTATGTGTGTCTCACAGCATATTGTCCTATGTGTGTCTCACAGCATACTGTCCTATGTGTGTCTCACAGCATACTGTCCTATGTGTGTCTCACAGCATACTGTCCTATGTGTGTCTACAGCATACTGTCCTATGTGTGTCTAGCAGCATACTGTCCTATGTGTGTCTCACAGCATACTGTCCTATGTGTGTCTCACAGCATACTGTCCTATGTGTGTCTCACAGCATTACTGTCCTATGTGTGTCTCAGCATACTGTCCTATGTGTGTCTCACAGCATACTGTCCTATGTGTGTCTCACAGCATACTGTCCTATGTGTGTCTCACAGCATACTGTCCTATGTGTGTCTCACGCATACTGTCCTATGTGTGTCTCACGCATACTGTCCTATGTGTGTCTCACAGCATACTGTCCTATGTGTGTCTAGCAGCATACTGTCCTATGTGTGTCTCACAGCATACTGTCCTATGTGTGTCTCACAGCATACTGTCCTATGTGTGTCTACAGCATACTGTCCTATGTGTGTCTCACAGCATACTGTCCTTTGTGTGTCTCACGCATTCTTCCTTGTGTGTCTCACAGCATACTGTCCTTTTTGTTTTCTCACAGCATACTGCCCTTTATGTGTGTCTCACAGCATACTGTCCTATGTGTGTCACGGCTTTATTTCCCTATGTGTGCCCTACAGCATACTGTCCTTTGTGTGTCTCGCGCATACTGTCCTATGTGTGTCTCAGCATACTGTCCTATGTGTGTCTCACAGCATATGTCCTATGTGTGTCTCACGGCATTACTGTCCTATGTGTGTCTAGCAGCATACTGTCCTATGTGTGTCTAGCAAGCATATGTCCTATGTGTGTCTCACAGCATACTGTCCTATGTGTGTGTCTACAGCTATTGTCCTATGTGTTGTCTCAGCATGTCTGTCCTATGTGTTGTTAGCCGCATTCTTGTCTATGTGTTGTCTCACAGATATGTCTATGTGTGTCTCACAGCATGTGTCCTGTGTTGTGTCTCACAGCATACTGTCCTTGTTGTGTTCTCACAGCATACTGTCCTATGTGTGTCTCAAGCATACTGTCCTATGTGTGTCTCCAGCATACTGTCCTATGTGTGTCTCACAGCATACTGTCCTATGTGTGGTCTCACAGCATACTGTCTATGTGTGTCTCACAGCATACTGTCCTATTGTGTGTCTACAGCATACTGTCCTATGTGTGTCTCACAGCATACTGTCCTATGTGTGTCTCACAGCATACTGTCTTATGTGTGTCTAGCAGCATTACTGTCCTATGTGTGTCTCACAGCTATGTCCTATGTGTGTCTCACAGCACACAGTCCTATGTGTGTCTCACAGCATACTGTCCTATGTGTGTCTCACAGCATACTGTCCTTGTGTGTCTCACAGCACACTGTCCTATGTGTGTTCTCACAGCATACTGTCCTATGTGTGTCTCACAGCATACTGTCCTATGTGTGGTCTCACAGCACACTGTCCTATGTGTGTTCACAGCCACTGTCCTGTGTGTCTCACAGCTACTGTCTATGTGTGTCTCACAGCATACTGTCCTATGTGAGTCTCACTGCATACTGTCCTATGTGTGTCTCATGCATACTGTCCTATGTGTGTCTAGCAGCATACTGTCCTATGTGTGTTCTCACAGCATACTGTCCTATGTGTGTCTGACAGGCATACTGTCCTATTGTGTTCTAGCGCATACTGTCCTATGTGTTGTCTCACAGCATACTGTCCTTGTGTGTCTCACAGCACACTGTCCTATGTGTGTCTCATGGCATACTGTCCTATGTGTGTCTAGCAGCATACTGTCTATGTGTGTCTCACAGCATACTGTGTATGTGTGTCTCACAGCATACTGTCCTATGTGTGTCTCACAGCATACTGTCCTATGTGTGTCTCACGGCATACTGTCCTATGTGTGTCTCAAGCATACTGTCCTATGTGTGTTCTCACAGCATACTGTCCTATGTGTGTCTCGCAGCATACTGTCCTTGTGTGTGTGTCTCATGGCATACTCTCCTATGTGTGTCTACAGCATACTGTCCTATGTGTGTCTCACAGCATACTGTCCTATGTGTGTCTACAGCATACTGTCCTATGTGTGTCTAGCAGCATACTGTCCTATGTGTGTCTAGCAGCATACTGTCTATGTGTGTCTCACAGCATATTGTCTATGTGTGTCTAGCCATACTGTCCTATGTGTGTCCAGCAGATACTGTCCTATGTGTGTCTAACAGCATACTGTCCTATGTGTGTTCTAGCAGCATACTGTCCTATGTGTGTCTCACAGCATACTGTCCTATGTGTGTCTCGCAGCATACTGTCCTATGTGTGGTGTCTCACAGCATACTGTCCTATGGTGTGTGCTCACAGCATACTGTCCTATGTGTGTCTCACGGCATACTGTCCTATGTGTGTCTAACGGCATACTGTCCTATGTGTGTCTCACGGCATATGTCCTATGTGTGTCTCACAGCATACGGGTCTATTGTGTGTCTCACAGCAAAAACTGTCCTATGTGTGTTTTCACGGTCAACTGTCCTATGTGTGCCCTCACGCATACTGTCCAAATGTGTGTCTAGCAGCATACTTCTATGTGTGTCTCACAGCATTACTGTCCTATGTGTTTTCTACGGCATATTCCTATGTGTGTCTAGCAGCATACTGTCCTTGTGTGTCTCCACAGCATACTGTCCTATGTGTGTCTCACAGCATACTGTCCTATGTGTGTCTCACGCATAGTGTCCTATGTGTGTCTACAGCATACTGTCCTATGTGTGTCTCACAGCCATTGTCCTATGTGTGTCTCACAGCACACAGTCCTATGTGTGTCTCACAGCATACTGTCCTATGTGTGTCTCACAGCATACTGTCCTATGTGTGTCTCACAGCACACTGTCCTATGTGTGTCTCACAGCATACTGTCCTATGTGTGTCTCACAGCATACTGTCCTATGTGTGTCTCACAGCACACTGTCCTATGTGTGTCTCACAGCACACTGTCCTTGTGTGTCTCACAGCATACTGTCCTATGTGTGTCTCACAGCATACTGTCCTATGTGAGTCTCACAGCATACTGTCCTATGTGTGTCTCATGCATACTGTCCTATGTGTGTCTAGCAGCATACTGTCCTATGTGGTCTCACAGCATACTGTCCTATGTGTGTCTGACAGCATACTGTCCTATCTGTGTCTAGCAGCATACTGTCCTATGTGTGTCTCACAGCATACTGTCCTATGTGTGTCTCACAGCACACTGTCCTATGTGTGTCTCATGGCATACTGTCCTATGTGTGTCTAGCAGCATACTGTCCTATGTGTGTCTCACAGCATACTGTCGTATGTGTGTCTCACAGCATACTGTCCTATGTGTGTCTCACAGCATACTGTCCTATGTGTGTCTCACGGCATACTGTCCTATGTGTGTCTCACAGCATACGTCCTATGTGTGTCTCACAGCATACTGTCCTATGTGTGTCTCGCAGCATACTGTCCTGTGTGTCCTATGTGTGTCTCATGGCATACTGTCCTATGTGTGTCCAGCAGCATACACTCCTATATGTGTCTCACAGCATACTGTCCTTTGTGTGTCTCACGGCATACTGTCCTATGTGTGTCTCACAGCATACTGTCCTATGTGTGTCTCACAGCATACTGTCCTATGTGTGTCTCACAGCATACTGTCCTATGTGTGTCTATCGCATACTCTCCTATGTGTGTCTAGCAACATACTGTCCTTTGTGTGTCTCGCAGCATACTGTCCTATGTGTGTCTAGCAGCATACTGTCCTATGTGTGTCTCA
>JAPXFY010000029.1:10386618-10419118 GCA_030674185.1 Monoplex corrugatus
GTGTGTGTCTCACAGCATGTTGTCTTGTGTGTGTGTCTCACGGCATGTTGTCTGTGTGTGTGTCTCACGGCATGTTGTCCTGTGTGTGTGTCTCACGGCATGTTGTCTTGTGTGTGTGTCTCACGGCATGTTGTCCTGTGTGTGTGTCTCACGGTGTTGTCTGTGTGTGTGTCTCACGGCATGTTGTCTTGTGTGTGTGTCTCACGGCATGTTGTCCTGTGTGTGTGTCTCACGGCATGTTGTCTTGTGTGTGTGTCTCACGGCATGTTGTCGTGTGTGTGTGTCTCACGGCATGTTGTCTGTGTGTGTGTCTCAGCGGCTTGTTGTTCTTGTGTGTGTGTGCTCACGGCATGTTGTCTTGTGTGTGTGTCTCACGGCATGTTGTCCTGTGTGTGTGTGTCTCACGGCATGTTGTCCTGTGTGTGTGTCTCACGGCATATGTCCTGATGTGTGTCTCACGCATCGTTGTCCTTGTGTGTGTCTCACGGCATACTGTCCTATGTGTGTTCTCACGTATACTGTCCTATGTGTGTGTCTCCAGCATACTGTCCTATGTGTGTCTCACGCATACTGTCCTATGTGTGTCTAGCGCATATGTCCTATGTGTGTCTCACGCATTGTCCTATGTGTGTCTCACAGCATTACTGTCTATGTGTGGTGTCTCACGCATACTGTCCTATGTGTGTGTGTCTCACAGCATACTGTCCTATGTGTGTCTCACAGCATACTGTCCTATGTGTGTCTCACAGCATACTGTCCTATGTGTGTCTCACAGCATACTGTCCTATGTTGTCTCACAGCATACTGTCCTATGTGTGTCTAGCAGCATACTGTCCTATGTGTGTCTCACAGCATACTGTCCTATGTGTGTCTCACAGCATACTTTCCTATGTGTGTCTCACAGCATACTGTCCTATGTGTGTCTAGCAGCATACTGTCCTATGTGTGTCTCACAGCATACTGTCCTATGTGTGTCTGCAGCATGTTGTCCTGTGTATGTCTCACAGCATGTTGTCCTGTGTGTGGTCTCACAGCATGTTGTCCTGTGTATGTCTCACAGCATGTTGTCCTGTGTGTGTGTCTCACAGCAGTTGTCCTTGTATGTTCTCACGCATGTTGTCTGTGTGTTGTCTCACGGGCATGTTGTCTTGTGTGTGATCTCTCACGCATGTTGTCTGTGTTGTGTCTCACGCATGTTGTCCTGTGTGTGTCCACGGTCTACGCATGTTCCTGTGTGTGTCTCACGCATGTTGTCCTCTGTGTTTTGTCTCACAGGCATGTTGTCTGTGTGTGTCCAAGCATGTTGTCTGTGTTCTCACGGCATGTTGTCCTGTGTGTGTGTCTCAGCATGTTGTCCTGTGTGTGTCTCACAGGCATGTAGTCCTCTGTGTGTGTCTCACAGCATGTAGTCCTGTGTGTGTCTCACGGGCATGTTGTCCTGTGTGGTGTGTGTGTCTCACAGCATGTTGTCCTATGTATGTCTCACAGCATCTGTGCCCAGTGTGTTGTGTGTATGTCTCACGCATGTTGTCCTCGTGTGTGTGTCTCACGCATGTAGTCCTGTGTGTGTCTCACGCATGTTGTCCTGTGTGTGGTCTCACGCATGTTGTCCTGTGTGTGTGTCTCACAGCATGTTGTCCTATGTGTGTTTGTCACAGCATGTGTCCTGTGATTGTGTCTCACAGCATGTTGTCCTGTGCTGTGTCTCACAGCATGATGTCCTGTGTGTGTTCTACAGCATGTTGTCCTTGTGTGTCTCACAGCATGATGTCCTGTGTGTATGTCTCACAGCATGTTGTCCTGTGTGTGTTTCTCACAGCATGATATCCTGTGTGTGTTCTCACAGCATGTTGTCCTGTGTATGTGTCTCACAGCATGTTGTCCTGTGTATGTGTTTACAGCATGTTGTCCTGTGTATGTGTCTCACAGCATGATGTCCTGTGTATGTGTCTCACAGCATGTTGTTCTGTGTGTATGTGTCTCACAGCATGTTGTCCTGTGTATGTGTCTCACAGCATGTTGTCCTGTGTATGTGTCTCACAGCATGTTGTTCTGTGTGTATGTGTCTCACAGCATGTTGTCCTGTGTATGTGTCTCACAGCATGTTGTCCTGTGTATGTGTCTCACAGCATGTTGTCATGTGTAGTGTCTCACAGCATGTTGTTCTGTGTGTATGTGTCTCACAGCATGTTGTCCTATGTATGTGTCTCAAGGCATGATGTCCTGTGTATGTGTCTCACAGCATGATGTCCTGTGTATGTGTCTCATAGCATGTTGTCCTTGTGTTGTCTCAATGCATGGTGTCCTGTTGTGTGTCTCACAGCATGTTGTCTTGTGTTTGTCTCAATGGCATTTGTCCTGTATGTGTGTTCTCACGGCATGTTGTCCTGTGGTACGTCTCACGGCATGTTGTCCTGTGTGTGTGTCTCACAGCATGTTGTCCTGTTGTGTGTCTCACAGCATGTTGTCTGTGTGTGTGTCTCACAGCATGTTGTCCTGTGTGTGTGTCTCACGGATGGTGTCCTGTGTGTGTGTCTCACGGCATGTTGTCTGTGTGTGTGTCTCACGCATGTTGTCCTGTGTGTGTGTCTCACGGCATGGTGTCCTGTGTGTGTGTCTCACGGCATGTTGTCTTGTTGTGTGTCTCACGATGTTGTCCTGTGTGTGTGTCTCACGGCATTGTGTGTCCTGTGTGTGTGTCTCACGGCATGTTGTCTTGTGTGTGTGTCTCACGGCATGTTGTCCTGTGTGTGTGTCTCACGGCATGTTGTCTTGTGTGTGTGTCTCACGGCATGTTGTCCTGTGTGTGTGTCTCACGGCATGTTGTCCTGTGTGTGTGTCTCATGGCATGTTGTCCTGTGTGTGTCTCACGCATGTTGTCCTGTGTGTGTGTCTCATGGCATGTTGTCCTGTGTGTGTGTCTCATGCATGTTGTCCTGTGTGTGTGTCTCACGCATGTTGTCTGTGTGTGTGTCTCACGCATGTTGTCCTGTGTGTGTGTCTCACGGCATGTTGTCTTGTGTGTGTGTCTCACGGCATGTTGTCCTGTGTGTGTGTCTCACAGCATGTTGTCCTGTGTGTGTGTCTCACGCATGTGTCCTGTGTGTTGTCTCACGGCATGGTGTCTGTCTGTGTGTGTCTCACGGCATGTTGTCTTGTTAGTGTGTCTCACGGCATGTTGTCCTGTGTGTGTGTCTCACGCATGTGTCCTGTGTGTGTGTCTCAGGCATGTTGTCCTTGTGTGTGTGTCTCACGGCATGTGTCCTTGTGTGTTGTCTCACGCATGTTGTCTTGTGTGTGTGTCTTACGGCATGTTGTCCTGTGTGTGTCTCACGGCATGTTGTCTTGTGTGTGTGTCTCACGGCATGTTGTCCTGTGTGTGTGTCTCACAGCATGTTGTCCTGTGTGTGTGTCTCACGCATGTTGTCCTGTGTGTGTGTCTCACAGCATGTGTCCTGTGTGTGTCCACAGGATGTTGTCCTGTGTGTGTGTCTACGCATGTTGTCTTGTGTGTGTGTCTCACGGCATGTTGTCTTGTTGTGTGTCTCACGCATGTTTTCTGTGTGTGTGTCTCACAGATGTTGTCCTGTGTGTGTGTCTCACGCATGTTGTCCTCTGTGTGTGTCTCACGGCATGTAGTCCTGTGTGTGTGTCTCACGGCATGTTGTCTGTGTGTGTGTCTCACGGCATGTGTCCTGTGTGTGTCTCACAGATGTTGTCCTGTGTGGTGTCTCACGCATGTTGTCCTTGTGTTGTCTCACAGCATGTTGTCCTGTGTGTATATCTCACAGCATGATGTCCTGTGTGTGTCTCACAGCATGTTGTCCTGTGTTTCTCAAGCATGTTGTCCTGTGTGTGTCTCACAGCATGTTGTCCTGTGTGTATCTCACAGCATGTTGTCCTGTGTGTGTCTCACAGCATGTTGTCCTGTGTGTATCTCACAGCATGATGTCCTGTGGTGTGTCCCACAGCATGTTGTCCTGTGTGTACTCACAGCATGTTGTCCTGTGTGTGTCTCACAGCATGTTGTCCTGTGTGTATCTCACAGCATGTTGTCCTGTGTGTTCTCACAGCATGTTGTCCTGTGTGTGTCTCACAGCATGTTGTCTCTGTGTATGTCTCACAGCATGTTGTCTTGTGTGTGTCTCACAGCATGTTGTCCTGTGTGTTCTCACAGCATTTTGTCCTGTGTGTATGTCTCACAGCATGTTGTCCTGTGTGTTGTCTCACAGCATGTTGTCCTGTGTGTGTGTCTCACAGCATGTTGTCCTTGTGTGTGTGTCCAGCATGTTGTCTGTGATTGTGTCTCACAGCATGTTGTCCTGTGTGTGGTCTCACAGCATGTGTCCTGTGTGTGTCCTACAGCATGTTGTCCTGTGTGTGTCTCACAGCATGTTGTCCTGTGTGTATGTCTCACAGCATGTTGTCCTGTGTGTGTGTCTCACAGCATGTATCTGTGTGTGGTGTCTCACAGCATGTTGTCCTGTGTATGTGTCTCACAGCATGTTGTCCTGTGTGTATGTGTCTAACAGCATGTTGTCTGTGTATGTGTCTCACAGCATGTCCTGTGTAGTGTCTCACAGCATGTTGTTCTGTGTGTATGTGTCTCACAGCATGTTGTCCTGTGTTGTGTCTCACAGCATGTTGTCATGTGTATGTGTCTCACAGCATGTTGTTCTGTGTGTATGTGTCTCACAGCATGTTGTCCTGTGTATGTGTCTCACGGCATGATGTCCTGTGTATGTGTCTCACAGCATGATGTCCTGTGTGTGTGTCTCACGGCATGTTGTCTGTGTATGTGTCTCACAGCATGATGTCCTGTGTTGTGTCTCACGCATGTGTCCTGTGTATGTGTCTCACAGCATGATGTCCTGTGTAGTATCTCACAGCATGTTGTTCTGTGTATGTATCTCACAGTATGTTGTTCTGTGTGTATCTCACAGCATGTTGTCCTATGTGTATGTGTCTCACGGCATGTTGTTCTGTGTGTATGTCTCACAGCATGTTGTTCTGTGTAGTATCTCACAGCATGTTGTTCTGTGTATGTATCTCACAGCATGTTGTTCTGTGTATGATCTCACAGCATGTTGTCCTATGTGTATGTGTCTCACGCATGTTGTTCTGTGTGTAGTCTCACAGCATGTTGTCCTGTGTATGTGTCTCACAGGATGATGTTCTGTGTGTATGTCTCACAGCATGTTGTCCTGTGTATGTGTCTCACAGCATGTTGTCCTGTGATTGTGTCTCACAGCATGTTGTCCTGTGTATGTCTCTCACAGCATGTTGTCATGTCTGTGTGTCTCACAGCATGTTGTCCTGTGTATGTCTCACAGCATGTTGTCCTGTGTGTGTGTCTCACAGCATGTTGTCCTGTGTATGTCTCACAGCATGTTGTCCTGTGTGTGTGTCTCACAGCATGTTGTCCTGTGTGTGTCTCACAGCATGTTGTCATGTCTGTGTGTCTCACAGCATGTTGTCATGTCTGTGTGTCTCACAGTATGTTGTCCTGTATATGTCTCACAGCATGTTGTCCTGTGTGTGTCTCACAGCATGTTGTCCTGTGTATGTCTCACAGCAAGTTGTCCTGTGTGGTCTCACAGCAAGTTGTCCAGTGTGTGTGTCTCACGGCATGTTGTCTTGTGTGTGTGTCTCACGCATGTTGTCTTGTGTGTGTGTCTCACGGCATGTGTCCTGTGTGTGTCTTGTGTGTGTGTGTGTGTGTGTGTGTGTGTGCTGTGTGTGTGTGTGTGTGTGTGTGTGTGTGTGTGTGTGTGTCTCACGGCATGTTGTCTTTGTGTGTGGTGTGTCTCACGGCATATTGTCTGTGTGTGTGTCCCACGGCATGTTGTCTTGTGTGTGTGTCTCCGGCATGTTGTCCTCTGGGTGTGTCTCACGGCATGTTGTCTTGTGTGTGTGTGTCTCACGGCATGTTGCCCTTGTGTGTGTAACTCACAGAAACAGCATGTTGTCCTTGTGTGTCTCACAGCATGTTGTCCTGTGATGTCTCACAGCATGTTGTCTTGTGTGTGTCTCACAGCATGTTGTCCTGTGTGTATCTCACAGCATGTTGTCCTGTGTGTATGTCTCACAGCATGATGTCCTGTGTGTGTCTCACAGCATGTTGTCCTGTGTGTTGTCTCACAGCATGTTGTCCTGTGTGTGTGTTCACAGCATGTTGTCCTGTGTTGTGTCTCACAGCATGTTGTCCTTGTGTGTGTCTCACAGCATGTTGTCCTGTGATTGTGTCTACAGCATGTTGTCCTGTGTGTGTCTCACAGCATGATGTCCTTGTGTATGTCCTACAGCATGTTGTCCTGTGTGTGTCTCACAGCATGATTCCTGTGTGTATGTCTCACAGCATGTTTCCTGTGTATGTGTCTCACAGCATGATGTCCTGTGATGTGTCTCACAGCATGTTGTCCGTGTGTATGTGTCTCACAGCATATGTCCTGTGTATGTGTCTCACAGCATGTTGTTCTGTGTGTATGTGTCTCACAGCATGTTGTCCTGTGTATGTGTCTCACAGCATGTTGTCATGTGTATGTGTCTCACAGCATGTTGTTCTGTGTGTATGTGTCTCACAGCATGTTGTCCTGTGTATGTGTCTCACGCATGATGTCCTGTGTATGTGTCTCACAGCATGTTGTCCTGTGTATGTGTCTCACAGCATGTTGTCCTGTGTATGTGTCTCACAGCATGTTGTCCATGTGTATGTGTCTCACAGCATGTTGTCCTGTGTGTATGTGTCTCACAGCATGTTGTCCTGTGTATGTTCTCACAGCATGTTGTCCTGTGTGTATGTGTCTCCACGCATGTTGTCCTGTGTTGATGTCTGACGGCATGTTGTCCTGTGTGTGTGTCTCACGGCATGTTGTCCTGTGTGTGTGTCTCACGGCATGTTGTCCTGTGTGTGTCTCACGCATGTTGTCTTGTTGTGTGTCTCACGGCATGTTGTCCTGTGTGTGTGTCTCACGGCATGTTGTCCTGTGTGTGTGTCTCAAGCATGTTGTCTTGTGTGTGTGTCTCACGGCATGTTGTCCTGTGTGTGTGTGTCTCACGGCATGTTGTCTTGTGTGTGTGTCTCACGGCATGTTGTCTTGTCTTGTGTCTCACGGCATGTTGTCCTTGTGTGTGTGTCTCACGGCATGTTGTCCTGTGTGTGTGTGTCTCACGGCATGTTGTCCTGTGTGTGTGTGTCTCACGGCATGTTGTCCTGTGTGTGTGTTCTCACGGCATGTTGTCCTGTGTGTGTCTCACAGCATGTTGTCTTGTGTGTGTGTCTCACGGCATGTTGTCCTGTGTGTGTGTCTCACGGCATGTTGTCTTGTGTTATGTCTCACGGCATGTTGTCCTGTGTGTGTGTCTCACAGCATGTTGTCCTGTGTGTGTGTCTGACGGCATGTTGTCCTCTGTGTGTGTCTCATGACAACACGTGCACACACGCAAGTGCACACACACACGCAAAATGCACACACACACACACACACACACACACACACACACACACACACACACACACACACACACAGACACCCTCATCACTCACGCAACCCAAACACACATGCACATGCGCACTTCAAACATACCAACGAGGATTCGAACGAAATCTTAAAGAGTGTCGTCCTCGCTGTGAAAGCCATGTGATGGTCTTTCAGCTGTGTCTATCGCAAACTGGTTCATTTCCATAGTGACAGTGTGGTCCCTCGTCCACAGGCAACCTGTGTAGGTTGGGCACTTCTCTGTATGATGCGTAGGACTGAAACATTCGCTACAGCTTTCCATCTCCAAAGTCTAAGTTTATATATGCACGAACGTGGTTACCAAATGTATGGGTGACCAAGTATGTTTCATCCACTCCAATTGTAAATGTGGTCTTGTCCCACTTTAGGACAAGAAAATAAAGTAAGTACGGAAGAGGTTGACACTTTCTACACAAGGCTCTCATCCAAAGAAGTTGTAGAAAAGAAACGAAAAAGCTTGGGATACTTCGAAATAGGATCATGAGAGCACAGCGTAATGTCATGTCTGTTCGAGTCTGCCCAAAACCTCAGTCTGCGAGTTACAGACCTACCTCTCATATGATGACTGATGCGTTCATGGCCTATCGAGGAAGTTGAAGTCTCTCCAAACTCTCTCTCTCCCTTACGACCAGCGTTAGGGGAAAACCCATACCTTTGATGTGTGGTATTTATGTTTATTTTGTCCGATTAACACACACACAAACCATTCAGATATACACACAATATGACACTTCATGAGATGGTGCAATACGATGCTAACTTTATGAACAATATTTTTCGAGCGCAACAAGCTGAGATTACTTAATACGGGTTTTAGTACTCTTGTTGGATATAGCAAGTTTGTTAGTTAAACGGGACTTCACGAAAAATTCCTCTTTCTTCAAGTACTTGGGAGTCCCCTTCCTCTCCTCACGGGGATAGAGACATACAGAGAGAGAGAGAGACAAGAGACAGAGAGAGAGAGGGGGGGGGGGGCTCTGCTCTTACGGAAGAAAAAAAGCCAGGTGTCTCTTCAAGTAGTTCTGCTACTAGTAGTCACTGACCACATCCTGCCGTTACCGACGACACGTCAATCGCCCACCGAACTCCAACACGTGGCTTGAGGGAAAAGTAGGTAGGGGCTAGCCGCCTCGTTAAGTAGGCGTGGTCAAACCAAACTAACAAGCAGGACAACTTCACTGACGACCAATGAGCACGCAGCATTGCATCACGGCGCGAACGCTTGAAGGTGAGGTCACAAAAGAAGGCCAAGTGCTTGAGCAACTACCGAGCTGTCAGGTTCGCTTGAGTGACTCACTGATTGACTGACTGACCAGCCCATGTCTCCGGACATTTTTGCCTTGTTGTCCAATGACGGTTCTTTCTGTTGGTCAGTTACTGTTTGAGATAGTTCTTTGTTGTGAACGAGTGAAGCCATTTTTTGTCTCAGAATTGTCTTCTTCAATTACTGGAAGTACGACGCATCCGTGTATATTCTCCACATTGGTTGGAATGAAGAATTCTCTTTGCGCAATGAACTTGGATTTGTTAACTAGCTGCAATTCGATCCCAAGTGTATAAGAAAGCAAATAGAAAATATCTTCTTGTGACTCTTGACTTGGAAAACAACGGTATTTCTGGCTGGTTAACAATCGTCTTGTTCTACCATTCTGTGAGGTGACTTTTCTTGTGAGAGGAATTGGACAATGAATTTGCTGAATATATGTTTCCATGTTGTGGACAATGTCTGTATACGAAAAAGGCCCATCTGTTACTGCATCTGACTTTTGTTTGTTAATTAATTGACAATACTTTTTGTCTTTAACGTCGGCTTGATGGGCAGGCATCTGACAGGGATGGATGTTTTGACTAGAGAGTCATCTTGTTGTGAGTATTATCAGAAGTTGCATTTTTGGTATTTGAAAAATCGTAAATTAATTGCCTGTGATCAAATTGTAACAGGTGTGTTTGTGTGTGTGTGTGTGTGTGTGTGTGTGTGTGTGTGTGTGTGTGTGTGTGTGTGTGTGTGTGTGTGTGTTAAGATTTCAGATCACGTAATGGACTGGGTTGTATGTTTTTGTTAATGGCTGAGTACAATAAGAAATTCTTGTATTCAAATAATGAACCGAACTCTGTCTGTCTGTCTGTCTGTCTGTCTGTCTGTCTGTCTGTCTGTCTGTCTGTCTGTCTGTCTGTCTGTCTCTCTCTCTCTCTCTTCTCTCTCTCTCTCTCTCTCTCTCTCTACCTTCACAGTGGATGTTTCCGTGTGAAATCCAGGCTGTTCTCGTTACAGAGAGCGCGTCGCCACAGTGCAGCGCCCTGGTTTGTTTTGTTTTTTGTTTTTTTTGTTTTTTGTTTTTGTTTTTGTTTTGTTTTTGTTTTGTTGTTTTTGTGTGTGTGTGTTGCTTTTTGTTTTTTGTTTTTTCTTCTGCATCAGTAAATGAATTTTTGTTTGCACATTTGAAATGGATTTTTCTAAAATAAAATTTTGCCAGGAATAGATCCTTTATTGCTTGGGCCTTTTGGCACTACAGTGTATGCTTCACTCAGTTAATCGTTCTGACCAAGTTGTGCTAAGTGCATGCTTCTCGGATTTGATCGTCTTTTATGAAGTTGTCATAGGTGCATGCTTTACTGAGTCCCTAACCATGTTGTGCTAAGTGCATGCTGCACTCATTTGATCGTACCCAACTAACCAAGTTGTGCTAAGTGCATGCTGCACTCATTTGATCGTCCTCAGCTCACCAAGCTGTGTTATGTGCGTGCCTCACTCATTTGGTCATACCCAACTAAACAAGTTGTGCTAAGTGAATGCTGCACTCATTTGATCGTCCTCAGCTCACCAAGCTGTGTTATGTGCGTGCCTCACTCATTTGGTCATACCTAACTAAACAAGTTGTGCTAAGTGAATGCTGCACTCATTTGATCGTCCTCAGCTCACCAAGTTGTGTTATGTGCGTGCCTCACTCATTTGGTCATACCTAACTAAACAAGTTGTGCTAAGTGAATGCTGCACTCATTTGATCGTCCTCAGCTCACCAAGCTGTGTTATGTGCGTGCCTCACTCATTTGGTCATACCTAACTAAACAAGTTGTGCTAAGTGCATGCCGCACTCATTTGGTCGTCCCTAACCAAGTTATGCGAAGTGCATGCTTCACTTCAGTTCCTAACACAATTTACTAGTTGCACCCCTTCGATCGTCCCCAAACGAGTTGTGCGACGTGCATGTTTCATTCATTTCATCGCTTTCACACATGTGCTTAGTGCATTTTGTTCTGTTTCTATAGAAAAGACAAGTGTCCTTACCCAAACCAAGAAGAAGTGGAAGCCATTTGCCTGTGCCTGTCATGGAAGGCTTGGATATGGAAATGTATGTATTGATTCCCTGGAATCTGAGTCTAGTCATCACCAGCCACCCGCAACCCACCTACAGCCTGGAGCTGGGTGTCACTATCTGGAGTAAGGCACACATCTCTGCTGGTAGCATCATCTACCCGACTTTCCGGTGTATGCTTCATAGAGAAAGGATGCTTGTCAAGGAGCTTCTTGGGAAGTACGATGTGAGTATTGGTAGTATCTGGTTTGTTCGCTTAGTTGGTATTCCTCCCCACCCCCACTCCGTGTTGTTTGATGGGGTAACTGGTCTGTGCTCTCTCTCTCTCTCTCTCTCTCTCTCTCTCTCTCTCTCTCTCTCTCTCTCTCCATGGAATAAAACAATGTTTTGAAAATTGTTCACTATGGAAGAATATAAACGAAGTAAGTATTCTTTTTGTCTTCTGTTCGAAATGTTAGAGCCTTTTGATACAGAAATGTGGTGAATGTTTTGTTCCTTTTCCAAATGCTGTCTTTCTAAGAACACAGGAAGTATAGTCTTTTCTATTGTTACTTCTGTGAGAATATTAGAAATGGTCCGTATTTTGTCTTCTGTGTAAGAGGAACACGAGAAACATTAAATATTTCGTCTTCTGTTTGAATTGTTAGCCTAAGAAGAACATGAGAAACAGTCATTACTTTGTGTTCTACATGGGCTGGTTTGTTCTTTAATCCTAGCCCTCAATGCCAACCCTTTGGCTCCCACACCCTATCCACCAACTGCAAAAACTTAACCCTTTGACTCCCTCATCCTATTCACCAGCTTCCTGCATGAAGCTGGTGGATAGGGTGAATCAAAGAGATAAGTTTTTGGTTTGATAGCATGGTTGATAATGCAGAATGCTGGTGGACAGGGTGCAGGAGTCAAAGGGTTATTAAAAACTAGCCTGCTCGCTGCCCATTATTTTCTATCATTTTTGCGGTGTCAGCTTAATTTGCTCGCTGCCATCATTTTCTATCATTTTTGCGATGTCAGCTTAGTGTTTGAGAGGAGTCTTCTACCTCCTTCCCATTTCAAGACTTTGCCAACGCATAAGGTTTTGTGTAGGCTAGGCTGAGGGAGTCTACTACATAATTGCTGGCAGATTTGGATGGAGCACATGTAGAATTATCCGAATGAGATAAATCCCTCTTGAACTAGCTCCAAGCCCTCTCTCTCTCTCTCTCTCTCTCTCTCTCTCTCTCTCTCTCTCTCTCCTCTCTCTCTCTCTCTCTCTCTCTCTCTCTCTCATTTAGGCCTTCATCATTCTGCCTTTATTTGAAAAGGGAAACTCTAGTGGTCCAAATAACTACAAAGGCAATTCTTTAAGTGACATCAGCTGTACAGCTTTGTTATCAATTCAAGACTACAGGAATGGCTTGTCTCCAGCAATATCACAGACGAATACCAGGCTGGTTAAAAAAAAAATTCAATAATTGATCACATGGTCACATTGCTGGCAGTTATTCAGAAGCAATTTATCTGTAACAGAAAACTGTATCTTCCATTGACTTCGAAAAGGTGTTTGATTCAATTTCAAGAAAACGTTTATGACTAATATTGTTAACGAATGGTATTAAAGGTAAGATAAGAGTATGTATGCTTCTGTGAAAGCAAGAGTACAGTGTGGTACACAGTTTACTAGTTGCTTTGCTTGTACAAATGGAATGAGGCAAGGTGATGTGTGTAGTCCCGTTCTTTTTTTTGTTTATAAATGAATTTTCGAAATAATTAGTAACGGCAGGCACGGCACAGACATGAACGATGAATTGATTGAGTTGTTTATTTTATTGTTTGTTAATGGCGTTGTTTTATTATCAGAAACTGCATTTGGTCTACAGGCACAACTAAACAGCCCCCATAGAGCAGCTTGTCAATTAAAGCTTAAAAATGGATAAGCGCTGATGTAATGGTCTTTAGGAAAAGTGGATAATTAGCGAATGTTGAGAAACGGTTCTACAACAATACAAGGGTGGCTGTTGTAAATTCACATCGATATTTAGGAATATTGTTCTTAAGAAGACTAAATTTCAATTTTGCATGTCAAGCTCTGGCAATGAGAGCAAAACGAGCTGCCTTCAGTCTTCTAAGTAAACTGAATAAACTAAATAGTAATTCGTTAAAATTATTCTTGACATTGTTTGATATGCAAATTCAACCAGTTTTACTGTATGGTTCTGAAACAGAGTCTAAAAAAAGCAGCTTTGAGGACCGAAAGTGTTCAATTGTATATGTTAAGAAATGTTTAGGCCTAGGGGTTAACATTAGAACACCAAAAGACTTCATTTATGGTGAGTTGGCATTATATCCCTTAAGTGTGAACTCAAGCGTTTGTTGTATTTGATACTGGCTAAAACTAACGAAAATAACTGAAGAAAAACTGCCTTATAAAGCATATAAAACGCTATTATTAAATTTAGCCGCAAAGGAAAAAATTGAGCTCCAAAAGTCGGCGACATATTAAATGCTTAAGGAGTTTCATACGTCTGAGAAAATCAGAGTGCTGGTTTTATATACATAGTCTTTTATAAAAGCGTTCTGAAATCAGTTGATTGCAGATGGCAAATTTGGGATTGTTATATCAACACTAGTGATGTTTTTTGCACAATATGGAAAGTTTTAACAATCTCATGAGGTTGAATTATACATGTTGTTGGGTTTTAGCAGATTTATCAGATACGTTTTCACAAGATTTACAACTCCCCGCCGCCCTCTGACCAGTCTTCTTTTTTTTTCTCGTTCATTCATTCAGTCAGTCGGCCATCTTTATTGTCTGTTAATTCGATTTAAAGATTATATCATGAACATGATATTGTTTACCCATGTACTTCAAATCTTTTGCAGCTTATCGAGGCTTTTGTTATCTCGGTGTTGTCCTACTCTATTTCCTTACCCCCTCCTTCCCGTTCTCATTTACTCATGAACACAGAAAGGACAGGGGAATACAGGAAGATAACAAGGACAACAGAAAATAAAGGACAGAAAGCAAACAAAGAAATGGAGGTAATGAAATAAAATAGAAACCAGGAATAATCATTATTTGAAAAAGGAAAAAGAAGAAGGACATAGAAAACATTGAAATGAAACAAATAAAATAAATGAAACAAAGGTGTATTTGTAAGAAAACACTTAAATGACTAAACCGTTAGACATATCATTTCCTGATTGACTGTTTATTTAACACTTTACACGTCACTATCCATTCATTGCCTTTCCTCTCCCTTCCTTATTATGTCATAGGAACAGACCAGAATACAAAACACAGAGAGAGAGAGAGAGAGAGAGAGAGAGAGAGAGAGAGAGAGAGAGAGAGAGAGAGAGAGATGAAAAAAAAAAGAAAAAGAAAAGAACAGATTTCTGTGACTTTTTCAGTCTACCCATTCTATCACCATGCCCATTCTGCTCTCGTCTTTGAGTTTGCCGTCTGAATATATCATTTTAGATATAAAAAAAAAAATTCAAAGAAAAAAAGAAAGAAAAAGGAACAAGAAAAAAAAAAATCCAGATGAATTTTCCCTTTGCTTTCTCTTTCTTTGGGATATCAATATAAGAATCAGGTGAAGTTCTTTCGTTCCATTTTTATTTTCATACAATACTATTTGAACTTAAGAAAAACAGATGATTTTGTTCTCTTGAAATCTTTCTCACGATGTCGTTTAAAATAAACAAAGATTATTTTGTATCCTTCGCCTGATCTTTTTCAGAATCTTGTTTGAAATTAACAAAGACAAGTTGTTTCTTTCCCTTCTCCTTCTCAGGATAGTATTGAAAACAAAAAAAGACATGAATTTGGATAAAACATGATTACTTGTGATCACGTCACTAGGTCTCGCCTCTATCTCCTGACAGTCTTTTTAACTACTACGCCACGCTAACCCCCCCTCTCTCTCCCTCTCTCTCCCTTCCCTCCTATTCCTTTCTCAACCCTTTCCCGTCTCCTGCCCTCTTTTGACCACTCCACCCTCCTATCATCTGTCCATCACTTGCCTGTGTGGACAGAAGTGTGGTAATGGTGAGACCCGATGTCACGGTGAACACACCACGTGCCGATCTGTCTTTCTACAGAAACTCGTTATACATGTCCTCCAAATGTTGTCGGTCGGAAGAATAGCATAGTTTAAAAAATCGTATATATTACCTAAAAAATTGCATATTAAACACACACACACACAACACACACCACACACACACACACACACACACACACACACACAACACACACACACATCTACATCTATTGCAAATAAACCAACAACAACAAAAAAAGAAAGAAAAGAAAAGCTAGAATTTTGATAGCTATCTAGATCTATATCTATCTAATCCTAATCTATCTATCTAGATAGATATAGATATAGATAGATGTGTGCGTATGTATGTGTGTGTGTGTGTGTGTGTGTGTGTGTGTGTGTGTGTGTGTGTGTGTGTGTGTGTGTGGTGTGTGTGTGTGTGTGTTCAGACAATAAAATTTTTTGATTAATGCCAAACTGTTTTTGACTCGATTTTTCTGTTACATGCCTTCAAGAAAGAAAGAACAGAAAAATCTTGCTCATTAAAACCTGGTCACTTGGGTGGTTTTGTTGTTGTTGTTGTTGTTGTTTTGTTTTGCTGGAGGGGGTAGTTTATTATTGTTCTTGTCGCTATTTTCACCTTTACAAAAGAATTTCTTTTCGTCAAATTTGCAAATTCTGTGATATTAGTCAAACTGCTGACAACGGTATGCAAACATTTGCAATAACAATAACAGACACCTGAAGACAGCAACAACATCTAAATCTCAAAAGTCTGAAGATGAACACGTGAACAGAATGCAGCACCACATCAGTGATTTATGTTTCTGATGCCATCACTCATATCGAAATGCATGCTGATGTAAACAAGGGTGTATGGCACTAGATCTCCGTTTTTCATATTGCATGCATCTAAACAGAGACAAACAGAAGGGGACATCGAGGCAGAGAAACGTATACATGTGTTCCCCCCCCCCCCTCTCTCTCTCTTTCTCTCTCTCTCTCAAGTCTGGAAATGTTTGTTGCTTCTGCTGTTACTGATGCCCTTTTGTATATAACACAAATGTTCCTGATAAGCTATTTGTACTATATTCAAAACATGGTCAGCACTTCATTATTTTAATCATAATAATAATAATTAATAATAATAATAATTAATAATAATAATAATTACAATATTTATATAGCGCAAAATCTTGATAAAATCAAATCTAAGCGCTGAAGCAGACACACACGCAAGCACGCACGCACGCACGCACGCACGCACGCACACACACGCACGCACACACACACACACACACACACACACACACACACACACACACACGGCTATAAATGGGGAGAAAGAATAAAAGCAATAAAAGCAAGAATAAAACCAATGGAAAATTATAGAGAGCATAGCATATACAATTATATATTATAACCATGTGATTCCCTCCGAGCGGAGACAGGCTGCAGAGGGGGGGGGTTGAGTGAGGTTAGGATTTTATGCGGAGGAGAAAAGGTGAGTTTTGAGAGCGGACTTGAAGGAGACAAAAGTAGGTTGCTGACGGACTGAGAGAGGAAGTTTGTTCCAGGAGAGTGGACCAGAAACAGAGAAGGCTCGTGGACCATAGGTATTGAGCTTAGTGCGTGGAAAGCGAAAAGTCAGAGGATCGGAGGCAGAGCGGAGGGTACGTGAGGGAAGATAGATCTCAAGTAGGCTTGACAGGTAATCGGGGGCTGCGTTATTGAGGCTTTTGTAGCACATGGTGTCTAGTTTGTACTGTATGCGCTTTGATACAGGGAGCCAGTGAAGTTGTGCCAGGAGAGGAGATATGTGGTCAGCTTTTTTCTTTTTGAGTACAAGGCGTGCAGCATTGTTTTGAATGCGCTGTAGGATGTGAATGGTGGAGGCAGGAAGACCAGACAGGAGTGAATTGCAATAGTCAATGCGAGACATTATGAAGGAGAGAACGAGTTTTGCAGTTGTTTCGACAGAGAGATACTTCCTGATCAGCCTTATACGATGGAGATGATAGTAGCAGGATCTGGCAGTTTGAGAAACAAAGTTGTTCATGGAGAGGGTAGAGTCAATGCAGACACCAAGGTTTTTAGCTGAATCAGAAATTGGGACTGATGTGTTACATAATGGGAGAGAAAGAGGAGGCAGCTGAGAAAGTTTCTGACGGGTGCCAATGAGGATAGCTTCTGTTTTGTCGTCATTAAGCTGAAGTCTATTGTGTGTCATCCAGTTCTTAATGTCCGAGTAACACTCAGTGGTGCGAGTCAACAGGCGCTGTATATTATCAGGTGAGTCACTGTCTTGAAGTTGGGTGTCATCAGCATAGAAGTGGTGTTTTATAGAATGGGAGTTGATGATGGTGGACAGGGGGGAGGTGTAAAGAGTGAAAAGAACAGGGCCAAGGACAGATCCTTGTGGAACTCCACAGGTCAGGTATGCAGGTTGAGAGTAAGTGCCATTGATGAGAACGGTTTGTTTTCTGTTGGATAGGTATGAAGTGAACCAAGACAGAGCAATGTCAGAGATGCCAAAAGTATGATGAAGTCTAGAAAGGAGAATACCATGATCAATGGTATCAAAGGCTGCAGACAGATCAAGGAGTGTGAGGAGAGAGACTTTGCCAGTATCAGTTGCAAGGAGGAGATTGTTGAGAATGTGTAGTAGGGCAGTTTCAGTGCTATGGCACTGGCGGTAGGCTGACTGGAAAGGATTGAGGAGATTGTTGGCAGACAGGTGAGAGTTCAGCTGGTTGAGGACGACTTTTTCAAGGAGTTTTGACAAGAAAGAGAGATTAGAGATAGGCCGGTAATTTTTCAGTTCATTTGGATCTAAATTGTGTTTCTTGAGGAGAGGGTGAACAATAGCAGACTTGAAAGAATCAGGGACAGTTCCAGTTTGAAGAGAAGTGTTGATGATGTCAGTGATGAATGGAAGGAGAGTAGGGAGACAGTCGGCGTAGAGAGAACCTGGAAGAGGATCCAGCTCGCATGTTTTGAACGACATGGATCTGATTGTGTTGAGAATTTCTTCTTGTGAGACTGGGTTAAAAGTAGTAAGAGGTGTGCCAGAGAAGGAAGGGTCAGGTGGGCATGGTTGACAGGGTGTCCTGTCAAGCCTGTCACGAAGAGTTTGTGTTTTGGTGGTGAAATAGTTGGAGAATACAGATGGGAGTTCTTCATTTGTATGTTTTGTTGGGAGAGGTAAATCTTTTCGTGTGCCAAGGAGATGATTCATGGTTGTAAAGAGTTCTTTTGAAGAAGAGGCATTCAGGATTTTGGTTTGGAAATAACTTGTTTTTGCTGATGCAATGAGGGTGGATACTTTTGTTTTAGAGGCTTGGAAAAGTTGCCTGTGTACAGTGAGTTTGGATTTGCGCCAGCGGCGCTCTGCTCGGCGGCGGGCACGTTTTGCACAGGCGATCTCATGAGTGAGCCAGGGGGTAGGGGGGCGGTCAGGTAAAGGACGGGTTGTGGCTGGAGCATGAGTGTCCAGAAGATGGTGGAGAGTAGTATAGAATTCATCGGCAAGGTTATGTGACTTTTCAGAAAGGAGACGGGAGGCATCAGATGAAAATGTGGAGAGGTCGATAGATTTGAGATTGCGTCGAGTCACTGTGCGCATGGTACGGGAAGGAGGAGAAATGTCGAGAGAACAGAGAATTGCAGAGTGGTCAGATGGAAGGGCTGAAGTTAGACGGGTAGAAAGAACTAAGCAGTTGTCAGTAGCGGAATTGTGGTGATCACGAGAAATGATCCAGTCAAGAATGTGACCTTTTTGATGGGTTGGTTCAGAAATGTGTTGAGTCATATTGTGATTGGACAGAGAGTTGATGATATGTCTTGTGTCATAACGGTGAGTGTTGTCATAGTGGACATTGATGTCACCTAGAATGATGAGATTTCCAGGTAAGAGACAGTAGTAATCAAGAAGTTGATCAAAGTCAGAGAGAAACATGGATGTGGTGAGCTTGTTGGCAGAGCTAGGTGGAGGTCGATAGACACAGGAGAAGGTGATGGGGTGAGGGGTGGATTGGAAGGATACTTCAACGTGCTCGAAAGAAGGATGGGAGAAAGGCAGAGACTGCGAGAAAGACAGGCGGGAATGGAGTGAGTCGTTGTAGAGGATGGCGATACCACCACCTCGGGATGAGCGATGGAAAGAAGCAAGCCTGTAACCACTCGGAGTGAGACTCACATGTATAGGTTCATGACCAAGGGGGTTAAGCCATGTTTCGGTGATAAAAGCAATGTCAACATGTTCATCTGCGATAAAGTCAGCAATGACATCAGCTTTGCCATCAGTGCATGCTGACTGAGCGTTAAAAAGGCATAGTTTTAGTTTATCACAATGCGGCGTCCGATAATCGCTCGTTCGCGGCCGTTCAAACAGCCCCTGTGGTTGAAGTACGGCAACGTTGGGAGCTTCCGAATGCTGACTGCCGAGACTACATAGTAAGGGGAAAGGAGATGGCAGATGTGCGAGCTGGTAGCGGGACAGGCTGCCCGAAAGAGAGATGAAGCCAGAATGCGCATAGTGTGGCTATATCCCGGGGTTTGTCATCTCCCCACCTTGCCCTTCGGTTTGTGAGCAGGGTAGCTGGTGGTTAGGTCCGGATGGATCATGCAACGCGTAGACAGTCCCTCCCCCCCCCCCACTCCCTCCACTTTGCTTGATGAACTGACTATCGAGTGGCATCGGGAGCTTGGGAGATGATTGTCCGGTGAGTGGCGAGACATAAGTGCTCCGTGTCCCATCCATACCTTCGTAGTTGTTTTTATTAACATCACTCGTTAGAGTCGATCTCTTTCCTCCAACATAGGTACTCTCATATTTCACACAAAACCAATCTATTTTCTGACCAGTGGAACAGTGCCAGATCTACCACAACATAGGTACTCTCATATTTCACACAAAACCAATCTATTTTCTGACCAGTGGAACAGTGCCAGATCTATCACAACATAGGTACTCTCATATTTCACACAAAACCAATCTATTTTCTGACCAGTGGAACAGTGCCAGATCTACCACAACATAGGTACTCTCATATTTCACACAAAACCAATCTATTTTCTGACCAGTGGAACAGTGCCAGATCTATCACAACATAGGTACTCTCATATTTCACACAAAACCAATCTATTTTCTGACCAGTGGAACAGTGCCAGATCTACCACAACATAGGTACTCTCATATTTCACACAAAACCAATCTATTTTCTGACCAGTGGAACAGTGCCAGATCTACCACAACATAGGTACTCTCATATTTCACACAAAACCAATCTATTTTCTGACCAGTGGAACAGTGCCAGATCTATCACAACATAGGTACTCTCATATTTCACACAAAACCAATCTATTTTCTGACCAGTGGAACAGTGCCAGATCTACCACAACATAGGTACTCTCATATTTCACACAAAACCAATCTATTTTCTGACCAGTGGAACAGTGCCAGATCTACCACAACATAGGTACTCTCATATTTCACACAAAACCAATCTATTTTCTGACCAGTGGAACAGTGCCAGATCTACCACAACATAGGTACTCTCATATTTCACACAAAACCAATCTATTTTCTGACCAGTGGAACAGTGCCAGATCTATCACAACATAGGTACTCTCATATTTCACACAAAACCAATCTATTTTCTGACCAGTGGAACAGTGCCAGATCTACCACAACATAGGTACTCTCATATTTCACACAAAACCAATCTATTTTCTGACCAGTGGAACAGTGCCAGATCTACCACAACATAGGTACTCTCATATTTCACACAAAACCAATCTATTTTCTGACCAGTGGAACAGTGCCAGATCTACCACAACATAGGTACTCTCATATTTCACACAAAACCAATCTATTTTCTGACCAGTGGAACAGTGCCAGATCTACCACCACATAGGCACAGCTGCAAACAATGTTATCATAACGCGGAGAGAAGTCCACAGGTAAGGAGCTAATCTGCCAGCGTCAAGTCTGACTGTGAACAGTGTATTGACTTAGATCACATCAGAGGCACACCGGCATTAAGTCCGACAGACACTCGAACAAGTCTTCGCTTTCAGCTTGTGTTCACATGGGAGTTGACAAACGAAACGCTTGTCCAAACTGTTTGCTTCTCTACGTTCATGCATTTCATCACACTTGCTAAACCTTCATTCACCCCAGTAGCTCAAAGTCTTTGGGGACGGCAGGAGTTCATGTTCTTGTCTGGCTGTTCCTAACGGTTTATGGTGTACCACTTGCTACAATCTAGGGAAATAGACATTTAGCTGGAGTTATATAGTACGGATGAGTGACTGGATTATTTATCTCGATAAAAAATAATGAGAATACGAGTGACTATATCATTCATCTCGGTAAGAGAAACTAAGCTATGTGCTACAGCTTATTACAAACATTGCATTATGCCTTAGAAACCATAACTGAATTTATAACATAGAGATGCGATACATCATCATCATCATGTGCCCTGCCGCATCTTATGGGCGATCATGGCCCTCCATATGAACCTTATCTTTTGTGACTGCAAGCACTTCTCCCACCCTCTCTGTCTTCATCCACCCTGGAAGTCCGTCCAATATTTTCTCCCTGGGTCTACCTGGTGTTTCCTTACCCTGCAGATTTCCTGTTCTGACTAGGTGCTCTAATTTCTCTTGCCTCATAAAATGTCCTATAAATGTTCCTTGTCTTTTCTTAATCTTCTTCATTAATGTTATTTTTGTGTTTGCCTCTTTCAAGGCCGTCTCATTTCCTTTCTTTGCTGTCCATGGAACTGTTAACATTCTTCCTAAAAAACACATTTCAGCTGCTTCAATCTTGTTCTGACTTTGCGTGTTGACTGTCCACGCTTCACATCTGTCAATATCGGTTCTTTATTACACTGAAGAATTCTGTTCCTGATGTTAATTTATACGCATTTGCTGGTAAAAACGCTTTTCGTTTTCTTATATGCTGTTTTAACTTGACCGATTCTGCTGGGTATGTCTAATGTGCATCTGCCATATGGTGAGATGACTGTTCTTAGAGATTTAAACTTGTCAGTTGTCCCAATGTTGTGCCATTTGCTTTTTTTTTTTTTTTGCTTTTTTTTTTTGCATGAGGGGATTTCTCGTTTTTTACTGATTACCATGACTTCAATCTTCTTGCTATTTAGCTCCAGTCCTCTATCTCTGCTTTTTATTACTATTATAGTCACAAGATTTTGTAGGTCCTTCATTTTCTGTTATTAGAACGCTGTCATCTGCGTAACGAAGATTTACATTTTTCTTCCAACCTTTATCCCAGGGCGTTCTTCTAAGTTTGTCTTGATGGTTTCGCTGTAAAGTAAAAAATCTCGTAACAGAACACATTTCTGCCAAACTCCTCTTCATGTTTTTGGAAAGAGCTTATATCATTTCTACTCTCATTTCTGCTGTTTGTTCCCAATACATATTCCTTATAATTCTTAGATCCTTTCCATCAACACTAAGCCGTGCTAGTTGGTTGATTAACACTCAAAAGCCTTGGTATAATCAACAAATCTATAAATATAAATGCTTATTCAACTCAGTTGATCTTTCTTGAGAGTTCTTGGGATGTATATGGCACTAATAGTTCCTTTCCCTTCAACAAATACACATTGTGCCTCTGCTACTTCTCTCTTGCTTCTATTCCTTGTCCCCATCAGGATTATCCTCAACCTTTTGACTCCCGCACCTTGTCCACCAGCATCCTGCATTGTCAATCACGCTAGCAAAGCAAAACCTTAACCTTTTGACTCTCTCTCCATATCCACCAGCTTCCTACGGGAAGCTGGTGCATAGGGTGAGGGAGTCGGTGTTCAGTTTTTGCATTAGGATGCGAGAGTCAAAGAGTTAATAGAATCTTTGTCACATGACTCATCAAGTTGATTGTACGATGGAGTTCGCATTCTATAGCCCCTGTTTCTTTGGAAGTACAGTAATGAAAATTTATTTTTGACGTATTTTTAAGGGATTTTTCCCGTGTCCAGCCAAGCTTCTGTAGCTTCATTGCACCTATTCCTGATTTCCTTGTTTATTTTTTTTTATATTCTTCCTCTTTTTCCTTTGCCTTTCTCCATTCTTCCATTAAGTCTAAAAATTCTTTCGTCATCCCGTTCTTCTTTGCTTTTCTTTCAACTCTAGGGATTTCTTCACAAACTTCATTTACCGAGTTTCTCACATTTGTCCATTGTTCCTCATATTCACCAACGTCCGCCAGAGCACTGGATTTGTTTTGAACGTGTACTTAAATTTGCACGAGTCGATTCATCTGTCTTTAAGTGTCCAAGATTTAGTTTGATATTACTTTTGGTTTGTTTTCTTCTCTTTAGTTTCAGTCGAAATCTTCCTATTCCGGATTGTGGTCACTGCTGCAGTCTGGGTCTGGTAATGTTTTTGCTATCAGTAAAGAATTTCTTAGTCCATTAGTCATTATTACTTTATAACACCTACACGTATGGAATCACTGTATGCACCACTGTTTACACTTACTTGTGTCGTAGCGCTGTGGCCGTGACCCGGCCTCATCAGCGACTGACTGTGTTACTGCTGAGAGGGGAGCGAGGCAGCCATGAGCGAAACTCGTATCCGTTTGTTGTGTCCAAACTCGAGTTTGGAATTCATGAGTTTCGCTCTTGGTTCATAGTTGTCGATGTTAACAGCCTCGCTCACCTGTCTTGATAGGGCGTGTTGTGTCGACGTCACAGCCATGGTGTACTGTGGTGGAGTGACGTCATTTCTGTGGTGTCTGGATGTGTGTCTCCATAACACAGAATCTTTGTGTCTGTTATTGTGATCTTTCATGTGGCCACGCCCGCGGCTGTACGCACTTCTCCCAGTCTCTCCTAGATATACACACTCACACGCACTACAACTAATCTTATACTCTACATTCTCTCTACGACACTGTCCTTTCGAATTTCCACCACTACATACCATACACCTCTCTTTGTCATCGCACTCACTCTTCTTGAAGGGGTTTGACTTTTGCACTAAGCTCTTCACACTCCGTTCCTATCACACTAAATCTTTTATTTATCAGGATGTAATCAGTTTGATTTCTTGTGCTGTCTCCTGGATTCATCCATGTCCATTTCCGTCTGTTATATTGCTCATACCAAGTATTTCCTATTATGAATTTAATTACTTGTGTCCACTCATCAAGTTTCTCCTCCATTTCATTTCGCTTGCTAAGGCCATGAGGTCCAAATATGTCATCTACTTTTTCCTTTTAGCATTAACAATCTCCCATTATTATTGTAATGTCCTGTGATTTACACTGAGTCTTGGCTGTCTCTGATTCTTCATGGAAGTTGTCAATTTCTTCTTCAGTACTTGCGGATGTTGTACATATACTTGGATGATGTTGATATCAATTGGCTTGTTATCCAATCTAATAAAAATCGGTCATATATGGCCCAGTATCCTTTGGTAGACTTTGACTTGCCACAGTCCATTATGATTCATACCCCTCTTTCATGTGTGTCTCCACCAGAATGTACTATTCCATGCTTCCCAGATGTTATCATGCCTGCTCCCTTCTGTCTCACCTCCCTTAGTCCTAAAATTTTTTAATATTGATTTTAAGCCCCTTTCCTTCTTTATCTTGGCGTTTTCTAATTTTTCCTTTCTGCAGTAATGTTCTTACATTTCCAGTTGCAATTTTTGTATTTTTGAAATTGATCGCAGTAGCTTGATGACGATGGGGTGTCATCTGCAAAGTATGGCATTCCCTACTGGACGAAAGTGCTTTATAGGAGCTCCTGTTTACGTCATTTGGTTTTCCTTTCTTTCAGCTGACCATGACTGTCAGGGGAATATACAATGGTGGTTTCCGGTTACCTTCCATCAGTTTTTGTACGGACTGCCCGCTAGCCTTTGTCGTTCCCACGACTACTCACAAGGCAGTGGGGAATCCGGATGGTTTTCTGTAGGGGTTTACTCCCTTAGCCTTGGTCTCTCCCGAGACAACCACAAGGCAGTGGTGATTTTCTGTTAGGCTTAGCCTTGTTCTCTCTAGAGACACCCAAAAGGCAGTGGTGCTATTTACCCATAACTGGTGGTCTGGTTCGTGGGCACCGGTGGGCCTGCGTGCCGCACGTACGGGGACCAGGCCTCCTTTTAATCCCTCGTGTTTAGCCTGAATCCGTGAGGTTCTCAGTTACCGTGTGTCGCCACGAGGAGGCACAACATAGGGAGGAGAGAGAGAGAGAGAGAGAGGAGAGAGAGAGAGAGCTACGCATTCTGCTCTTCTTTTCGCAAAGCAGCGAACAGACCTTGTAAATTAGACAAACCACGCAGCCCTGCTGCTGAAGCCACCAAGTCCGCATTGTGGTTGCTCTGCCGACTGTGCTTGCCTCAGCTGTATGGTCCGATATCTGGTAATATGTTTAAAAAATATAATAACTCTGTGGTGGTGGTCATTGATTTAATGTCTATTCACTTAAAGTGATTTTACCAAAAAATAGAGAGAAAAGGGGTGGGTGGGGTGGGTAGGTGGCTAGGGTGTTGGAGGAGAGAAAGAAGGGCTTTTGGAGTAGGGGAAGGAAAATTTCACAAGTGAGTTAAGTTACCATAACCAACAATTTAAACAATAAACTTGCTAAATTATGTAACAATGAACATCAATTAGAACAATTATTTATTTCGTATAGGGCATTTTGACAGGCCGACAAAAAATTCGTGGAGTAATGACGCTGATTCAAATAAATCGGAAATAGTGTTCCTAGAAAGTAAAGGAATGTATTGTTTTACCCGTAAGCAAAAAAGAAGATGACTAGAACTTATTTTTTGTCTATAAAGACGCACAATATTCTTGGCGTGTTTTGTTTTGAATGCATCGAGTTTCCACCTATACATAAGGGATTGTGTAGTAAAGTACTATAAATGTATTTTGCTGATTACAAAATTCATGTTATCAGTATTATTTTTTTCTGATTATCTTGGCACTGCTTTCAAACATATGCGTCTACTTAGGTGTAATATTCATTCAGTCACTCTGTGTGTGTGTGTGTGTGTGTGTGTGTGTGTGTGTGTGTGTGTGTGTGTGTGTGTGTGTGTGACTGCGTTGGTGTGTGTGCGTGTATTTGTGTTAATGTGCGTGTGTGTATGTGTGTGTTTGTGTGTGTGTGTGTGTATGCGCGCGCGGGCGCGTGTGTGTTAATGTGTGCGTGTTTGTTACTGTGTGCGTGTGTGTGTTAGTGTAAGTGTGTGTGTGTGTGTGTGTGCACGCGCGCGCGCGTGTGTGTAATGTATAGGCAAGACAGTGGTATCAGTATTAGTGATTTAGTATTCGTGGTGGTGGTGGTGGTGGTGGTGTGTGTGTGTGTGTGTGTGTGTGTGTGTGTGTGTGTGTGTGTGTGTGTGTGAACCATGTGTGTGTGCGTGTGTGAGCCAAGTGTGTGTGTATGAGCCAAGTGTGTATGTGTGTGTGTGTGTGTGTTTTGTGTGTGTGTGTGTGTATGTGAACCAGATGTGTGTGTGTTTGTGCGCTCGTGCGCGCAGGCATATGTGTGAGTGGGTGAGTGGGTGTATGAATGTGAGTGCCAGGTAAGTGTGTGAGCCAAGTGTTTGATAGTGTGTGTGTTTCATTGTGCATGTGCATATGTGTGCATATGCATGTGTGTGTATGTGTGATTGTGTATGTGTGTGTGTGAGTGTATGTGTTTTTGTATGTCTGCTCAAATGCTTGTATCCGTGAGTGTTCTAGCGTGTATCTGCTTTTGTCTCGCTAAGAGTTCCATGGACAGGAAATAAAAGAAACGAAACTATCTTGAAAGAGGCGAACACAAAAAGGACAGTCACGAAGAAGATTAGGAAAAGACCAGCAATATTTATAACACATTTTATGAGGCAAGAGAATTTTGAGCACCTAGTCACAACAGGAAAGCTAGAGGTAAAAAGATCACCAGGTAGACCCAGGGAGAAAATTCTGGCCGGAATTGAGGAGTGGATAAGACAGAGAGGGTGGGTGATGTACTTGCAGCGATAAGGGATAGATTCGTATGGACGGCCATGATCGCCAACGCCGTACGGCAGGGCACATGATGATGATGATCATGTGTCTGTGTCTGTGACTGTTTAGGCGTGCGTTTTTAGATCTCTCTCTCTCTCTCTCTCTCTCTCTCTCTCTCTCTCTCTCTCTCTCTCTCTCTCTCTCTCTCTCACACACACACACACACACACACACACACACACACACACACAAACACGCACTAGGTTCTTTATTTTCTGTCTGTCCCTTCCTCTCTCTCTCTCTTTCTCTCTCTTTTTCTCTCTGTGCTCGCACTCGCGGGCGAGTGTGTGTGTGTGTGTGTGTGTGTGTGTGTGTGTGTGTGTGTGTGTGTGTGTGTGTGTGTGTGTGTGTGTGTGTGTGGTTACACCATTCAGACAAGAGAAAGCGGGTAAAGGTAAACGCAAATGCAGAACGGCTTTGTTTACACCACAGTGATTTTCACTGACCAAGTCAACATATTTAGCACACGGCGATCTGTGGTGGGTCAACGCAAGATGGAGGCGGTAGCTTCAAATGCCTCAGCGCTGGCGCTATGCGATGGAGTATCTAGTTATAAGAGGTCTGTGGCTGCAAGCGGTGTGGGCTGAAAGCGAGAGGTGACAAGCTCACAGTCCACAAGTCAAAAAGACTAGACGAATCACATCTGCCATTAAGACACACATGCGATACATATGTTCATAAAAGGTAAAAACCATTTCAATTACCACCTTCAAATTACACAAATTTCTATCCACCTAATCACTTACTCTGTCCCACTCATTAGCGCGTGTTATTGTTCTGTTGTTGTCGATGTTGTTGCTGTTGTAAATTTTATTGATATTAACGACAATAGTAATTTTCTTTTGAAGGAAACAATTAATTGTTATATTTGCCATAATAAACACGAAGGTAACATACTAACGATGTCATGATGAATAAGACATAACTTACGATGTCATGATAAGTACAGACATAATTTACTAACGATGTCATTGATAGATACAGACATAACTTACTCTGATACAGTAAATACAGACGTAACTTACTTGAGATGTCATGATAAGTACAGACATAACTTACCAACGATGTCATTGATAGATACAGACATAACTTACTCTGATACAGTAAATACAGACGTAACTTACTTGAGATGTCATGATAAGTACAGACATAACTTACCAACGATGTCATTGATAGATACAGACATGACTTACTCTGATACGATAAATACAGATGTAACTTAAGATGTCATGATAAATAGAGACAGGACTTAACTATGACAAAATGATTACAGACATAACTTACTGTGACATGATAAATACAGACATAACTTACTGTGACATGATAAATACAGACATAACTTACCGTGACATGATAAATACACACATAACTGACTAAAGATGTCATGATAGATATAGACATAACTTACTATGTCATGATAAATACATAACTTACTGTGACATGATAAATACAGACATAACTTACTGTGACATGATAAATACATAACTTACTAAAGATGTCATGATAGATATAGACATAACTTACTATGGAAATCTCATCATTCTAGGTGATATCAATGTCCACTATGACAACACTCACCGTTATGACACAAGACATATCATCAACTCTCTGTCCAATCACAATATGACTCAACACATTTCTGAACCAACCCATCAAAAAGGTCACATTCTTGACTGGATCATTTCTCGTGATCATCACAATTCCGCTACTGACAACTGCTTAGTTCTTTCTACCCGTCTAACTTCAGCCCTTCCATCTGACCACTCTGAAATTCTCTGTTCTCTCGACATTTCTCCTCCTTCCCGTACCATGCGCACAGTGACTCGACGCAATCTCAAATCTATCGACCTCTCCACATTTTCATCTGATGCCTCCCGTCTCCTTTCTGAAAAGTCACATAACCTTGCCGATGAATTCTATACTACTCTCCACCATCTTCTGGACACTCATGCTCCAGCCACAACCCGTCTTTTACCTGACCGCCCCCCTACCCCCTGGCTCACTCATGAGATCGCCTGTGCAAAACGTGCCCGCCGCCGAGCAGAGCGCCGCTGGCGCAAATCCAAACTCACTGTACACAGGCAACTTTTCCAAGCCTCTAAAACAAAAGTATCCACCCTCATTGCATCAGCAAAAACAAGCTATTTCCAAACCAAAATCCTGAATGCCTCTTCTTCAAAAGAACTCTTTACAACCATGAATCATCTCCTTGGCACACGAAAAGATTTACCTCTCCCAACAAAACGTACAAATGAAGAACTCCCATCTGTATTCTCCAACTATTTCACCACCAAAATACAAACTCTTCGTGACAGGCTTGACAGGACACCCTGTCAACCATGCCCACCTGACCCTTCCTTCTCTGGCACACCTCTTACTACTTTTACCCCAGTCTCACAAGAAGAAATTCTCAACACAATCAGATCCATGTCGTTGAAAACCTGCGAACTGGATCCTCTTCCAGGTTCTGTCTACGCCGACTGTCTCCCTACTCTCCTCCCATTCATCACTGACATCATCAACACTTCTCTTCAAACTGGAACTGTCCCTGATTCTTTCAAGTCTGCTATTGTTCACCCTCTCCTCAAGAAACACAATTTAGATCCAAATGAACTGAAAAATTACCGGCCTATCTCTAATCTCTCTTTCTTGTCAAAACTCCTTGAAAAAGTCGTCCTCAACCAGCTGAACTCTCACCTGTCTGCCAACAATCTCCTCAATCCTTTCCAGTCAGCCTACCGCCAGTGCCATAGCACTGAAACTGCCCTACTACACATTCTCAACAATCTCCTCCTTGCAACTGATACTGGCAAAGTCTCTCTCCTCACACTCCTTGATCTGTCTGCAGCCTTTGATACCATTGATCATGGTATTCTCCTTTCTAGACTTCATCATACTTTTGGCATCTCTGACATTGCTCTGTCTTGGTTCACTTCATACCTATCAAACAGAAAACAAACCGTTCTCATCAATGGCACTTACTCTCAACCTGCATACCTGACCTGTGGTGTTCCACAAGGATCTGTCCTTGGCCCTGTTCTTTTCACTCTTTACACCTCCCCCCTGTCCACCATCACCAACTCCCATTCTATAAAACACCACTTCTATGCTGATGACACCCAACTTCAAGACAGTGACTCACCTGATAATATACAGCGCCTGTTGACTCGCACCACTGAGTGTTACTCGGACATTAAGAACTGGATGACACACAATAGACCAGCTTAATGACGACAAAACAGAAGCTATCCTCATTGGCACCCGTCAGAAACTTTCTCAGCTGCCTCCTCTTTCTCTCCCATTATGTAACACATCAGTCCCAATTTCTGATTCAGCTAAAAACCTTGGTGTCTGCATTGACTCTACCCTCTCCATGAACAACTTTGTTTCTCAAACTGCCAGATCCTGCTACTATCATCTCCATCGTATAAAGCTGATCAGGAAGTATCTCTCTGTCGAAACAACTGCAAAACTCGTTCTCTCCTTCATAATGTCTCGCATTGACTATTGCAATTCACTCCTGTCTGGTCTTCCTGCCTCCACCATTCACATCCTACAGCGCATTCAAAACAATGCTGCACGCCTTGTACTCAAAAAGAAAAAAGCTGACCACATATCTCCTCTCCTGGCACAACTTCACTGGCTCCCTGTATCAAAGCGCATACAGTACAAACTAGACACCATGTGCTACAAAAGCCTCAATAACGCAGCCCCCGATTACCTGTCAAGCCTACTTGAGATCTATGTTCCCTCACGTACCCTCCGCTCTGCCTCTGATCCTCTGACTCTTCGCTTTCCACGCACTAAGCTCAATACCTATGGTCCACGAGCCTTCTCTGTTTCTGGTCCACTCTCCTGGAACAAACTTCCTCTCTCAGTCCGTCAGCAACCTACTTTTGTCTCCTTCAAGTCCGCTCTCAAAACTCACCTTTTCTCTCCTGCATAAAATCCTAACCTCACTCAACCCTCCCCTCTGCAGCCTGTCTCCGCTCGGAGGGAATCACATGGTTATAATATATAATTGTATGCTATGCTCTCTATAATTTTCCATTGCTTTTATTCTTGCTTTTATTGCTTTTATTCTTTCTCCCCATTTATAGCCATGCGTGTGTGTGTGTGTGTGTGTGTGTGTGTGTGTGTGTGTGTGTGTGTCTGTATGTGTGCGTGCGTGTGTGTGCGAGCGTGCGTGCCTGCGTGTGTGTCTGCTTCAGCGCTTAGATTTGATTTTATCAAGATTTTGCGCTATATAAATATTGTAATTATTATAATTATTATAAATACAGACATAACTTACTGTGACATGATAAATACACATAACTGACTAAAGATGTCATGATAGATATAGACATAACTTACTGTCATGATAAATACATAACTTACTAAAGATGTCATGATAGATATAGACATAACTTACTGTGACATGATAAATACTTAACTTACTAAAGATGTCATGATAGATATAGACATAACTTACTATGACATGATAAATACAGACATAACTTACTGTGACATGATAAATACACTCATAACTGACTAAAGATGTCATGATAGATATAGACATAACTTACTATGTCATGATAAGTACAGACATAACTTGCTAACGATGTCATAATAAACATAAACATAACTTTCTAACAATGTCATGATAAATACAGACATAACTTAATGATGTCATGATAAATACAGACATAACTTAATGATGTCATGATAAATACAGACATAACTTAATGATGTCATGATAAATACAGACATAACTTAATGATGTCATGATAAATACAGACATATCTTATAAACGATGCCATGATGAATACAGACATAACTTATTAATTCTGCAGTAAGCGCTTCTGCTGTATGGAGTCACCAAAAAGGAAATAAGTATATATGGCGCTTTATAGGTCTGTCATATTACTTGTGCCCAGTTGTCAAAGAAACATCAGTCTAAACTGCTTTGCAACATTCAAAACATTCAGTTAATTTAAGAATTATATAATCTGGCTTCTGTGGCATTAAACTGCATAATGTAAGCATGAATTTTGATTGCAAAAACTTTGTAGGTAGAAATGTGTGGATCATGTCAACATAGTTCGAACATGTATGAATGGATGCTTATCACCAAAGACAGTATGTACACATTTGGTCTTCCTGAGATACTTTTTCGAATGAATAGTGAACTTCTACTTACAGCGTTGAAATATAATCATAAAAAATAAAGTAGACGTTTAGTAAGATCTTTTAGATATACATTTAACGTCGTATGCTACACCACATCGGACGAGCGCTAGCCAAGCCGAGTGTGTCCCCCCATGGGGATACCGGAGTCTCTTTCAGTATGAATATTATCACCACATTCTGGAACTTCTTTGTTTTTTGTTTTGCCTTCCTCCTTTGTTTTGTTATCTCTTTCTGTTAGTTTCTGCCTTACTGGTCTGTTCATCTGTAATGTGTTCCATAAAGCCCTACATACTTTCTATTAGGATAGATGATTGGGTACATGTATTACTTGCATCTTTGACTCCAAGAAAATGTGAGGTAGACTCTAGTATGGGTCATTTTTACACATGACTGAGTGTCCTTAGTCATGTTTACATTTCTGTTCAGGTTGTTTGA